>JABBOT010000017.1:7500-386750 GCA_016165875.1 Acanthopleura granulata
AAGAAACTAATCAATGAATCAATCAATAAATGAATCAATGAATCAATCAACCATTCAATCATTCAATTAATCAATCAAGCAATCAGTAACTGAGTAAATGAATCAATCAGTCAGACAATCAGTCAGTCAATCAATCATGCAATAAATCAATCACTCAATTAATCAATCAATGAATCAATCAATGACTCAATCAATGTATCAATATGTCAGTCAATCAATCAGTCAGTCAATCAATCAATCAATGAGTCAAAGAATCAAGCAACCAATGAATCCATCAATGAATCAATCAATGACTCAGTTAATCAATGAACCAATCAATCATTCAATGTATCAGTAACTGGTTCAATTAATAAATCAATCAATCAGTGCGTCAGTCTGTCACTAAAAGAAATTAATCAATAAATCAATCAATAAATCAACGAATCAATCAATTTATCATTCAATTAATCAATCAACGAATCAATCAGAAAATGAGTAAATGAATGAATCAATCATTCAATCAATCAGCTAGTCAATGAATGACTCAATCTATCAGTCACTGAATGAATCAGTCAACCAGTCAATCAATGAATCAATTAATCAATCAATCAATCAATCAGTCAGTCAGTCAGTCAGTCATTCAATCAATCGGTCAATGAGTCAATGTGTCAGTCAATCAATTAATCAGTCAATGAACCAATCAATCAATCAATCAATGATGATACAATGATCCTACAATGAGTCCATCATTCAATCAATCAATCAGTCAATCAACCAGTCAATCAATCATACATTCAATCCATCCATCAATCAGTCAATCAATCAATAATTGAAGCAGTCAATCAATCAATCAATCAACAATCAGTAAATGAATTATTCAATCAATCAATGAGTCAGTTATGTAGGTCATTCAATCAATCAGTCAACCAACCAATGAATCAAACAATCAATCAGTCAGTCAATCAGTAAATCAATGAATAAATCAGTTAATCAGTCAGTCAGTCAGTCAATTAAACCAATCAGTCAATCAGTCAATCAATCAATCAATCTCAATCAATCAATCAATAAATCAATCCATCAATCGGTCAGTCTGTCAATTAAATCAATCAACCAGTCAGTCAATAAATTAATCAATGCATCAATCAATCAATTAATCAAAGAATTTATAAATCAGTGAGTCAGTCAGTAAATCAATAAATCAGTCAATGAATGAATGAATGGATGAATCAATTAATCAATCAATCAATTAGTAATTCAGTGAGTCAGTGAGTTAGTCAGTCAATGAATGAACGATTGAATAAAGGAATCAATTAATCAATCAATCAGTCAGTCAATCAATCAATCTATCAATAAATGAACCAATCAATAAATCAATAAATAAATCAATCAATTAAAGAGTCAATCAGTTAAACAATCAATCAATCAATGAATCAATGTATCACCTAATCAAACATTCACCCAGTCAACAAATCAACGAGTCAATTAATCTATCAACCAATTAGGCAATCAATCAGTCAATAAGTCAATCAGTCAATAAGTCAATGAACTAATGAATGAAGGAATCACTCAATCAATCAGCCCATGAATCAATCAATCTATCGGTCACTGAATCAATCAATCACTCAATCAATCAGTTAGTCAATCAGTCACTCAATCTAGCAGTCATTGAATAAATCAATCAACCAGTCAATCAATGAATCAATCAATCAATCAATCAATCAGTGAGTCAGTCATTCAATCAATCAGTCAATGAATGAATCTTTCAGTCACTCAATCAGTCCATTAATCCATCAATCAATAAATAAATCATTCAATCAATCAATCTATCATTCACTGAATCAATCAATTATTCAATCAATCAGTTAGTCAATGAGTCACTCAATCTGTCAGTCACTGAATGAATCAGACAACCAGTCAATCAATGAATCAATCAATCAATGACTGAAGCAATGAATCAATCAATGAATCAGTCAATCAATCAATCAACCAATCAATCATTCAATCTATCAGTCACTAGTTCAATGAATCCATCAATCAATCAGTCAGTCAGTCGTTCACTCACTAAAAGAAATTAATCAATAAATAAATCAATCAATCAATGAATAAATCAATCAATCATTCAATAATCAATCAATCAAACAGTAAATGAGTAAATAAATCAATCAATCATTCAATGAAAGAGCTAGTCAATCACTCTCAATCTATCAATCACTGAATGAATCAGTCAACCAGAGAATCAATGAATCAATGAATCAATAATTGAATCAGTCATTCAGTCGGTCATTGAATCAATCAGTCGATGAATTAATCATTCAATCAATCAGTCATTGAATTAATCATTCAATCAATCAGTCATTGAATTAATCATTCAATCAAACAGTCAACCAATCAATAAATCAATCTTTCAATCAATCAATCGATCAGTCAATGAAAGAATCAATCAATAAATCAATCATGAATTAGTCATACAATGATTCCATCAATCATTCAATCAATCAACTAGTCAATAAATCATACCGTCAATCCATCCACCAATCAGTCAATCAATCAATAATTGAAGCAGTCAATCAATCAATCAATCAGTAAATGAAGTAATCAATCAATCAATGAGTCAGTTAGTCACTCATTCAATCAATCAGTCAACCAATCAATGAATTAATCTTTCAGTCAATCAATCAGTCAGTCAATGAACCAATCAATCAATTAATGATCGATCAATCATTGATGAATCAATCATTCAATGAGTCCATCAATCAATCAATCAACCAGTCAATCAGTAAATCAGTCAATCCAACAATCAATCAGTCAGTCAATCAGTAAATCAATGAATCAATCAGCCAATCAGTCAGTCAGTCAGTCAGTCAATGAAATCAACCAGTAAATCAATCAATCAATAAATCAATAGATCAAACGGTGAGTCTGTCAATTAAATCAATCAATCAGTCAGTCAATAAATTAATCAATGCATCAATAAATCAATCAATTAGTCAAAGAATCAATCACGTCTTGAATCAGTCGGTAAATAAATAAATAAGTCAAAGAATGAATGAATGAATCAGTTAATCAATCAGTCAAGTAGTAATTCAGTGAGTTAGTCAGTCAATGAATGAACGATTGAATCAATGAATCAATTAATCAATCAATCATTGAATCAATCAATCTATCAATCATTCAACCAATCAAAAAATCAATAAATCAATCAAACAGTGAATCACTTAAACAATCAATGAATCAATAAATCAAGCAATTAATCACCGAATCAATAACTCACTCAGTCAACGAATCAACCAGTCAATCAACCTATCAATCAGGAAATCAATCAATTAATAACTCAATCAGTCAATGCGTGAATAAACTAATGAATGAAGGAATCAATCAATCAATCTATCAGTCACTAGTTAGATCAATCCATCAATCAATCAGTCAGTCAGTCAGTCAGTAATACAAAGAAATCAATCAAGCCATCAATCAGTCAAAGAATCAGTCTGTCAATCAATCAATCAATCAACCAATCAATCCAACAATCAATCACTATGTGAATCAGTCAATGAATCAATGAATCGATCAAACAATGTATCAGTCAGTGAATGAATCAATAATCAATGAATGAATAAGTCAGTTAATTAATCAATCTATTAGTCAATCAGTGAATCAATCATTCAATCAATTACTCAATGAATCTATCAGTGACTGAATCAATCACTCAAACAATCAATGAATCTTTCAGTGAATTAATCCATCAATGTATTAGTCAATCAGTCAATCAATCATTCAATCCATCAATTAATCAACGAATCAATGAATCATTCAATCAATCAATGAATCAATCAATCAGGCAATCAACCTATCAATCAAACAATCAATGAATCAATCAACGAATCAATCAATCTATAAATCAGTCAATCAATAAATGAAGCAATCAATCATTCAATCATTCAACCAATCAATCAATCAATCAAACTATAGCTAAGACGATCAACCAATTAATTAATCGATCACTCCTTCAGTCAATCAGTCATTCAGTCAGTAAATGAATCCATCAATCAATCAATCAATCAGTCAGTCAGTAAGTCAATCAATCAGTCATTGACTCAATGAATCTATGACTGACTGAATAAATCACTGCATCATTGAATCAGTCAATCGGTAAATTAATCTTTCCGTCACTGATTCAATCTATCAATCAATCAATCAGTCAATCAGTGAATCAATCCTTGAATCAATTAATGAATGAATGGAGGTATGAATCAATCAATCAATCAATCAATCAATCTAACAGCCACTGAATGAGTCAGTCAATCAGTCAATCAATCAATCCAAAAATCAATCAGTCAATCAATCAATCAATCTATAAGTCAGTCGATCAATGAATGAATGAATGAATCAATGAATGAATCAATGAATGGATGAATGAATGAATCAATGAATCAATGAATCAATGAATCAATAAATCAGTCAATGAATCAGTCAGTGAGTCAACTAAATCAATCAGTAAATCAGTCACTAAAGTAATCAATGCATCTATAAGTCAGTCAATGAATCAATCAATCAGTGAGTCAATCAGTCAAAGAATGAATCTATAAATCAGTCAGTCAATCGATCAATCAGTCAATCAATCAAGAAATAAGTCCGTCAGTCAGTTAGTCAGTCAATGAACGAATCAATGAATGAAAGAATGAATTAATCAATCAATCAGTCTGTCAGTCAGTCAGTGGATCAATCAATGAATCAATCACTCGGTGAATCAGTCAGTGAATCACTAAAACAGTCAATGAAGCAAACAGTCAATGAGTCAATCATTGAATCAATCAATCTAGGAATCAATCAATCAGTCTATCAGTCAATCAATCAATCAATCAGTAAATGAGTAAATGAATCAATGAGTGAGTCAATCAGTCAAAAAACCAATCAATGAATGAATCAGCCAGTCAATCAAAAAATCATTCATTCAATCTATCAGTCACTGGTTCAATCAATCAATCAATCAATCAATCACTGCGTCACTAAAAGAAATCAATGAATCAATCAATCAATCAATGAATCAATCTGTCAGTCAATCATTCAATCAATCGTTAAATGAGTAAATGAATGAATGATTCAGTCAGTCAGTCAATCAATCAATCAATGATTCAATCAGTCCATCAGTCAATGAGTCAGTCAGTCAATGATCGAATCAATGAATGAATGAATGAATGAATGAATCAATCAATCAATCAATCTGTCAGTCACTGGTTCAATCAATCAATCAATCAATCAATCACTGCGTCACTAAAAGAAATCAATGAATCAATCAATCAATCAATGAATCAATCAATCTGTCAGTCAGTCTCTGGATAAATCAATGAATAAATCAATTTGTGAGTCAGTCAGTGAATCACTTAAACAGTCAATCAATCAACGCGTCAATCAATCAATCATTCATCCCATTAATCAATCAATCTGTCAGTCAGTCAGTCAATCAATCAATGATGCAATCAGTCCATCAATCCATGAGTCAGTCAGTCAGTCACTAAAAGTAATTAATCAATGAATCAATCATTCAATCAATCGATCAATCAATCAGCGAGTCACTAAAAGAAACTAATCAATGAATCAATCAATAAATGAATCAATGAATCAATCAACCATTCAATCATTCAATTAATCAATCAAGCAATCAGTAACTGAGTAAATGAATCAATCAGTCAGACAATCAGTCAGTCAATCAATCATGCAATAAATCAATCACTCAATTAATCAATCAATGAATCAATCAATGACTCAATCAATGTATCAATATGTCAGTCAATCAATCAGTCAGTCAATCAATCAATCAATGAGTCAAAGAATCAAGCAACCAATGAATCCATCAATGAATCAATCAATGACTCAGTTAATCAATGAACCAATCAATCATTCAATGTATCAGTAACTGGTTCAATTAATAAATCAATCAATCAGTGCGTCAGTCTGTCACTAAAAGAAATTAATCAATAAATCAATCAATAAATCAACGAATCAATCAATTTATCATTCAATTAATCAATCAACGAATCAATCAGAAAATGAGTAAATGAATCAATCAATCATTCAATCAATCAGCTAGTCAATCAATGACTCAATCTATCAGTCACTGAATGAATCAGTCAAGCAGTCAATCAATGAATCAATTAATCAATCAATCAATCAATCAGTCAGTCAGTCATTCAATCAATCGGTCAATGAGTCAATGTGTCAGTCAATCAATTAATCAGTCAATGAACCAATCAATCAATCAATCAATGATGATACAATGATCCTACAATGAGTCCATCAATCAATCAATCAATCAGTCAATCAACCAGTCAATCAATCATACATTCAATCCATCCATCAATCAGTCAATCAATCAATAATTGAAGCAGTCAATCAATCAATCAATCAACAATCAGTAAATGAATTATTCAATCAATCAATGAGTCAGTTATGTAGGTCATTCAATCAATCAGTCAATCAACCAATCAATCCAACAATCAATCAATATGTGAATCAGTCAATGAATCAATGAATCGATCAAACAATGTATCAGTCAGTGAATGAATCAATAATCAATGAATGAATAAGTCAGTTAAATAATCAATCTATTAGTCAATCAGTCAATCAATCATTGAATCAATTACTCAATGAATCTATCAGTGACTGAATCAATCACTCAAACAATCAATGAATCTTTCAGTGAATTAATGAATCAATGTATCAATCACTCAGTCAATCAATCAATCAATATATCAATTAATCAACAAATCAATGAATCATTCAATCAATCAATGAATCAATCAATCAGACAATCAACCTATCAATCAAACAATCAATGAATCAATCAACGAATCAATCAATCTATCAATCAATCAATCAGTCAATCACTCAAACAATCAGTCAGTCAATCAGTGAATCAATCCTTGAATCAATTAATGAATGAATGGAGGTATGAATCAATCAATCAATCAATCAATCAATCAATCTAACAGCCACTGAATCAATCAGTCAATCAGTCAATCAATCAATGAAAAAATCAATCAGTCAATCAATCAATCAATCTTTAAGTCAGTCGATCAATGAATGAATGAATGAATGAATGAATGAATGAATGAATCAATGAATGAATCAATGAATCAATGAATCAATGAATGAATGAATGAATCAATCAATAAATCAGTCAATGAATCAGTCAGTGAGTCAACTAAATCAATCAGTAAATCAGTCACTAAAGTAATCAATGCATCTATAAGTCAGTCAATGAACCAATCAATCAGTGAGTCAATCAGTCAAAGAATGAATCTATAAATCAGTCAGTCAATTGATCAATCAGTCAATCAATCAAGAAATAAGTCCGTCAGTCAGTTAGTCAGTCAATGAACGAATCAATGAATGAACGAATCAATTAATCAATCAATCAGTCTGTCAGTCAGTCAGTGGATCAATCAATGAATCAATCACTCGGTGAATCAGTCAGTGAATCACTAAAACAGTCAATGAAGCAAACAATCAATGAATCAATCATTGAATCAATCAATCTAGGAATCAATCAATCAGTCTATAAGTCAATCAATCAATCAATCAGTAAATGAGTAAATGAATCAATGAGTGAGTCAATCAGTCAAAAAACCAATCAATGAATGAATCAGCCAGTCAATCAAAAAATCATTCATTCAATCTATCAGTCACTGGTTCAATCAATCAATCAATCAATCAATCACTGCGTCACTAAAAGAAATCAATGAATCAATCAATCAATCAATGAATCAATCAATCTGTCAGTCAATCATTCAATCAATCGTTAAATGAGTAAATGAATGATGATTCAGTCAGTCAGTCAATCAATCAATCAATGATTGAATCAGTCCATCAGTCAATGAGTCAGTCAGTCAATGATCGAATCAATGAATGAATGAATGAATGAATGAATGAATCAATCAATCAATCTGTCAGTCAGTCTGTGGATCAATCAATGAATAAATCAATCTGTGAATCAGTCAGTGAATCACTAAAAGAGTCAATCAATCAATCCGTTAATCAATCAATCATTCATCCCATTAATGAATCAATCTGTCAGTTAGTCAATCAATCAATAAATGATGCAATCAGTCCATCAATCCATGAGTCAGTCAGTCAGTCACTAAAAGAAATTAATCAATGAATCAATCATTCAATCAATCAATCAATCAATCAGCGAGTCACTAAAAGAAACTAATCAATGAATCAATCAATAAATGAATCAGGGAATCAATCAACCATTCAATCATTCAATTAATCAATCAAGCAATCAGTAACTGAGTAAATAAATCAATCAGTCAGACAATCAGTCAGTCAATCAATCAGGCAATAAATCAATCACTCATTTAATCAACCAATGAATCAATCAATGACTCAATCAATGTATCAATATGTCAGTCAATCAATCAGTCTATCAGTCAATCAATCAATCAATCAGTAAATGAGTAAATGAATCAATGAGTGAGTCAATCAGTCAAAAAACCAATCAATGAATGAATCAGCCAGTCAATCAAAAAATCAATCAATCAATCTGTCAGTCACTGGTTCAATCAATCAATCAATCAATCAATCACTGCGTCACTAAAAGAAATCAATGAATCAATCAATCAATCAATGAATCAATCAATCTGTCAGTCAGTCTCTGGATAAATCAATGAATAAATCAATTTGTGAGTCAGTCAGTGAATCACTTAAACAGTCAATCAATCAACGCGTCAATCAATCAATCATTCATCCCATTAATCAATCAATCTGTCAGTCAGTCAGTCAATCAATCAATGATGCAATCAGTCCATCAATCCATGAGTCAGTCAGTCAGTCACTAAAAGAAATTAATAAATGAATCAATCATTCAATCAATCAATCAATCAATCAGCGAGTCACTAAAAGAAACTAATCAATGAATCAATCAATAAATGAATCAATGAATCAATCAACCATTCAATCATTCAATTAATCAATCAAGCAATCAGTAACTGAGTAAATAAATCAATCAGTCAGACAATCAGTCAGTCAATCAATCATGCAATAAATCAATCACTCAATTATTCAATCAATGAATCAATCAATGACTCAATCAATGTATCAATATGTCAGTCAATCAATCAGTCAGTCAATCAATCAATCAATGAGTCAAAGAATCAAGCAACCAATGAATCCATCAATGAATCAATCAATGACTCAGTTAATCAATGAACCAATCAATCATTCAATGTATCAGTAACTGGTTCAATCAATAAATCAATCAATCAGTGCGTCAGTCTGTCACTAAAAGAAATTAATCAATAAATCAGTCAATAAATCAATGAATCAATCAATTCATCATTCAATTAATCAATCAACGAATCAATCAGAAAATGAGTAAATGAATCAATCAATCATTCAATCAATCAGCTAGTCAATCAATGACTCAATCTATCAGTCACTGAATGAATCAGTCAAGCAGTCAATCAATGAATCAATTAATAAATCAATCAATCAATCAGTCAGTCATTCAATCAATCACTCAACGAGCCAATGTTTCAGTCAATCAGTCAGTCAACGAACCAATCAATCATTCAATCAATGATGATACAATGATCCTACAATGAGTCCATCAATCAATCAATCAATCAGTCAATCAACCAGTCAATCAATCATACATTCAATCCATCCATCAATCAGTCAATCAATCAATAATTGAAGCAGTCAATCAATCAATCAATCAAAAATCAGTAAATGAATTATTCAATCAATCAATGAGTCAGTTATGTAGGTCTTTCAATCAATCAGTCAATCAACCAATCAATCCAATAATCAATCAATATGTGAATCAGTCAATGAATCAATGAATCGATCAAACAATGTATCAGTCAGTGAATGAATCAATAATCAATGAATGAATAAGTCAGTTAAATAATCAATCTATTAGTCAATCAGTCAATCAATCATTGAATCAATTACTCAATGAATCTATCAGTGACTGAATCAATCACTCAAACAATCAATGAATCTTTCAGTGAATTAATGAATCAATGTATCAGTCACTCAGTCAATCAATCAATCAATCCATCAATTAATCAACAAATCAATGAATCATTCAATCAATCAATGAATCAATCAATCAGACAATTAACCTATCAATCAAACAATCAATGAATCAATCAACGAATCAATCAATCTATCAATCAATCAATCAATCAATCAGTCAATCACTCAAACAATCAGTCAGTCAATCAGTGAATCAATCCTTGAAGCAATTAATGAATGAATGGAGGTATGAATCAATCAATCAATCAATCAATCAATCTAACAGCCACTGAATCAATCAAAAAATCAATCAGTCAATCAATCAATCAATCTTTAAGTCAGTCGATCAATGAATGAATGAATGAATGAATGAATCAATGAATCAATGAATGAATCATTGAATCAATGAATGAATGAATAAATCAATGAATAAATCAGTCAATGAATCAGTCAATGAGTCAACTAAATCAATCAGTAAATCAGTCACTAAAGTAATCAATGCATCTATAAGTCAGTCAATGAATCAATCAATCAGTGAGTCAATCAGTCAAAGAATGAATCTATAAATCAGTCAGTCAATCGATCAATCAGTCAATCAATCAAGAAATAAGTCCGTCAGTCAGTTAGTCAGTCAATGAACGAATCAATGAATGAAAGAATGAATTAATCAATCAATCAGTCTGTCAGTCAGTCAGTGGATCAATCAATGAATCAATCACTCGGTGAATCAGTCAGTGAATCACTAAAACAGTCAATGAAGCAAACAGTCAATGAATCAATCATTGAATCAATCAATCTAGGAATCAATCAATCAGTCTATCAGTCAATCAATCAATCAATCAGTAAATGAGTAAATGAATCAATGAGTGAGTCAATCAGTCAAAAAACCAATCAATGAATGAATCAGCCAGTCAATCAAAAAATCATTCATTCAATCTATCAGTCACTGGTTCAATCAATCAATCAATCAATCAATCACTGCGTCACTAAAAGAAATCAATGAATCAATCAATCAATCAATGAATCAATCAATCTGTCAGTCAGTCTCTGGATAAATCAATGAATAAATCAATTTGTGAGTCAGTCAGTGAATCACTTAAACAGTCCATCAATCAACGCGTCAATCAATCAATCATTCATCCCATTAATCAATTAATCTGTCAGTCAGTCAGTCAATCAATCAATGATGCAATCAGTCTATCAATCCATGAGTCAGTCAGTCAGTCACTAAAAGAAACTAATCAATGAATCAATCAATAAATGAATCAATGAATCAATCAACCATTCAATCATTCAATTAATCAATCAAGCAATCACTAACTGAGTAAATGAATCAATCAGTCAGGCAATAAATCAATCACTCAATTAATCAATCAATGAATCAATCAATGACTCTATCAATGTATCAATATGCCAGTCAATCAATCAGTCAGTCAATCAATCAATCAATCAAAGAATCAAGCAACCAATGAATCCATCAATGAATTAATCAATGACTCAGTTAATCAATGAACCAATCAATCATTCAATGTATCAGTAACTGGTTCAATCAATAAATCAATCAATCAGTGCGTCAGTCTGTCACTAAAAGAAATTAAGCAATAAATCAGTCAAGAAATCAATGAATCAATCAATTCATCATTCAATTAATCAATCAACGAATCAATCAGAAAATGAGTAAATGAATCAATCAATCATTCAATCAATCAGCTAGTCAACCAATGACTCAATCTATCAGTCACTGAATGAATCAGTCAACCAGTCAATCAATGAATCAATTAATCAATCAATCAATCAGTCAGTCAGTCATTCAATCAATCGGTCAATGAGTCAATGTGTCGGTCAATCAATTAATCAGTCAATGAACCAATCAATCAATCAATCAATGATGATACAATGATCCTACAATGAGTCCATCAATCAATCAATCAATCAGTCAATCAACCAGTCAATCAATCATACATTCAATCCATCCATCAATCAGTCAATCAATCAATAATTGAAGCAGTCAATCAATCAATCAATCAACAATCAGTAAATGAATTATTCAATCAATTAATGAGTCAGTTATGTAGGTTATTCAATCAATCAGTCAACCAACCAATGAATCAATCTTTGAGTCAATCAATCAGTCAGTCAATGAACCAATCAATCAAATAATGATCAATCAATCATTGATGAATCAAGCAGTCAATGAGTCCACCAATCAATCAATTAATCATTCAATCCAACAATCAATCAGTCAGTCAATCAGTAAATCAATGAATAAATCAGTTAATCAGTCAGTCAGTCAGTCAATTAAACCAATCAGTCAATCAGTCAATCATTCAATGAATCAATCTATCAATCAATCAATAAATCAATCCATCCATCGGTCAGTAAGTCAATTAAATCAATCAATCAGTCAGTCAATAAATTAATCAATGCATCAATCAATCAATTAGTCAAAGAATCTATAAATCAGTGAGTCAGTCGTTAAATCAATAAATCAGTCAATGAATGAATGAATGGATGAATCAATTAATCAATCAATCAATTAGTATTTCAGTGAGTCAGTGAGTTAGTCACTCAATGAATGAATGATTGAATAAATGAATCAATTAATCAATCAATCAGTTAGTCAATAAATCAATCAGGAAATCAATCAATTAATAACTCAAACAGCCAATGAGTCAATCAACTAATGAATGAAGGAAACAATCAATCAATCTATCAGTCACTGGTTCAATTAATCAATCCTCAATCAACCAGTCAGTCAGTCAGTCACTGAAACAAAGAAATCAATCAAGCAATCAATCAGTCAAAGAATCAGTCCGTCAATCAATCAGTCAATCAACCAATCAATCCAACAATCAATCAATATGTGAATCAGTCAATGAATCAATGAATCGATCAAACAATGTATCAGTCAGTGAATGAATCAATAATCAATGAATGAATAAGTCAGTTAATTAATCAATCTATTAGTCAATTAGTCAATCAATCATTCAATCAATTACTCAATGAATCTATCAGTGACTGAATCAATTACTGAAACAATCAATGAATCTTTCAGTAAATCAGTCAATCAAT
This sequence comes from Acanthopleura granulata, assembly GCA_016165875.1. Classification (NCBI taxonomy): domain Eukaryota; kingdom Metazoa; phylum Mollusca; class Polyplacophora; order Chitonida; family Chitonidae; genus Acanthopleura; species Acanthopleura granulata. The sequence goes on from JABBOT010000017.1 coordinate 20,572, forward strand.
GTATCAGTCAATCAATCAATCAATCAGTCACTCCATCAATCATTCAATCAATTGCTCAATCAGTCAATGAATCAATCAATAAATTAATCAAAAAATCAATCAATGAATCAATCAATCAATGTATAAGTCAGTCGATCAATAAATCAATGAATGAAGCAATCATGCAATCAATCAGTGAATCAATAAATGAAGCAATCAATCATTCAGTGATTCAATAGATCAATCAAACTATAGCTAAGACGATCAACCAATTAATTAATCTATCACTCTTTCAGTCAATCAGTCAGTCAGTCAGTTAATCAATCAATCAATGAATCAATCAATCAATCTATGACTGACTGAATAAATCACTGCATCAATGAATTAGTCAAGCAATAAATTCATCTATCACTCACTGGTTCAATCAATCAATGAAACAATCAAACACTCAAACAATCAGTCAGTGAATCAGTGAATCAATGAATCAATCAATTAATGAATGAATGAATGTATGAATCAACGAATGAATCAATGAATCAATAAATCCATCCATCAATCAATCAATCATTGTAACAGTCACTGACTCAATTTCTCAATCAGTCAATCAATCAATGAATAAATCAATCACTCACTGAATCAATCAATTAATTAATGAATCAATCAATCAATCTATCACTCAAACAATCTCTCAGTCAATCAGTGAAATAATCCAGCAATCAATCAATCAATTAATCCAGCAATCAATCAATCAATTAATCCAGCAATCAATCAATCAAGTAATGAATGAATCAATGAATCCATTAATCAATTAGTGAAAGAATCAATCAGTCAGGCAGTGAGTGGTTGAATCAGTCAGTCAATCAATAAGTATTTACGTCAGTCAGTCGGTCAATGAATGAAATGAATCAATGAATCAATGAATTAATCAATCAGTCAGTCAGCCAGTGAGTGAATCAATCAATGAGTCAATCAATCAATCAATCAGTGAGTTAGTCAGCCAGTCAATTAGTCACTAAATCACAAAATCAGTCAATCAATCAATCACTCACCCAATCAATAAATTAATCAGTCAATCAATCAATCAGTCAGTCACCGAACCAATCAATCTATGAATCAAACAATATATCAATAAACCAATCAATGAATCACTCAAAAAATCAGTCAGTCAGTGAGGCAATCAATCAGTCTATTAATATATCAATCAATAAATTCATCATTCAAGCAGTCAATCAATCAGCAGGCACTGAATCAACCAGTCAATCAATCAATGAATCACTCAAGGAATCAATCAATCAATGAGTCATTCAATAAATCAATGAATCAATCAATGAATGAATCAATCAATCAGTCAGTCAAGGAATCAATTAATCATTCAATCAGTGAATCGATCAATCGGTCAATCAATCAATAAGTCAGTTAGTCACTCAGTCAGTCAGTCAATGAACGATTCAATGAATGAATGAATGAATCACTCAATCAATCAATCATTGAATCAGTCAATGAATCAATCAGTCAGTCAATAAATCAATCAATCAATGAATCAGTCAGGCAATTAATGAATTAATCAGTCAATCAACCAATCAGTCACTCAATCAGTCAGTCACTGAATCAATAAATCAATCAGTCATTCCGTTAATCAATGTATCAAGCGGTCAGTCAATCAATCAATCAGTTAATGAATCAATCAATCAATCCATCAATCAATCATTCAGTCCATCAATCTATCAAGCAAACAATCAACCTGTCAATCAATCAATGACTCAATCAATCAGTCAATCAATAAATAAGTCAGTCAATCAATCAGTCAGCAGTGAATTACATCAATCAGTAAATCAGTCAATAAATTATTCACTGCATGAACCAATCAATTAATCAATCAATCAATCAATCTGTCAAAGAATGACTCAATCAGCCATTTAATCAGTGAATCGAGTAATCAATCAATCAGTCAATGAATCAATCAATCAATAATAAGTCAGTCAGTCAGTCACTCAGTCAAAGTATGAATGAATGGATGAATTAATCAATGAATCAGTTAATCAATGAAGCAATCAGTTAATCAATCAGTCAATCAAATAATCATTCAATCAATCAAGCAATCACTCAATCAAGAAAGGAATTAATTCATTGATGAATCAATCAATGAATCAATCGATGGATAGGCTGAGTGATTCATGAATAGATCGCTGGATTGACTGATTGATTCATGGATGGATCGATGGACGGATCGATTGATTGATTCATGCATTGATGTATGATTGGAATGACTGATTCATTCTTGGACAGGTGGATGGATCGACTGATTCATTTATTTTTGTTGTTGGATGGATTTAGATATGGACTGATTGATTTACTCTTTATAGGATGGCGGGATGGAGTTGCTGGACTAACAGATTGATTCCTGGACAGATGGAGTTACGGAGGGATGGACTGATTGATTAATTCGTGTGGGTATTTATTGATTGATTGGTTGATTCTTCTAGGGATGGATTTATGGGCTGATTGATTCATGGATGGATGGAAATATGGATGGATTAACTGATTGATTCATGGATTGGATGAAGGTATGGATCTATTAGCTGATTTATTCATGGATTGACGGAGGTCTGGATTCATTGACTCATTCATATATGGATGGATGGATGAATGGATGCAGGGGTGGATGAAGAAACTGACTGATTGAGTCATTTAATGATTTCTGGCTAGATTGAAAGACTGTTACATTGACGCATGAATGGAGGGACGGAAGCAGAGATTGCTGGAGGGATGAAGGGAGGGAGGGATGGAGCAAGGAATGGTTGGAGTAACTGATTGATCCAATCATTAATTGATGGACGGATTCTTTGAATGACTGATGGATGGACGGATGTATTGAGGTTTGATTGATTTATTAAATGATTGATGACTGATTAAACGACTGATGGATGAACGGACAAATGGACGGATGGATAAAATGGATGAATGGATGAATTGATTAATTAAATGATGGATTGATTAATTGAATGAAGGATGGATAGAAGAATGTATGGATGGATGGAGTGAGGGACGCAGGAATGGATGGAGGGAGGGATGGAGAGATGGAGGGAGGGGTGGACTGATTGATTGACTTGTAGATGGATGGAGGGATGGATCGACTGAACTAATTGACTGATTCATGGATGGATAGGTGGATGGAGGGATGGACTAATTGATTCGTGGATGGTTGGCGGGATGGAGGAATGGATGTGATGATCGATTCGTGGAATGATGGACTCATTGATTGATGTTCAGACGTGGACGCCATCAAGAAACTAGCTTCTGCTGCCTAAATCTCTGGAGATGTGGCTCGAGCATGGTCGAAGAATCAGGCGATCTGGCAGATTTATTTACGTGTTCCGTATTTCGATGCAAAAATTCGATATTAATACACCAAATGAGGCCCACCAAGCTGACCTTCTCACTCTGCCACACGTCCGCCTCCCACGAGGCCGTAAGACAAACAAGTATGCACTCACCGTCGTTGACGTTGCCTCGCGCTACAAGGAAGCTGAAGCTCTGGTTACAAAAGAGGCTGAAGAGGTTGTTGAAGCTATGCCTCGCATCTGTAGACGGAGTCCGTTGAAGTGGCCATAAATGCTCCAGATCGACCCAGGTGGCGAGTTCATGGGCGCGGTCAATCAGCTTCTTTCAAAATACGGCGTCGAGGACAGCCGAGGTCAAGTTGACATCCACCGAGACGAGGGGTCGTGGAGCGATTCAACCGGACCTTTGCTCTTTGGGCACCAATATGCTCAGGAGATGATGCTCCATTCTGGAGAGCGGTAGTCCGAGTGGGTGGATCGCTTGCTTGCAGTCATTGCCGCTTAGAACAGGGAAGTGACCCGACTCACGGGAAAGAAACCTAGAGATGCCATAAGGGTACGGTCTGTGGTACAAAAGCCCTCTTCAGTGATTCCTGGTCTCCCAGTTGGCCTTCACGAGCAGAAGCTCCCTTCAGGGGTTGGTGTTCGCTATCTATATCAGCCAGGCGAGCTGGAGGGTGGTCATCGCCGCTCGACTGATCCTGTGTAGTCCCTGGATATGCACCAACTCAGGCGCTCGGTGACCAAACCTGGCGAACCTGTGCTCTACTAAATTGTTGTGCAGTCAGATGAGCCTCAGCGCGGGTTTGTCCGTGAGGAACTTCGTGTGGTACCGCCAGACACTCAGCTTCCACCGGATGGGGTCCAACAGGATCTCATCTATGTAATCGTTCTTTTCGTCTGTGCCCACTGGAAGGGTCATCTTTGTGTCCATAGACCAGCATGTCCACCCCATTTGCAGCCATCCAGCGTTTGAAGTCGAATATATGCTGTCCGTATATGCGATGGCGCTCCGACCGCAGGACATCCATGCCATGGCGGAATGTTTGTTTTTCGAAGAGAGCCTCTATGTACTGCTCATGTCTTATATTATTCTTCACTACGACCTTTCTCACCCCCTTTGCCTTTTTTATGTTCTTGCCTGATGCCTCGAGGATGGAGTACATTTTAGAACTCAACCCGACATATTCAGCTATAGGGCGTCCAGCACACTCATCCTTCATCTTACCCAGCACATTTTTGTTTGCCATGCTATGGAGTAGATTTTTCTTGGGGGTAGTCCGACGTGTCGTACAGGTCAGCGGGCTGAGCCATGTCTTTATTGATATCTTCAGTCTGTACCTCGAGAAGCAGGCTATCGGTATCTCTATGAAGGAGCTGTATAAAGGAGTTCGATCTTCATTTGGTTGTAATAGAATTCGTACATTAGGTGTTTGGAGAGATCCAGGATGCTCATACCCACATACACGGTGTAGTTTAGGACCAAAGGGCTCTTGTGGACAAGGATTGCCGCAAGGTCATCATCAAATATGTTAGCTTTTGTGAATGCTGGGCTGGCTATCATCCGTTTGAGTCTATCGTCTTCGTTTTTTCATACCAGCTTTAGATCGACTCTCTTGCGGAGGCTATCCATTGCCTTCCCGAAGACGCTGTTGTTCATTGCTTTATAGAAGTCTTTTTCAAAGTCACTGGTTGTGTTCTTCCTTAGTTCGGTGATCATACGGATATAGGGATCCATCCAGAGGATAAAGGCACGGTGTACCTGTCTTAGGCCCATTCCCAGAGTCACATAGAGTTGTAGGTTACGGTAGTGTACTACGTACCGCTCCTTATCGAACAGATTGGGGGCTAATTTTTCAACCTCACTAGGCCCTGCCTAGCCGAATAGGAGGTTGTTCTCGTAGTCCGACAACCATTCATTTTTTGACGATCATCCGCTCACGAGCAAACGGATAGGAGTTATGCTCCTTGTGGAGTTCTGTAGGATATTCTAAATCCACTTCTAGTATGTAGCCTGAAGAGCTGTTTGCTGGATGCTCTGCTATGCTTGTGGCGAGGCCATTGTAGTCTTTCACCCACTCGAAGCCACCTGTTCATAGTGGCTGACTCATTGCCCAGCCATACAGGTTGATGGCATCAAGGTAGAGGATGTGGCTGTTGGGCTGCCTGGTGCCATAGCCGTCAATCCTTGGCTTATTAGCCTTGGTGTAGCGCTTGGATACCATTGAGATGCCCTCACGCATCTTTCATATCGATGATGACGACGTCCCTCGTGTCGTAGTCCACAGCGTCCCAGAGCCCCGCCGTGGCAATGCTCGATGCAGGCTCCCTCAGTGGGGCTAATTTGGCAGAGTCTGGGGCTGTGACGGGGTAGATCCCACACACACGGTAACAGGGTAGGCGTTCTGATAGAACACCCTGTCAGTTCCAGCCAGAGCGCCTACCTTTGCCTCCCTTGAGATCTCAATGACAGGCTGTCCTTTTTTCCTCTCACATCGGCCTGGGTCAAATTTGTCTTCAACCACTCAGTCGCCGATGACGCAGGGACTTGATTCCGAGTAAGGACTCATTCCCGTCAGGAAGCGAGGGGAGAAGCTGAGCCGCCGTCCCATGTCATGCGAGCATCTAGAGCCAGTCGCCGAGCTCTCGCGTGCTTACCATCAGCGATTTCTGTATCGTCGATCTCAAGTGGTTTCTCCGCTTCAACCCGCCACGTGGAGAGGACCGCAGTGGCGCCATCAACTTCCAACTCGTCTTTGGTACCGTTCAGAATCTCAACCCAGTCTTCAGCAAGGGGGGGGGGGGGCTGGACCGGGGAAGGGACCAATTCATCTATGTCGATGAATGGCCGTTGTGGCCTCAGCGGCCGATGGAGGCAGTTTTCAGCGTCTTCGGGAATAGGTTCATCGAGAATATACCCAGGCTCATCCTCTGCAAGAATCTCGTCAGTCAAGTCATCCTTAGTAGTCATGCTGCCGGATGGGAATACCGTATGGGGCTTCGTCTCTAAATGGGAAATTTTTCATGCCCTCTTGTCACCGTCTGGATGGGTATATCAAATGGGGCCTCGTCTCTGAATGGGAATTTTAATAGCGGCCTAACGTGCCAACTCCTTCTGCCATGCCCTCTGATCACGCCGCCTCGCATTTCGATATCCACACGCGAGGCTAAGCCTTTGTTTGTTAGTAATACCAGGGTCTCTGGATCTCTGACGGGGTAGACCCCATATAAAACTGCGGTGACAGGGTAGGCGTTCTGATAGAACACGCTGCCAAATCCCAGTCAGAGGGCCCGTCTTTGTCCCATTCTTGATCTCAGTCATAGCCTGCCCCTCTTTTTCTCTCAACTCGGTCTGGGTCAAACTTGTCTTCAACCACCCTGTCGCCTTCGTTCCGCTCACTGAAGGACTTGGTTCGGAGTAAGAACTCATCCCCCTCAGGAAGCGCGGGGAGAAGCAGAGCCGCCTTAGCATCTGTCATGCGGGCATCCAGAGCCACTCGGCCGGCTCTAGAATGTATACCATCAGCGATTTCCATATCGCCGATGTCAAGAGTGTCCGCCGCTTCCACCCGCCACGTGGAGAAGACGGCAGTGATGCCATCAACTTCAAATTCGCCTTTGGCATAGTTCAAAATCTCAACCCAGTCTTCAGCCGGGGGCTGGACCGGGGGAGGGACCCGATCATCTATGTCGATGAATGGCCGTTGTGGCCTCAGCGGCCGATGGAGGCAGTTTTCAGCATCTTCCGGAATAAGTTCATCGAGAATATACCCAGGCTCACACTCTGCAAGAATCTCGTCAGTCAAGTGAACCATAGCAGTCATGTTGTCAATTGGGTATGCCCTTTACGCAAGAATGTCTAAATAGGAGTTCGAACTACAAGAAGTTGATGCAATGCAAAATTGAACTTTCTATATACGCCAACGGACCCCCCCCCCCGCTCCCCCGCCCAAGGTGGCACAGACAACCCGGTAGGGATGCAGGCAGCGATCAAGTCCAGGGAGACAGCGTGCACTCTTGGTGTGACAAATGTGGTGACCATTACTTGGGATTCCGGAAAAGCACTCCACATACCTCTAGATGGTCACATTTTGGTTCTAAGATCTCCCCTTTCCATAGGTGCACACAATTTTTAAGGATAATACAGTAAAATTTCGTTTCTAGCGAAAATGACTCCAAGTTACACTGCTGCCATTCGTTTTGAGACATCCACAATTTCCCGCTTTGTTTAAGTGGGCCATGCACGTGAACATATGAATCGTCACCAACAGTTGAACTCCTGGAAGACCCAGTCTACAGTTCACTTACTTTCAGATAGTGCGAGAAAACAGTACTATAAATAAACAACTAAAAAGACTTCAATAGTGCGTTGCAAAAATAATTCGAAAAAATGTGGAAAGAAATATTACACAGGGTCGATTATGAGCACATTCCCAAAATTGCATTTACCGGGTTACTTCTACCGCGGCCGTCTTGAAAACATCAGTACCGAACAGTCTGCGTGTTTTCTCCTTATAAATGATACAGGGTTGGATTACCCTTTCAAAATTATGTGTGGCGATGGGAGATGTTACGACGAGCATTTGATCAGATAGAGGTATGTGGAGTGATTTTTAGGGGTCCCAACTTTTAGATAGTCACCACGTTTGTCACCTATCTGGCTTGGGAGGTGGGAGATAGACTCATTCCTTATGCAAATCCCAACGTCAGAGTAATCTCGGACTGTCACCCCGTTAGTTTGGAAGCCTATTGTTGTTGTTGTTCACATAACACTGTGGTCCGATCAGCTGTTATCGTTATAGAATGTACATGCATGAAGTCTGAAGATCTGTTGTAGGTTACCATAGCATAGAATAAATACGGTTTTTGAGATACCCCATGAAAGCGATTGTGACGTGTTTTGTTTCAAACGCATGACGGTCATTTCTGATATATTTTCCCTTGTAGATCGTGGAATCCACTACTCCCTTACACAAACGTGACTTTCACTACCTTTTAAACGCTTGTGGACAATTCGCTGGTCAAATATGTGAGGCATTCTTATTCAGATCTTCACCACCAGGCGTATAAAAGTCAAGATAGTATTTGATGCACTTCACCAAATTTTCGTTCATTGTAAGTGCACAAACGTAAACTTTCTTATGAAGGTATCAATGTAAATTCAGATTCTGTTTGGTCGCGGAAGTTAGCGTGCCAGCGCAGCGCAATAACCGTATAAGGAACCTTTCACCTTTGCGGTCGTTGGGAGTTCAAATCCAACTCATGATGGCTTCCCCTCCAAGTGGGAAGGTCTGCCAGTTGCCCGGTTTCCTCCCAATCTTGACCATTGTCATATAAGTGAAAAATTCTCGAGCATAGGGAACGTATACATTCCTTCATTTTAACTGTTGCTGGGGCCTTGGTGGCAGTAAGCTGCCCATGACAGACCGTATGACCGTTTGCGTAAAATCTAACGTTTGTTGAAGACCAGATATCATCCACAAGTATGGGATGTATATCTAGGTGTTAAAAGTGGGAAAGCTTGTCAGTACGTTGCCAAAGGACGATACAAACGTCAGAATCTTCGGTTTCAACCACACATATAAAACTGGAAAAAAAATCTCGTGTGTGGCGTTAAACAACAAGCATTTAGTCAGTTTTTCAATCAACCATACAACCACCATCGTATAAGCCAAAATCATGGGGAAAGATGTTAAATAATGAAATCCTGTCGCCTGGACGAGGCTTAATGCAGGCAGGAACTGTCTTACTGATAGCTGGAACATCATGCCAGAGGCACATATGACAACAGACAGGCTAATTCATTCATCGTAATTTACTGGTCACAACGTGTATTTTCTATTCTTCTAAATGTGTTATGGATTTGTTAAGACCATTGAGACAATGAGAATTTTGAAGACTCACTGAAAACTGTACCATATATAAACAACTGTAATTTGATATCTGAAATCTGAAACTTTACTTATGGATCTTAAGTTGTTGGCGTTTTACATCACCAAGACACTATCAAGAATTAATACCTCATGATCACAAAGAGTAACATGTTAAAACAAAACGAACACGAAAAAGTACGAGAATTGAAATATTAGATCTCTTTCCTATCGTCAATTGTTCTTTTCTTTATTAGCAGGTTGGTGTCCGAATTCATCTCGCTTTGGTCATCTTCTCCTAACGGGTACTCACTGGAAATATATCCCACACTAGAGTCATCAACCCTTGACTGGAAAGTATTTATGGTTACTGGAATATTATGAATTTTCGGTTCCTCAAAGTTAAGCATATAATTGTCGTAGCTAGGCGATACAAATGTCTGTTTTAACATTTTCTTCCATTTTCTTTCCATAACCGAGATTGGAGGCGATGATGTTATGTGCTCTGTAGGCTTACAGCTGTGTCGGTCGAAATCTCGTTGGCGCGAGAACACTGCGAGACAATCGTAGCATTTGTACGGTGTCAGAAACAAGCGGCTGGATGCCGACTTTGAGCGAATTTGCACACAGGACTTGGGTTCTTCATTGGAAGTTACCTCATCCATTTTCGCAGGAGAACTTTGTTGTCTGTCGACTTTGTACTCGATCTCTCGTTGTTCGTATTTCACAAATGTTGGGCTTACGAAGAATTCAGAGACCTGGCCTCCAATCAAGCTCGAGGAAAGATGCCTCAGAGATGACACATGTTCAAGGGCCGCTGATGTTGCGATATGGCCGTCATTTTGTAATTCTGTTGGGCTTTGGGGCTGATTTGCTGGTATCCCAGTATGCTGACCGTTCCCTTGTGGCGCCAGCAATGTGTCTGACGGTACTTCTCGGACATGTCCAAAGGGCGACAACCCGGGGCTGAGAGTTGCCACCTCCCCTGTGAACCCGGACGAACACTTTGCGGGAGATTCGGTGGCATTCGACTCAGCCCTGGAAGAATTCGGTGACATTTCACCACAGTATTTCCTGTAGACGGAAACTTCATTGCTGTCGTTGTCCTCGGAGACCACATCTCCGTCCACGGAATACTTTCTGTCGTGTATTTTCCGGTGTCGCTCCAAGTTGCTCTTGTGACTCGTGGCGTAACCACACTGGGGACAAGTGAAGTCCTTCTGACCGCTGTGCACAGTCAGGTGGCGCCTGAGTAATGCTTTTCGACAGAAGTTCCTCCCGCAGTACTGGCACCGATATCCCGCCCGATGGAACAAACTCACGTGGTCTCTAAGCAAGGCTTTGCTTCGGAACACCATTCCGCAGCAGTCGAGAACTTTTGAACAGTCCTGATGCATGGTGGAAATGTGCCGCTTCAAATTGTTCTTTCTATCCGTTACGTATTTACACTGCGGGCAGGTGTAAATTTTCTTACTCTGTCCCGCGTTGTTTGCCTGCTTCCGGTACAGTTTCATGATTTTTTGTTTGCAAACGTCATGGCTTTGACTCGGTAATGGTGGACAAAATCTTTTCACGGGTGAGAAACGCAGTTTTGTTTCTCTTATCTCCAGCTCCTTTTTATAAGACTTCAGCTGTAGCTCTGTCACCGCTGTTGGAGACTTGAATGGTGATCGGTTGATGTACCTGTATAAATTAGACGCGGCTGATTCTCTCCAACTCGACTGGTGTCCTGCAAAACTCGGGGTTTTCGAAACGGTACTCGGCTGGGAATAGCCTTTAAAAGGATCTGTGGTGAAAGGCGTCGATCTACTTTTGAACGGTGATTCTGGATACGCCAACCCTCTGAAGTTAGCTTCCCCACCAACGAAAGACTCCGGCAGAGGGAGATGTAGGTTAGGAAAGGCTCGACGGAAATCTTCGCCGTTAGGGTGGCGGCCATTGCTGTTGTTGTTGTACCACATTTTAACTTGTCCGATTTCGGCGTGATCAAGAGCTCGTTGCCAAGTGGTAGGGGGTGGGGCAATAATTCTGGGACAGAACACTGGCAACACGTCCGCTAGTATCATCCTCGCTTATGACAAGGAGCTGGTTGAATGAGTTTACACCCACCTGTAACAAACGAAGGAGGAAAGCTTATATCAGCTGCGGAAAAAATGGGTTAGTTCATTCGTTGATTGATTCGTTGATTGTTATTAAATACCATACTTCATACGATGAGTTTTACGGGATAAGAAAACCTTATTACCATGGGTAAACCAGGGACATTTGGAAATTTGTTTACGAACTTCCGCATTTGTGATGTACGGACTTACACGTCATACTGACACGACAAGTGGTTTTAATGAACATCAGCCTGCGCAAACAGGCCATCGACTTCTTAGTGTTACCAAGGCCCATGTGAACAGGGAGAGTGAGGAAATCTTCAAATACTCTGTTCGAACCCGAAACTCGCTTGCCTTTTGGTTATGATTAGCGACCCTAACTCTTTATGCTAAACCCTGCAACCCTCGCCTTCCCTAAGTCTGCTAATTTTCACGGCAGATGATGATATTACCGAAAACAAAAAATGCTCTCCAACTTTTCGGAAAAGACATGGGAAAGCTTTTCATAAGAAGCACTAGTCATGTAGAAAAATGGAACAAGTAACCGTTCCTTTTACACTTGCACATATATTGGTTAAAAGGGCAGACCAGATGTCTGAAAAATTAGAAAAATTAGGGTAGTCGCAGATACAGTATGCTGACAGTATCTAGCCCACAATGTGCACCCTGGCAGATTTTAAAAAAGCTACGTTATAAAGTATCTAACATATTATATACGGGTATAGACCATCTCCAGTATGCATGTACTAGTAAAATACTTAAATGTGCTTAACAATGGCCGAGCGCATTAGCGCGCTAGCGCAAGGCAACGACACACGAGCCTCGCTGTGAGTTCAAGCCCAGCTCATGCTGACTTCCTTTCCAGTCGTAAGTGGGAAGATCCGCCTGCAAACTGCGGAGACGCTGCCCAGTTTCCTCCCACCCTGAGGCTGACCACCGTCGAATCAGTGAAATATTATTGAGAAGGACGTAAAACACCAATCAAATGAATACATAAATCTTACATATGCTTAAATCCATACACAGAAATTTCACCTGGACAACAGCACTCAGGTTTAAAGGTTCAAATACTACATTTGGCAAACGGCCTTGCCCTTTATTTTGCAGTTTTCCATCATAGTTATTGTAGGGCAATAATTTGTCCACAGTTGTCCTGTAAAGTACATTATCTTGTGTGTCAGTGAATGTGACTCCAATTTAAAATAATCTACGCCACTCGTAAGTTGCAATCATGGAATTAAGTCGTTAAAATGATGCAACATGTTGTAAAATGTGATTGCCATAATAATAATATTAGATTACAAAACTTTCATACAATGTGGTGGGAAGGTCCGCCAGCAACTTGCGGACGGTCGTGGGTTTCCGCAGGTCTCTGCCCGGTTGCCTCCCACCATATTGCTGGCCGCCGACGTATAAGTGAAATACGGCGTAAAACACAAAATAAATAAATAAATAAATAAATAGATAGATACAAGGTCAAAAACTACAGAAAGTGCAATAGGAAGTAGTTTACAGTGTTAACTGGACAAAGTGTTAGATTCGAACTTTTTTCTAAAATTTTGTTAAGTATTAAATTTCTGACGGTTTAGAAATACTATAGTAACATTTTAAATGTTGGATTCAATATGACCAAATTTATTTATTATTTATTTATTTATTTACTTACTTATTTGAGTAATGTTTACGCCGTACTCAATCTACGCAACAGAGGTTCCCAGACCCGATAAGCCGAGTGTCTAACCATGGTCAAGGGCAAAAGAAAGCTGTGGGAAGTCCGGCTTACTGTAATATGTTCAACATTCAACTTTATCTAAAGGCGTCAAATATTACACTCTATCGAAAAAGAAACCCATAGATGGAACATATTGGTTACACCAGATGACACCAACCTCTACAATGGACGTCCATTTGCGACCCAGTGTAATGACTGAATGATATTCCAGTGTTGGTTTAAGAATGATTGATATTTCGACATTTTCATTGTGTAACTGGTTTGGGAATGCCAGTATATTAAATTAATTACCCACCTTTTCACACACCCTAAATAAATTGCAATCGAGAAATTGTATATCGTCCACTGAATGCGTGTACAGCAAAATTCACCTTCTTTGTGGATGTGCATGGATTACTTACATTTTTCAACCGGGTTATAATATCGGCGTGTTCAAGGATTTTTTACTTTTAGGACGGACATTCGATTTAGAGGAGTAGAAATGCCCGCACTTCGGCGGAAACCTGATCAGGAAAAGGCACAGAAGATTTAACATGGGCTGGAATCGAACTTGCGACCAAACTGACCATCACATCGGCCGGAAACCACCGGGCCAAGCCAGTTGTTTGGCACACTTCTTGGCATCAAGCAAGAGGTAAATTTACCAGCCAGGACCGAATTCGAGAACTGAACTTATTGGTAAACGGTTAGAAAGAATTTTCAACAGGGCTTATACAATTTCTACCAGGTTGCGGGCTTCACGGAATGAAGTAAAATGTAAGGGTGTCACTTTCGAAGCACTTTAGATTCATGCAGAGTTTACACCAGGATAAGCTGCGTTATTCTGGTGAAGTCATCTCCCCTCATAGGTTATTGATCAATTGATTTTACAAAACGAAATGGTTCTAACAATTACATTTACTATTTCTAGTAGCCAGTTAAACTTTGCGCCACTCGAATCATTCCACCTTAAATCTCATAGGTATGGTATTTGTGAATAACTCGGAAGTAATTTTATGGTGTCATCAACCCACAGTGTACCAATAGCAATGAAAACTAATCTGATGAAACTAAACTGATTGCATCTGAGGAAAAAACAAACACGAAATAAAACTGACCTGTCTTCCTGTGCACTGAAAAAAGTGGTCCCTGTTACGACCGAAAAATGTCTCCAGTGGTTGACTTTGGTAATGTTCTCGATGGATGGATGATGAGAAATCTGGGCGTGTTTCTTTATATAGCGCTGCTGATGCCGCAGCGCGCAACAGAAGATTGTTACCATGGTATTCGCGTGAGACGACAGCCAATCAACGATGACGGTCTATTGTGAAGGTATGTTCCTCGTATGTGTCCTCGGATGTGATTGGCTGTACAGCCGAGAGTCGCGTGATTTTACTGTCAGCTATATCCAATTTCCACATGGATGTAAACGCTTTTCTTATGATTGTTTCAAGTGAAAGGCAAAACGACACAAAACATAAATATGTCTGAAAAGAGAGAAAAATAAAAACGATACACGAAGCACGGTGTTCACAGTGTGATTGAGAAAAACGACTCGACTGCAAACCATGCGACTAAAACCTCGAATGAATCAAAGCAAGTGCGCCTGAAAGGATGCATTTTTATGAATGAGACGGCGGTCAATTCAGTACTTGCGTGGGAATGTGAATCGAGGCAAGAGCACTGAAGCGTGTGGGATGCAACAAAAGAGACAAACACACAGCCAACCCTGTATATACGCAAAAGCATGTGTTACAACTATGCCGTTTGCAAAAGCTCTCGTAGTCTCTCTATTGACCGATTGTACGACGTGGGAAGTTATTTTGTTCATGAACTCAGCAAGGTTTGGAACACCCTGTAACTGTATAGCTTGCACTCAACAGCTGTATAGTGCTCGAAAGAGACGAGTTTTCAAAATTGTTCCAGTATTTCTCCAGCCATTTAAACTTCGCTTTTTTGCCATTGACAACGCGCCATTGTTTTGCCTGTTGCTCGCATATAATGTATGGGAAACTCGGCATTTTTTTCTGTTTAGGTTGCTTGTAAAATTTAATTGTTCTTTTTCGTGTTTGCTCACTAGTAAACTAACTAAGCCGTATGTGTTAAACTATAAATGCTGACCTATATATTTGATGAGTGTACAGTAGTCGATTACGAAAACATCGTGATAGGGATTTTATGTAAACATTATTTAAACAAATTTTATTATTGAAATATGCATCCAGATATCGGGCATTGCAGAACTTTTGACACACGCTGACTCCACAATTTAACGCACAATGTATGAACAAAGAAATTTTCACAATTTAAGCAATACACCGTGTAATGACAATAGGATATTCGGTCTCTTAATAAAAACGTATATTCGGTACGTTGCGAGTCCTGTAAGAGCTCATTTTGCTTTACGGCATATTTCACCCGAGTCACTTCTCTTTGTTATATCTGGTGTTTGATACACGTTGTACATGAATTAAAGGGTTGTGGTCGACTTGGAAAAGCTGAAGGAAATAATTCCAGAAGCGCACGCATCTGATATATAATATGATATATACAAAAATGGAACAAAACGAAAAAAATTGAGTGAAAATACGAAATATACCACTATACACATAAAGTTAGGCTGTGTCTAACGTTTTGGTTTAAGGCATACTTCTGGACACCAAATTATATTATAGGCAGAGATGCCTCACCATGCTATATATAGAGGTGTATAACAACAGACGTATACTCTTAATAGTATGGTCTTAGTCGCGTTTATTCTGTATGTTATTATTACGTCGCTATTTTCTGGGTCATGCCTTGACTTATATGAAAGGGTATTTTACCGTTTGTATTCGTCTGTGTGTATTTATAGCTTTACACGATTTCAGAAAATCCGAGAAGTCGCACAGAGCATCTACAATACGTTCGACAACTAGAATTAAAATTAGCATCACTTCACTTTTTGGTTTTACCTTATTCTGCTTATTATTATTCTGGTGCTAGGGCATATAAGTGGCTATTGTTCAAGCATTTACATACACAGTTAAAATTATTCCCTAAGCGAGGTAAAACTGACAAGCGGAGTTCATCAGCTAACTGTGACTATTTGCCAACTATCATATTGTCTTCACTGCTGAAGTGTGCTATGCTCTGTTCATTTACATTACAGATATTACACCTGCCAATTAAGTCAAAAAAAGTGTTTTAAAGATAAAGGGACATCACTGAAATTACCATTAAATAAATAAATATTTATAGACGTTTGAGATATAGTTTAGTATTTCCACCCATACCTACTTTTTTCTATAGGGCTCTTTCACGTTGAATAATATATGAATCAAGTAAGTCTGCATCTTTTAACAATGAACACAATTAGATACCTAATTTTGTAACGGAAAACGTTCATTAGGAAATGAATGTTTGAGGATAGGTTTCTAATTATGGTTTTTAATTAACGTTCCTTAAAGACAAACCTTCATAAATGTATATGCAAATGCAATAAGCTGATGCCTATTGGTTCACAAGGTTTATAGTATCACGAATGTATTTAATGATCAATAAATCAAACCTCTCCAAGTGATTTTTAATTTAACAGTGGGAATGTCATAATCACCAATCTGTTTATTTAACTTTCTATGATGTTTTCATGTACAGGATTATTAATCTATTTTAACACTATGTTAAGTCCTATTTTAAATTAATATAATCCAACTAATAGCCCTACATCGTTATTGTTAAAGTCATGGACAGCGTCTCCGTTTCACAGTTGAATAGTTAAAGCAAGTGTTTCATACAAGAAATGAGCGCCTCCTTGGCTCAGCCGATTAGCGCGGTAGCGCAACTTAATGACACAGAAGCTTGCTTCCTCTCCGGCTGTACGTGGGAAGGTCTGCCAGCAGCCTGCGAATGGTCGTGGGATTTCCCCGGACTCTGCCCTGTTTCCTCCCACCATAATGGTGACCTACGTCGTATCAGTGAAATATTCGTGAGTAAGGCTTTAAACATCAATCAAATAAATAAATAAATCAAACAAACAAGAAATACTTTCGCGGACTACAAGTTTTAAATTTGATATGGATGTCATTCTTATAATATCGAGTGTCTTCTCTGCATCACTGAAAACTTATGTTTAATTCTGTCATAAATGTTTATATAGTTACATTCCACTGAGACCTGTTGTTGCAGGTTGTTTTTCAAATGGATCTTGAGATTTCTCGACATGGAAGGTATTTTCATTCTTCACGAGTGGTATGCGCGTGTCCACATGTCAGGGCGCCTGACCGTCCCGTCCCTTCCGCCTGTGCCAGTCTGACACGATCGGCTGGGCCAGGGGGTGGCGGGACGGTACAGGTAATTCGACGCCCATTGATGATCTCATGCTGGTGACACAGACGGGCCGCTCTGCCAACCTGGCTTGGTTAACCTGTCTGGGCTAATTCGAAACCGCCGACATAAGAGTGTTTCCCGTTTTACTTGCACCTACATGCTTTACTCACCTGGACAGGCAGGTGAAAATATTGTCTAAATAACATGGAAATGAAAACAAAATTCTGATTTACGACGAAAGTCCAAAACTGCGCTGAGCTATTATTCGAGACCGCGGACATCTGCCTAACCTGCCTGACAATGATAAGTGATAAATGATATAAGCATGTTGTCTCAGTCAGTATATGTCGGCATTTTTATAAGATTCTGCAGCACAACGAGCACTTGAACTACACAGGGCGGAAGCAAGAGAGCTAATCTGTATCTTCAAAGAAAGAAAATCATCACTGCTTATTTCTGTTTGCAGAACTTTCTATAAATCGCCTGCTGTAAAATCAGTAATAAGCATATTGTAATAAAAAAGGATTCATTCCTGTAGTTTACTCATGAACGCGTCTAAATAATATACCAGCGTATTATAATCGTTTGCCACTGATGTTCAAAATGTTACGAACCCCGTCCTTAAGATATTGGATTGTATTTTTTTATTGCTTTTCACGCTAACCAGGTGTGTGTCTGATCTACATTTTTCTCTCTATGTACGTGATAGCCTGCACTGGAATTCAGTCGCGTGTTCTCGAGGCTTCTGTGTTTATCAGTTTCGTGTCATTATGCATGAAGTGTACATTATGGAAAAATGTACCCATATGGAAGACATGTTTACGGACAGACCATCCAGAATTTTCTATACGGCAGCCTGTAAATATGAGCGACGAAGTTGGTCAGCTTGCAGTCATTTACTTGCGTCCACTTTGAGAACAGTCGTTTCACTTGTGTCCACTCGAGTCATATTTGCTCTGGGCTACTCAGAGGGATTTTGGAGATATTGGCTTACACGCTTTTCGACAATTTTGTCGGCACGCAGCACTTTGTGAGCTCGTGTTTCGCTACTGGATATTTTGTCGGAGTCGTTCCCTTGTAGCTTGTATCGCTCATTGTTCCTTTGTGCGATAACGTACATTTCATCCCAGTTTACCTTGAAAGTGACTTTGTGTTATATTTCCGAGAAGTGAAACATACATCGCCAGCTCGGCATTACGGACGCTGTTGTCAACCCGTCTGCGCAGGAAACTTGTACCTGTCCGGGGCGTACTCATCCTTCTGCTGTTCGCCACTACAGGGCTTGTAATCCTTCAATTGGAGAATTCCGAAGAACTGTGGATTCTATATTTACTTTGGACTGACTTGTCTTTGGAAGCCGAAATAATCCATCTGGATTTGGGAGTTAACATCCGTAAGAAACTGTATATATTTTGTAACTATTTGTATTATTTTCGTGTGTTATTGTCAGTTGTACTATTTGTCTATTTTGTTTAAATATATGTATTGAATTTAATCAAGCGTCTTCGTGTTTCCTTGTTTGGTCTTTTGTAAGGCCAATCGCTGTCTGACAGTTGAACAAACCATTTGTTTATCATATTTCCTCTCTGATAGTGGTCCTCTTACAAAATAAAATATTGATTTGACAGACCACGATATGCGCGAGGGAAGTGACTCTAAAACCAGTATTTACATCGAAAGTAAATCCAAACCATGCAGAGGTGGCAATGTGCAAGGTGGCAAATAGTCACCATTCCACCACGAGCCCAAAATCATATTACTTTCTAATGCCTTTTGACCTAAAATGATACTTTTTCAGTTATCGACAACCACAATGCCACATTTTCAATGCACCATTTTCAATATATAAGCGTATAAATAGGCCGAAAACGGGTGCAATGCAAGCAATCATCTGTTTAATGGTGCCAGGAAACACATGACGATGGTCTTAGAAACAAGAACTCAACAGGCCCTTCAGTAGACCACTATGAATATTAAATACAAAGTAAATGATTGCTGTTTAATTGGGATTTGATACATTGTTGTCTAAAGTAATGTACTGAAGAGTTTCTCATTCATAATATCGTGGCCAGTTTTAAGGAACCGTAAACTACGTACTGACCGACCTTGGGTATTTGTGACGTGCAGATTTGCCCGCCATATTGGTGGTAGACAAGATGTCTTCAACGAACGTGAAACTGTGGAGGCCTTATTCACTGCGCTATAACTGCGTTCAAATGTCCAATGAAATACCGCATGGAAACAGAATAGTGATGCTTATACTGCCTTTTACATATTTTGGCAGTAAATTCATGCAAGGTGATGTGGATTATTACATTCATGTTGGATGATGCCACGTCTACAACAATCCACGAATAATTCATATGAATGATTGCATTTTTCAATTTTGTTAGACTACGTAATAGACGTTAGATTTATATGAGTTACGTACTTCTGTACACTTTTCCTTGTATATGTCTATACCCAGATGCTGCTCACCTGGCATCAGTCTCAACAAAACAGGTTAGCGCGCTATCGCAGAACAATGACCCGAAGCCTCCCACCATTGCGGTCGATGTGAGTTCAAGACCAGCTTATGCTGGCTTCCTCTCCGGCTGTAAGTGGGAAGGTCTGCCAGCAACCTGCGGATGGTCTTGCGTTTCCCCCGGGCTCTACCCGGAATCCTTGCCGCCGTCGTATAAGTGAAATATTCTTGAGTACGGCGTAAAACAACAATCAAATAAATAAATCAATAAATCAACAAAATAATTGTCTCACCAAACAATTTTAAGATGTCTTCATTTACATACCGTAGCTAAAGCATGCGTAAAAACCGCAGTGCGAGAGCAGTGTGTACCAAGTTGTAACTGTAACTTTGTTTCAAAGTATCGGTGGACAGGTAAACAATTAAAATCAATTTTCTTTGTGGCAGAAAAGTCTCAGAGCAGTTGGCGGAGTAAATAAAGCGCTGCGGAATCTCTTGACAAATCGCCATTATCTTAAGACAAACGCAAGATGCCATGACCGTAGAGAGCGGAGGAGAACAGTTATCCAATTAAACCCGCGGCCCAGGACTCTTCTGGACGAGAAGGTACAAAAGCACCCTTAGAAATACCTCGTCAACGACCAGGTATGGTTGAGGCGGAGACCTGGTGACATAACAACTGATTAAGCCGGTTTCAAACACATCTCCCGTAATTGGCACGCCAAGTCATCGAGCTCGCCTCGAGATGCTCACGTGCAAGTCACGTGCGCGTTTGAAGTTGTCAATTCCGTCAATAAAGAACCGTCAATTCCGCATCAAGTGATGTGAGGTGACACTTCGGATGGCTGCACTGCTTTTTTCATCCTGTTGGCACAAATCAAGCTCTTGAGGGCGGGTCTATTCTGACTCCTGGTCTGCCCGCTATTGACCAGTGCGGCGGTAAACCCATGTATCATCGTTTTCGGAGTTCTAGTGTTATACATGCAAAAGGAACTCTTCGGTCAGGTTTAGAACTATTGAGTTTTTTAATGAGGTCTTAACAAGGAACCTATGGCCTAACATCTGCTGGAATAATTTTGGCAACTATTGTTGTAAAAGATCGACAAGAAGAAAAGATTGATAGAAGCCTCCAAATGTAAAGTTTAGGAAACTTTTCTGCTATGAAATGCGGTAAGTATTATTGTTGAACAGAGATATTTACATCTGTGAGCGAATAAAGACAGTCTTAGTAATTTATTTATTCATTTATTTGGTTAGTGTTTTAAGTCGTTTTCAAGAATATTTCATCTATAAGACTGGGGCCAGCGTTATGTTGGAAGGAAACCGGACAGAGCCAGCCCGTGGGAAGCCTAGATATTTTAAGTAAAGCCACAACTATGAATATCTTCCAAATCCAATAAAAAGAACAGATTATGTATCTGGTTACTTGTTTTTTATGCGCTACTCATGATACAAAAAGGAAAAGATTTTAAAGAAAACACGTTGCAAACATGACACAAAGACCTCCGGTTGAAAATATAATGAAGCGTTCCGTTATGATAAACTTCTGTAATTATAAAACGTCTATAGTTACACATAAACTAACTTCTAGTATAAGGCCCCAGTCTGAACCAAAGTTGAACTGTGTGCCTTGTCTTGTATCGAGCAATATGAGGCTGTCTCTTCGTGATTTGCTTAGCTTTGTTCATCATCATAGAACTGAAACTTGTTTGAGAATGGTGGGCACAATCTAACTATAATGGAAAATTTTCAATAGGTATAAGAAAGTGCAATGTCAAGTGTACTTGAATAGTGCGCAGTGGTGACATCACGTCATTCGCTTTTGCTTGCAAAAATTTAGAGGTACTAATATAAAAGTCCACAGCAGCACGGCAGCGACGACAGTGTCATGGTTTGCAAACGGTCACAAGTTAAAGGTGAAATATAGCCTCTGGCCAGTTTACCTCAGCTAAGCCATCTAAAAAGAGGGGCAGATAGGAGGTTATTACTTTCAGTGGCACTTCACTGGAAAAGATTGATTAATAAAACAAATGGCAAAGATGAACAGTGAATGTTCACTAGTTGTATATATGCTGCGATTTGTATCTGTTTTTACTTCAGGTATACAAACGAGAGCACAGAATAATTAGTTGAAATTCTGTATAAAAATGATTAACGTATTGAACGTATGGAAGTGACAGCCATTCAAGGGCAAAACGCCTGATTATTTTATTCCCAGATAAAGAGAAAAATTCCGAAAGCCTTTGTGAAGAGTTTTAAAGTTTATGGCACAGCATGAGCAGAAAGAAAAGTAAAAATTTCATTGCCTCAAGCTCGCATGACGTTCTAAGCACAATGCAGCCCAATGTCTTGAAATGTTATTTAGTTTCACATCACCGTTCAGAATTTAAGAATTCTTGGCTTTGTTGGTGAACTTGACTTATACCACACAAAATCGCAATTAATCGCCTTGAAATCCCACGCTCTGTTTTGCTAATTGACTTCATTTTTACAATGTCAGATATTTTCGACACTGCCGTTTCCTTTGATCTCGATTTTCTCATGCCTTCAGACGTGAGGTTTTCCGAATGTGTGGTGTCAGTGGAAAAACATAATCCTATCGTTAATGTCGCGATAATAGCTCGTCGTTTTCACGTTCGCCTCTTCCGGTGTCGTCTGCCAAAGTTCTGTATCACGAATCGAGCTAGAACCAGACACGGTTATCATAGCAACCACGAGAAAGTGTCGTCTGCTTTTCACCAAAAGCCCAAAACGGCAAGCACTGGTTTTTCTCACAAATTCGCCAGTGTGCGGGCCTATGCGATCGTAACATTATGTCAACATTTCGTGTCCGGGACTGATGGGCTAGGCGTGTCGCTGAATCCGATCAGGGCTTCTCGTCCTGTTTGTTTTCCAGCGTGGCTGTATAGATCGTCAATTTGCGCCGTCATCGTTTTGCGGTGTACGACGAAGTCTTCGTGCGACTTCCCGAAGAACTCGTCGGACGGCAAGCACGAACTGTTTCAGATTCCTTACGGAGCACAGGGCCTTCTAGGCACTGCTAAAGGCATGAAATGAGACCACTGTCAATATTTGGCATTGTCTAAGCGATGACTTGTGAAAGTATCATAGGTAAGTTTTGCACATAATTGAGAGCTGAATCGATGTGAGAGCGTATAATGGCACTTGTAGCGACACAGGGATTGCTATGTCTCTCACAGATCTCACATATTCTTAATTAGTCCGCGGTACTGGTTGTGGCGTCTCCAGCCGGGTGTATTGAACGTTCACGAGGCGGTGTTGTTCCCACTAACAAGCGTTTTGAAACTAACAAGAATTCCCTGATAGAAAAAAAAATCCACTAGTTACACATTGCTCAAGCAAATGAGACTCCATAGAAAAGAAAAGGTGAGATTTCCTTGAACCAATAAATCAGACTTTAGCTTCACATGATGACTGGACTGATACTGCTATCATCGTCGGGCATATATATTAATCGGCACATATATTTCACCATGTATGTTATCGCACGGTCACACACATTTCATCGACACACTGATTTCATCGGCACATATTTACACTTCACTAGCAAATACATTTTAACCGTGCTTCAGCGGTACATCAGACTCTTCCAAACTCTGGTTTATAGCATTGAAGATATAATTGTTCCACTTTGTTTGGACAGGGTGTTAACTGGATTTATTCTAGTTATTTAAAAATCAGTCCATTGGTAGAAAAACTATAAGTCTGCCATAAGATGTTGACATAAACACCGTTTCATGTCCCTTTATACATGTAAATCTACTGTCTTTCTCGCTTTTGTGTTTGTGGAAGAGTTAAAATCGTTTCAATTCATAGAGATATGTCTTCAGAGTTTTAATTGCAAATATAGTTTTCGAGGCAAAGGACGTAGGAGCACCTCAATACTCAGAATTTATTTATTTATTTACTTTACTCAAGAATGTTTCAATGACAGAAACCAAGATTATGGTGGGAAGAAACCGGATGGAACCCGAGGAAAACCGACCACCATTCACAGGTTTTTGACACATCTCTCTTCACGTACGACCCGAGAGCAAGTCAGCAGGAGCTGGCCTTGAACTCATAGCCACACTTGGGCTCTCTGCTGCGTTATGAAGACGTTTTGATTACGATGCTGAGGCCTTCTGGACAACTTAGCTTTTGTTGAAGATCACTTTTCTTCCACCAGTATAGTGTAGCTATCTGCGTCATGCGCTGGAAAGTTCTTCATTGAATTGTTAAACGTAGGACGCTTACCACTAATAAAACTGGCTACCATCACATTAGTGAAATAATTTAGTACGGCCTGCGGTGTTAAACAACAATGAAATAAATAATTAAGTAAAATTGAACTTAAAATGTTTTTATCGAAATCGAGTCTTTTGATTTCTATTCAAACACTCGGCGTCTAAGAGAATTTCGAAGGAAATATGCGTATGGAAAAATCAAATATCTTACAGATGTGTAAATTTGAATGGAAAAAAAACTATGTGACACTCTGAACAGTTTAAAACTATTTTTGTTTCAGCACTTGTGGCGCCATAAAACCTGCTTTGCATTTGTAATATGCTTTCTGCCGCTGAATGCAAACCACATGTAAATCAGCTGAGCTAGTTCCCATCGTTACCTCAATGGAGTTCTCTTCCATGTGCATTATCTGACAGGCCATTTTCAAGGAACTTCTTTTGTCGCAGGGATATGTCTATAGTGAACCACAAATCAGAATAGTAATACATGTACGTAACTCTTTTCTGTGAAAAATAGAATATTCATTGTTGACAAATTATGAGCCCTAATTACTTTACACTGCGACAGAGGCCTTATTTCGTTATTTGCGCTCATTGTTTTCCGTTCCTCTAGTTAGGTCAACATTTTTGTATAGTCCATCCATATTATCCATTTAAATAGCAAAAACCACAGCCAATATTTGATGAAGACTGCTATGAATAGTAATGAGCTAAAAGACTTTATTAACACGGCTAATTAAACGGTAATTAGCAGTAATCCATAAACCGAAACGGAGAAAATAAATTCCACTCATTGTGTCGGGATCGGCCATGATATAGGCTAATTTCAACATTTCTTTATTAAGTCTTTTCATACAAAACCGTTCCTATTTTGTTTGCCGCTATACTTTGTTTATATTGGCTCATGTGTTTCTGCAAAACCTCAAGCTTCCATGTAAACAATATCGTCGGTGAAACACTAAAAAAAAGTTTTTTCTGTCGTGTACCTCGTGGTTTTGACCTTAGGCACTCCGACTACCTCCGAGGTAAACCTGACAGCAGTCATATAAATGAACAATCTTTTGGTGGGGTGTTAAAAACCAATTAAACAAAAACCAGTGAACAAATAAACTTCTGTATGTTTTTCCTATATGTTCTACTCCACAATGTATCTAAAAATCCGTCAAAATAATCGACCTAAATTATTTAAAAGTCAGCTCTGAGATATACATCCCTCTGCAAGGTGACGTTTTAAAGGGTGGGTCTTTTAAACTGTTCACTTCGTCCGTTAGGAAACATTTACATGTATTTTTTGTTGCTGGATTTTGTTGAAATTAACACAGCAAGTGTTATGTTTTACTTTCCGATTAGCAATTGTGGGTTTCTTTTTACAACCTATGGATCCGAAGTATGTTTTACGACAGCAGCGTTATTAGGGTATCATTTTCTGGATATTCATGTATTTATTTTACAACGTCCAGTACGAACCTTCCCATGTACAGACACGGAGCTTAGGTTCACATACTAAAACTGCTAAAAGCACTTCGGGTTTGGGCTACTGGAGAGGCGTCAGCCAATTTTCAGCACTAGAATCTGTACTGTATCCAGAAAGTGTTATCCCTTATAACTATATTACTGCAATTTACAATCCACTTTCTTAGTGACATCTAACAGTCTGAAGAACGCTTCGAATGACATTATTCCAAATAATTGCCATGACTATCTGAGATCACTACCAGGTTTAATAGTTTAGTTAGTTCACATCAATCTTTATTCTCCTGATTCCTCTCGTGAATAACCATTGATTTCTCAAGAATGATAAAACAAAATAAACCAGTCCGATAGCTCTCGTGAATTCCATTTATTTCCCAAGAATGATACAACAAAATAAACCAGTCCGATAGCTCTTGTGAATTCCATTTATTTCCCAAGAATGATACAACAAAATAAACCGGTCTACCCCGGAATTTTTGTTAACGCCAGAGGGCAGCGCTATGTGTTGAAAAAAATTACACTTATCTTGTAAATACACCATACTCAAAATGAAATATAAAAAGAGGAAAATAAACGGTTTAGTATTTAATCATGAATCTAATGTATAACAAAAAAGGTTTGTAAAGTGATGTGTCTTTCCATGAAACTCCTTTTCTAGGTGACAAAATGTCGGCCATTCATCCGAGAGTCATGTGACAACTGCCGCTTACATACGCAATCCGTACCCTGCTGGTCAAACTGCTGTGAGTGGGCAGGGTTCGAACCTTGGGCACATATTCTGCCGTCACACTTCAGCGATCATCCTGGCCCGATGACAAATAAACCGGGGGTGAAATGGCAGTAACACCCTCTCCCCTACTCCTTTTCACTCACCATGCCATCCCCCTCCCCTTCAAGGTATCAGCATCTCTTACCAGATGCGATCAAGTGCCGCACCTCAAGTCGAGGATCATTGGCCAGCTGGGTGTCTCACGTGACGGGTGTGACACTTTTATGGCCTGTCATGAATGTAAACTCTCTGAATTTAAGGCAATATGTATTTTTTTAGAGCTTAGGAATTTAGCAAACCTGAATGTTTCCATATTTTTATATTATTTTCTCTTCATTATATATGCTACATTTTTGTTGTTTGATTTGGGGGGGGGTGTTTGTTTATTTTTCTTTGGTGGGGGGTCTTTTATTTTCAACACCTATAAGTTTAAAACCAAACCATGTCGTTGCTTTTCTAAAAGATATTCCAAGGAGAATATTGATGACACCTGTAATAATATTATCTTATTAATTGAGCCTAGGACCGCTATAGCCATTCACCACCTAGGTGGCCTGTCCGAACGCAACTCTTGTTGATTTGGTTTTCTGCTGTCACAATAAAGGCCAGGTATCTATGACAAGACACGTTCATTTCCTTCAGCTTTATACTAGGTGTAATCCACTTAAAATGTAGCCCTTCCTAACTTTATAAAATTGAAAGGTTATTGTAATTACCATATATGCCTAATGAAATAAAGACTTTAATAGCACACAATACAGCATTCATCGAGGAACTTTCGAATTTATTACACTGGAATTACACATGCGTAGTTGAATGCAACAGCAGTATTTGGACAAATTTCAGCATGTTTGTAAGTAGTAAAACCATTGAGTTTAAGGTGTGGTTCACATTATTATATTTTTTTTTTAATTATTCACAAAGTCGCATTGAAGAACGTTTCTGATGTGGATCGTGGTAAGTTTTATGTGAGTAAAACTGGAGCGCCGGGCGTAAAGCGCCGACATGTGGTAAATCACTGGCGAACTTTCCCTCATGTGTGTGACAGATATGCACACCATATTGGTGGAAGACAAGTGGTCTTCAACAAACGTTAGACCACGCACACAGCCTCACGACTGTTGTCGGTCACGTATTGAATGTTATTGCTAAGAATGTCCTGAACCAATTACATAACAGACGATGTGTACAGGAAAAAGTATATGAACAAGTAATATAATATATAGACTACAACATGCAGAGTAAAACCAAAGCAGCCAACGACAATCTGATAGCTGGCAAACGATACGGCAATTTAGTAATTTATTCTAACTGTTCATGCAAATGCTTAAATAACAGCAGCTTATAAGACCCCTGACGAAAATTAAACGCTTTGGCTTGAGTCATGATTTTTTTACTCTCGCTATAACTTTTTTTTTGCTCTTCGGTTATGTTTTATGTTTATGTGGAAAATGGTATTCAATGACGTGGATGAAATTTTGTGCATAAGACAGGCACCAATCTGTGGTACATTTCCTGGTTTGGATTTGTCGAATAAGCACAGCAACAGATCGTTTGCCTGGACTTTAAGACAGCATATGCTTGATACCAGTCCACGCTGGCTTAGTTGCGGCTTTAAATCGGGCAGCTTCACATGTACCTAGGGAAGAGCGGTGGTCTGTTCCGGATACTCCTGTGTTCTCCACGCTTGATTAGACACGATAACTCTCTCATAAATGGAGACAAAAAATGTGCGATAACAAGTTGCGACCAAAAGCAAAGACCAACTTCTACCTCCAATAAAAATTAGCAATAACCACGCAACAAGAAAACAGGTGCTTTTGAGCATGTCGTTAAACATTCATCAAATCAGTAAATATAGATATTTTGGTTACTATTGCAGAGATGATTAAACTAAAGAGTTTTGCACAACTTTCACCATCCATAATGGCCATTAAAGAAATAAAAACAAAGAAGTTCCTTGGTGTTTGTTTGTTTTTCCTTGTTACAGCATGTGCTTTTTCCAGATTAGAGCCGTAAGTATTGCGTAATTTTAAATACGATCATCATAGAATTAAGTATCTTCTTACAGCCTGCAAAAAGTGACAAATACGTTAGCACTACTAACGATTTTCTCGACGACTTAGACCTTAGACAATTGTCTGTGGATTTGACTTTATATGAGACATCATCATAGATTTTGTCATCAAAAATTACATTTGGGGGAGTGGGTGCTGTAGCGAAGTCACGTGACATACAAAACGTGATGACTTTCATACATCTTTATTAATTTAGGACGCGATTTTGTCGCGTGCGTTTAGATATTAAAGGTATGTTTTGTTTCTAAAAACAGACATTTCATATTTCAAATACGATATTATTAATCGCACCATAACAAAATATTAATCACGAACACGTATTTACTGCCACATGCGAACGTGTATATAGCGGTATATAAATAATATTGCCGAACTGTTTCTCCTCTTGTCTTAGTAAAATCATCGAGCTGAATTATTAACAGTTCCCCTCTGGTGGCACCCGTTTAGCGGTGTGGTTCCCTCGACAAGAGGGGCTTTGTCTTGACGTGTCGCATACATTGTTAAAGCCTACCTGAAGTGTTACACGTTTTGAGCCTTGTCAGTGAATAGATGACCATTGTCCGCGAGCTGCTACAGACAAGGGACATAACCTCGAGGCCATATGACCCGATGAAGCCTTCTAACCTTTTTGTTCCGTGGGGCATTTGCAGAGGAAGAGAGAAAGGGAGAGGAAGACTGCTTTTCACCGGTCCCTGTCAACCCTGAATGTTTGCCAGCAAGCCTCGAGAGGCGGAGGAAAGACGATGTGATCAATGTTTAATATCCTTAAAGTAGAAAACGATTGTCTCTAATTTGTGCAATTACAGGAAAATATCATGCATATTTAATGATCACTATCTGAAAAAAGTTTTTACAGGTCTACGCTCACTGCTAATGCGCGTTGTGTGTGTTTACTTAAACCTTGCATGAACAAATAAAGTTCTTGGCCTCGGTACGGTGAAATAGCCGGAGAACGGGGCTCGGACAAGCAACTAAGCATATGATTCAATTTAAAGATTCATCAGAAAACGGTAACGCTGCCCTCTTACCAATCAAGAGACCACACGTATAAAGTACATAGTAAACAAATCACCGCTGCTTATACGCCAGGTTTTTGAATGCTTGAGAAAGGTACAAGTGTACATCCGGGGAAAGAAGTCCCGAAGCCATTAAAATATTTAAAATCTGTGAAAAAAAGCTTTGATAACGTTGTCGCGTGCAAGACTGAATTCAAGTTGCCTTGTACTGAACGAAAGGAACAATATGCTCTCGATTGTCACGTGATGAGGTTAATTTGCCGTTATAAAGATTTCCATAATTTATTGCGTTCTCCACACGACAAACATGCACTGTAGACCGCGTACATACAGAAAGCGTACGAACTCTTTGAACCAAAGTTTCAATCCACGTGAAGTTCCGTGGGAATGCTGAATTCTCGTATTTCACAGGCCAAAAGGCCTTCGATTAAGTTGGAGTTTTAGTTTTAACTTTATTACATATGTAAATAATTTATACAGAGGCCATACTAGATGGCCTGTGATGTAATAATTGAGTTGCAGGCCGTTTCCGGTCTTACCTGTGAACACTTTGTTTTTTCCCGGCATAATGCAAATTTTAACCGTTCCATGTATTTCCAAGCCGGTAAAATGTTGCACCAAAGCTTTTGCAAAATTTAAAAATCAGTTGCCGATTATGAATAAGAGATGTTAGTGATCTTTGTTATAATTGATCTGTAAGTCAAATAAAAATTTCAACTCTGTTAATTGTTGTACGGTATATAAATATATATACATGGTATATCGCATGTATGACGTTTCAACATTTCGACAAATGTTATTCGTCAACTTCAGGGTATGTTAAGATGACACGTATTCCAAAGATATCCCAAACAATATTTTGTCGAAATACTGAGATGTCAAACATGCGAATCTCATCTTTTTCGGAGTATCTTTGTGCTTTTTCATTGTACTAAGTTTATCGGTGGAAAAACAAGATTTTGGTCAAACATCCAAGCTAACGACCCCTCCTTGGTCCCTACATTGTAAATACCATTTAAAGTTTGGTGTCTTCGCGCATAACCTTTTAGAGAAGCAGCATTATAAATTTATATCAACCTGTTACAGAGAGAAATTTCTTCAACAAAGCTCATTACAAAGGTTTGAAAAAGTTAGTCAAGCATACATACCCTTTAATAAAATATAAAAGACTACAACACAGCAAGTTAAACCAAAATCACGCGGACATGATATTGTGTCAAATCTGGCGTCTTGTCAATTTCCAACATTTAGGGTTTTATTCAAACTGTTAGGATGAATACTTCAGCAACTTACACACCCTAGCTCCCTGGTCTAATAAACAGAATCGGATAAAAAAAAAGAAATAAAAACAGGTTAATAATGACTTGAGAAATGTGACAGATACACCAAAACTGATGAATTTATTAATATTTACACTGATGCTGAAATGCCGGATAGAGAAATACGTTTAAAATATAATAAATAAGGACCTGATCGGACCAAGTAGCTAATCACAGGGAACTCCAATATGCATGCACCAAACATAGAAATGCATTACGAGCGGTGATATATTATACACCCAGCAAGTTATGCACTGTACTAAAATTGATATTTACGTACCGAAGAGGGAAATGCAGTACGAATGCTGACTTTTTTATATGCTATACAAATACAGAAATGTTTTAGTAACACTCATGGGAATGTAAACAGTCAGAATAAACTCTAACTGAAGTCAGTTAAAAGTTAAAAGCGTTAAAAGGTCAGATTTCACTGGTTACGTGTGAAAAGTTGGCAACTATCACACTGCCGTTGCGTTTTACTCGCAATGCAAGCTGTGATCTTTTATATATATATATATAAATATATGTAAAGCCGTACGTTCTAAAAGAATTTTTTCTAAGATGCATGTGAAGACAATCACGTCTGTGAGTGGAGTAGATATTTTCATTACGCGTTCCCTAACAGAAAAATAATTTTTAATCGGCATTTGTTGAATTTTTTTACACTTATTTGCACGACTCTTGTGTTTCAAGACGTTTGTGAAGTACCTGATAATGTGATAATTTACTCAATACAAATATATATATATATATATATATATATATATATATATATATATATATATATATATATAAGGCTGTGTAAAAATTCTTGAGTACAGTGTTTAACACGAAACAAGTAAAGTAATAAATATATAAAATACAGTGGAATCCTTTTCATTTGTTTCTTGCCATGTGCAAATACATGTTTTGACGAGAAATCAGATATTCCCGAATTCCTACCCTCTGCAAGAGATTTATCTGGCTAAGTGCCAGGCCACCGGAGAATTCCGAAGATTAATGAATATATTCAGTTACATCCTTTCTCAAATGTGGAACTTATGAGGAAATTACTAGAGAAAGCCGAATAGATCCTAGCGCGTGGCACGTGAGGGAGACTTACATGTGCAGACGGTGCGGGAACTCCGGTGCAGGTGTCGTGTGATCAGCATGTGGCAGGCGAGGCGATGGCTGGGACGAAGCGCTGAGGCACATCGCGATTTCTATTAAACACACAAACCGAGCGCATTCATGGATAACAATCAGTTTAAAACACATCCACCTTTGACAAATGAAATTTATCCCAGTTGTTCAAAACAGGAACGCATTACTTTTGTTCGAGTAACCTGAAAGAACAAATGAGCGGAAACGTGTGCGACCTTGGATAGCATTTAACACAGAACTGCATTGAAAATTATGGAGACCGTAATTCAGAATCAAGTGGTTAGAGGGAGATTTTTTTCCTTTTTATCATTTGTCATGTCGCCAAATATTCTTGCAATTTGCATAATGTACATATTGACACGTACAAAAAAGAGGGGGTCTATCGTACACAGCTTTAAATGAGATCTCAGACAACGCTTGATATCAAGTCACGTGGTGCAGATGTTCGGGTTTTTTTTAAAGATGCTCTTACTGTAAATATCAAGGTAGCCCCATCAACTGCATGAACAGTCAAACTTGCACGGTTGCTCAGATAATTTTAGCCGACCATACATGATAGGCATAGGCCTTCGGTTGTGAAAACTGAGTTGCTAAACATCAGAAATATTTGCTCTTCTATTTCGCTCTGTCAACACAACTCAGAGGTAGACGTTGTCTCACGTCTGAAACGGTTGACCACATGCTGGCTGAAGTCACTGTCTGTCACACTTTATAGGTTCAGACGCACACAGACCTGTATAGCACTACATATATCCCTCATATATTGCTCACGTATTCGTTAAGTTATACAACGACGGCCAGTATTACGGTGGGAGGAAACCGGGCAGTGCCCGTCGGATACTTTAAATATATTTACTTATTTATTTATTTGATTGGTGTTTAGCGCAGCACTGAAGAATATTTCAATTATTCGATGGCGGCCAGCATTATGTTGGGAGGAAACCAGGCAGACTATGTCGGATACGTTGAATATATCTTTTGCATGTAATATATTCCCATATGTTACGCGCAAGTTCAACACTGAATTGTGTTTTGTTTCTCGGCTCAGTTAACTGCTTATCAATTAACGAGGTGAACGTAGTCTATTTTATTTTAGTATAAGCGGCTTTAAGAAGTGAAGCAGATACGACCTTTACGAGATCAAAATATTGTTAAACAAGGAACAAGCGGAAAAAGAGAATACAATAAATCCATGTATAAAATATTACCTGTATATTCGATTTTGATAATCGAAAAGAACAATGGGCTACCTTACTTTATCTGTTCGCTAAAAACAACTGTTGCAAGTATTCACATCCACAATGACATGTTTAACACTGATGCACTTGTTTTTTGTTTGTTTTTTTTTTTTTGGATGTGTTACACAAATTACAGATGTTGTGTACTGTTAATACACAAAATTATATCGTAGTGCGTTTTTGACATATCACTAGTACACTGATGTTTTAGCAGAGTATGTGTGATGTATGTATGGTATATGTATGTATGGTTAGGCTGTACGTCGTACTTGACAATGTCTCAGTCACATGACGACGAGGAGTCAGTAGTATGTACTTGTATGTATACTGTGTCTTCCTGTGGCAAAGTGCTGCCTCTCCTGGTGCATCATGCCAGAGACACCAGACATGACACCCCACCCAGTCACATCATACCGACATCGGGCCTCTCCAGTCATCTTTTCTTGCTCTAACCAGCGACCAAAGCAAAAAGCACCATTTTTTAAAAGTCTTTGGTATCACCCGCTATAGTCACTAGGTCCCCATAGGCGATCTACTTTGTGCAGAGAGTGGTGTCACTAAGTCAACTCACTAATCAGACCAATTCTTAACGCGGTTTACCAAGAAGTTTCGTCTTATTATACTTTGAAGCACCGAACGATTATGTTATTTAGGCCTATGTCGGCAACACACTGCGGGTAAAAAGATATATCCTCTTTTGTATTGATTAAGACCTTATAGCGTAGAAAGTAGCTTATATATTAATTGTAACAGGCACATATCGAGCTAGGTGCCGTAGAAGAAAAATACAATCCTCCTAAGTACGCAGTTGTAGTGGATAATGGATATTAGGCGAATTTCGTGAAAATGCCTGCATTGTAGGTAAAACAGTGTTAAAACGGCTCAACAAATTACAGGCGGCTATCTGAGTAACACGAGTGTCTGAGTGTCTCAGAATATGGAGTTTCTTTCAAGTAGTTTTACATAAAGATATTTAATGCTTGTTTTCGTCTCCTTGATAAATAAAACCACACATACGCAAGCGCGCTCGCACACGTAATCTCTGAACACGCCATGGTTTTAAAACTAGCAGGTATTGCCTGATCCAGCCGTGAAACGTACCAGCTAATTGAACCAAGAGCTTATGTTTTGTCAGTTTCATATAGATAATTAACTATAGATGACCATGTGATTACGCAGTTCATTTATGACTGATCATCCGGAGATGGGAGAGTTATACAGAGTTGAATTATACCATGTCACGTAGTAACATCGGCCATCATTTCTGTATGGGTGTTATTACACGATGGCGGCTAAATGTAAACCACTGCAATGTCATGTAGTCCATTAGATTTATAGAGCCTTTGTCTATTAACAAGTGGCATTTTCCAATAATACGGAAGGCGCATCCACTGTGAGGAGAATGGGAGTGTGGCCGAAAATGGTAATCATCATAACCGCCGCTTGAGGAGTGTTGAAGAGTGGCCGAAAATGGTAGTCCTAGTAATAGTTGCTTGAGGAGTATGGAAGAGTGGCCGAAAATGGCGGTCATTGTAACGGCCGCTGTCATTGTAACCGGCACTGAGAGGAGTACGGGAGAGTGGCAGAAAATTGCTGTCACTGTAACCTACACTACAGGGAATATTGAAGTATGGCCGAGAACTCCAGTTCTTGAGAGAAAACCCTGGGCGTTTGTAGACACCTACATTGTGAGGAATGTGGCAGTGGCAGAAAATGCCAGTTGAAACCTGGGAAGTCACTGTACCTTGCTCTGCGAGGAGTATGGAAGTGTCACCAAAAATTACCGTTCAGACACTTGGAAGGAAAAAGGAGGTAAAAGATAGAAATTAGAAGCCAATACACAGACAGGTTATATGCTGGACGTATATTTACTTTTCCGCACAGCCTTCTGCTCCATCTTTTCCCCTGTAATAGATTAATTTATTTATCTCTCCCTTTGTATTGTTTTCATATTATTGTGTACTTAAATGTGATGACAAGGAAGCATTTTGAGTATCTCTAGACTATCAATGTCCGTTATATGGCATTTAGCATAGCTGCAATGGGTTTTTTGAACCTAATTCTGCTTAAACCTTGGTGCTAGGGGACGTGTACGTGGTTAATCTTAAACACTTACATGCACAGTTAGAATAAAATCCTGAGGTAACTTGATAAGAACCCTGTTTTCGCCGGAAACATGTGACCATTTGCCAGTTGAACTATCACACTGCCATCGTTGCTCTGGTTTAACTTTCTGTACTGTCTTATTTTATAACCGATTCAGTCCTTATCTATCACAACTTCCTACATCTTTGCCGGTCCCATTCGCAATGGATCACTAACACATACTCACCATACCACATTCTTAATTTTCATTCTCATCCTGTCACTGATTCTTCCCTCAACCAATTACTCATTCCTGCCATCAGTTAACCAAACATCTCTACTCTGCTCCAATAACACATTGATACGGTCAGCACCTTATTCATTCCCACAGCGAAATCTTTATCCCCACACTCAACCAAATACCCTTACTCTGGTCCATGCGACCTGCGTGGCCGAAGGAATTAGCATGCTAGTGCAGCGTAATGACCCAGGCGACTCTCACCAATGGGATCACTGTGAGTTCAAGGACAGCACAGACTGGCTTTCTCTATGGTCGTTAGTGGGAAGGTCCGCCAGCAATCTGCGGATGGTCGTGGGTTTCCTCCCACCCTAATTCTGGCCGCCGTTATATAAATGAAACATTCTTCAATAGTGCGTCAAACATCAATGAAATAAATACATAAATAAATACTCTGTCCACGACAACATTGCCGCGGCTAGCCATTTACATTCCAATATTATTCTGCACATTATTGTTTATTAAATGTGACCACTGCACTGCCTTTCGGGTATCTCTAGACAAATGAAGTCTAACAAACTGACATATTAACACGGCTATAGAATAATGAAAATAAGTATATATATATATTTATCTATTTGATCGGAGTATGCGGCGTGCCATATTGAAGAATGTTTCACTTACAAGACAGATGTTACGAACACCGTCCTTAAAATACACTGTTTTATTTTCTTAGTTGTTTTTGTGCTAATTTTTTGTTAACTGGGCCAGTTTCTGACGCAGGTTTTGACAATTGTATAGGCTATAACCTGCACATTCCTGGCATTCAGTCGCGTGTTGTCGAGGTCTCTGTGTTTATGGGTTTCGTGTCATTGTACATAGAGCGTGCATTCTGGAAAGATGTACCTATGTTGTCAACATCTTGACGATCAAACCAGAATATTCGACATACAATTTGTACTCCATTTTTCTGCACGTAGCACTTTGTGAGCTTGTGTTTTGCCATTGTCTCTTTTGTGCCATTACGTACATTTTATTCCAATTTTACATTGTTAGTGACTTTAAAATCCGAGAATTGAAACCTACATCGCCAGTTCGGTTTTATGGACAAAATCGTCTACCAGTCCGCCCTGCGGTATAACTAGACGGGCGGTCCGATACAAACTCAGTGGAAAACCACGACCACGTACAGGTTGCTGGCAGGTCTTTCTACTTTCGACTGGGGAGGAAGGCTATAAGTGGATGTGTAATATTCTTGGGTACGGCGTAGAAATGCAATCAAATAAATAAATATACTTTTTTGCATGAACGCCGGAATACTCGGTCCACAAGAGCACAATTACTCATATCAACATTAGCCCAAATGCCGTTCCTCACAATTCATTATATCTTAATACTCTTATGTCCACATTCGCAACTCTTGATGGCTGGTTTATGCCAACATGTTTTAAGTACTCATTCTCGAGCCCACCCTCTTTATTTTTATCCAAGTTTTGCAAACTGGATTACTGAATATAGGCGAAATGACCGCAAATGTCACCTGAAAACAAGTATGGGCTAAAAGAGCACTTTCTCTGAACGAATTAAGCTGACTCGACTCTCACCTGTTTTGCAATTGTCAAGATTGTTACCTGAAGAGACTTAGTCTCACTGTAACTGTCGGAAATTTTGATGGAAGGCGCATCTTGTTAATGAAATGCTCGTGAATGGTGCATGAGAGTGCAATTCTTGTGACTGTTACCCGAAAGATGATCGGTATTTTGCGCCGTACTCAAGAATATTTCATTTTACGACGGCATTATGATGCATCATGATGGGAGGAAACCGGGCAGAGCCCCGGGGAAATCCACGACCATCCGAAGGTTGCTGGCTGACTGTTACCCGAAAGAATACTTATTCCAAGTGCAATTCTCGTGATTGTTACTCGAAAAAGTACTTATTCTTAGTGCATTTCTCACCAGTGCATTTCCTGAAAGAGAGCTTACTGTGGGCGAAATAATCCTGAGCGTTAGCTGAAAGAGTTCTTCCCTTGAGTGAAACAGTATATAGCGATCATATACTTACTCCGATTGCAGTACTCCAAAAAGTTACCCGAAACACGAGAGATTGTTTATTAATTCTGTTATAGCGGAAACGCTGGTGATTAACCCGGTACGTCATTACATATAATATCTTGAGCTTTCATTCCAAGAGATACTTATTCATTCTTATCTAGTTTTTCTGCCTGGAAAGAAGCCATCAATCAGTTTACAGCGATTAATAATACAAACGGGTTAATTCTACAATTACGGGGCACACAAGTACACATTACTTCTAGGGTATATGAGAATAAATCCGTCATGTGGCAATATAGATTTGCTCCAGGGAAAGAAGTGTGATCAAAGTTGTGCAAACAGCGAATGCTCGGTATATTCTTGGTTATCTTTTAGAAAATATGGGAGGCAAAGATCATTGCTCGGGTTACGAACTTTTTTCTCCTGATAGCAATTGTTCAGCCTCTGCTTCTACTTTACGACATTTAAATGGCGAGCTTGCATGCAGCTTATGTGAAACGCAACCTTGATTTACTCGTCGCTTTGAACGAGCTCTTGTCGTCACCACCCTCGTCGCCATCCAACCAAGAGACATCCTTCACAAAAAAGGTTCCATCAAAAATTTACGACTCGCTCAAATCTCTTTTTTGTTCTCCGTCGAGTTCGTCAAATATTCTCTTTCTTTCGATGTCGCCGAACGCTCACGGAGCTCACCGAGTGGCGCGATAGGCCCGAGGCAACGTCGCGTGACCCGTCTGATTATCTTACCGGGTTCTCGACGAGGTCCGCTATCAAACTACGACATTAACTGCCGCGATCTGTTTTGTTAAATATTTTACAAGGTGTGTTTGTAAATTACCTCTGCTGCCTTTATATACACCCACTGGTACCCGATATGACTCCACTTGAATGGTAAATAATCTTTATTCCTGCACATCCATTCCTTCAGAGCTCCGCAATCGATCCCTGCGCTTTGAGCGACCTCGGCCCGGACGACAGCTATTCGGCACACCCTGACAAATAACTGCCAAAAAAAATAACCTCTGCAGCGTTACAAATGTTCATGGAACAAAGTTATAGTAATAAAAAATATCAAGGTGAAAAGTAGGTATTTGTATCGTTTTCTGGTATTGGGGATAGATCGTTGAGTGTATAGCGTGGTAAAGCACTGATGCAATCAAATAAATCTTTACAACCAAAAGTAATTTGGGCTTAAGCCGTGCAGTTTAGTGGTCATATATCGCTGTTTTTAATATCATTTTGGGAAAGCTGATAACTCATACATTACAGAAAGATAAACTATGCTGTATGGTGCTGTCTTGTTTGATCTTCGTGTCGCACTCTATGAAGGACCAATCGTTTCCTGCTTCATTTGTATGCTAATAAATCTATGTGGCTGATCAGGTCTAAATGAGGTCGATGTTCAGCCCACTCTGAGGGTGTGTTTTGTTCTGCACATGGAAGTTATGATGTTTGCGCCCGTTATACCCGAATGAACTTAAATCAAACAAATAAATATACGTATAGAGGGCCATCTAAGTTATACAAAGTGTTACTTAAATCTTTGGAGTTGTACCTTTCGACCTAAGCATTCAGTATAAGAAAGTATAAGAAAGATATTTATAATCCTCAAAGTCTATTTACCATTGCTTAAACAAAAGATAGGTCCATGTCTCAACACTGCAAGCCGTTTGTCCATCACAAGGTCCTATTTTGGTGAGAATTCCGCTGACTCTGAAGAGGTCATGACTTCAATACATCACAATAAGAGCCATTTATGACCGCTGCATCTTTAAGAGGTCTCTTGGAGATAGCAATAAAACAGCACAAGCTTTGGAATATTTTGGTTGGATTTTCCATACGTTTTTAGTGGTAGAGACTTTAAAGCACATAAACCTGTTTATAAGGTGGAGGCCTTCTGACTTGTAAACCACCAATTCAGGTTAACGTTATGTATATAGCATGTTGTACGTAATGAAAGCATTGAACCTTAATTAACAGAAAATAATGGAGCGTCGATTTCATGCGAAAAATGCCATGCGGCGATGTTACCACACAATGACGTTTACGATGTCAATTGATGCATTTTGATCAATTGCACATAATCTCGATTTAGGCCAAATATCGCGATAGACCTAGCTCGGCCCAAGCGCTTGTTCGGTCGTACGCCTGCCAACAACCTGTGCATGGTCGCGGGTTTTCCCCCTGGTTCTACCCAATTTCTATCCATTGGCTGGCATCGTACAAGTGAAGCATTGTTATATATTTTTGCATTATTTTATTATTTACGTTTAAGAATTTGCTATGCAGTTATAAATTCGACCATCGAATTAAGTGTTCAAATCAAACCCCGCAATCTTTACCAAGAGAAGATTAGAGTAATTTTTTGTACAAAGACAAAATATATTAGTCATCTGTAATTTCGCCGATCGTCATGAACACCATTTAGAGCAATTATGTAATTACACGAATGAAATTTTCTGAAATGACCTATAAGGTGCTTAGAAATATGTAAAAATAGAATGCCTTTAAACACGGACCATTACTAACTAGCTGTCACAACATTCCTTGAATAAGAAAGAACGATGTATATCATTGCGCAACACGAAACCCTCAACCAACGAAAGTGCTACAGTATCCGCTCAAGCTCAAGGCGGAGATACTAGAATACGCTGCGTTCCTGTGTGGAGATCGACAGTCTATGGCGAGCGAGTACATATCTCACCCCATGGAATGATGGGAACAAATCACACGCACGGATTTGCTCTGGCAACACAAGAGAGCTATAGTCTGAGAGTGTTTGATTTGTTATCAA
This sequence comes from Acanthopleura granulata, assembly GCA_016165875.1. Classification (NCBI taxonomy): domain Eukaryota; kingdom Metazoa; phylum Mollusca; class Polyplacophora; order Chitonida; family Chitonidae; genus Acanthopleura; species Acanthopleura granulata. Next base: position 60,801 of record JABBOT010000017.1, read on the forward strand.
AGTCACAGACTCTCTGTCCATCAATTTTTAATCCGTTATCAGCTCTGTAAGCTTGTTCAATAGGTTCGTCAGAGAGAATTCAAATGTCTCTCTGAGAAGCCCCTATACCTGTGGCCATGTTCAGTTTTATACAGTTACGCGAAAGGTATGGAAAATAAAAAGCGCACGTTTGAGTGCGATTTTTATTCACCGTAAATTGTTTTCAATATATAGAAAAATATGTTTACCCTACAATCCCTTTTATACAGCCCATAGCCACACATGCAATGTGGAAAAATATATTTTAGAACGTTTTGAAGGGGCAACTTTCAAGAGGCCGTATCCGTGTCTATACAATTGGAGACACGCTGTTTGGTCCTTTTATGGGAATGCTTTGACAAATCAATACGCTGCCAGTTTTAATGAGCAGCCGTAGAAACTAAGGGTGATTTGTTTGAAGGGAAAGCAAATGTAAAGGTAAAGTAAAAATATTAGAAACATCATTCAAGCCTGTTTCTCAAAAAGAAACCTGAACGTATTTAGTTAGATTTTCTTTTTCAATGACCTAAAGGCGGTCGGTTGGGGGCGTGGTTCAATGGGGTTATTGACATCTAAAATCTAGACACACGGTGCGGGGTTCATTGGACTCACTGACCCTCTAAACACCAGACACACGGGGCGGGGTTCATTGGGCTCACTGGCATCAAAACACTAGACACACGGAGCGGGATTCATTGGGCTCAGACATCTAAACACCAGACACACTTCATTGGGCTCACTAGAGAGAGCCCCATTCCTCGATTCAAAAATAAAAGTAGTGTATCCAAGTAAATAGGCCCTGTGTAATACGGTGCATGTCCTTCGATGACTAAAGGAAGCAAGTGCTGTAAGAAATATTTGCCAAGCTGAGATTTTGCTTGTCTCTCCAAAATACTTTGTAACGCTGTTAAAGTCGTGAATCGATTTAGTAAAGCATAAAAATAGGTTTTGACGAAATATGGTTGATACTAATTTGATATTCAGAAGCAAATAAAAAATGTTGGTCATCAAAAGTTTGAATGTTACTTACTTCTTTTTATCGTTGATGACATTGCGTCAGTCTGGCACCAGAAGTTACAGGTGCCTTTGTCGCAAATGATTTCAGCTGCAGTGAATCAGTACATGGTATTTATCCCATTTGTTCAAAGCTACATACATCTATCGAGCATGTTTCACTTATACGTTTGAAGCAGCGATGCTATGAGGTCTGAACAAACGACTCCGTTTGTGTTGGATTGAATTTGTGTACAATTGTGGCTTAACGCCATATACTTCAGAATTTTTCACTACGATATATGATGGTTTAATGGGTGGTAGAAGTAGTCCGAAAGTCCAAATATTGACCTTTCATCTGTTCTTTATTAAGTTTGTGCATAGAACTGGAACTTAAGAATAAATCTTTTATAATTATTATTTCTCCAAATCCTCGCACCCTGTTCTGAGGTATTTAAGCCTAATATTAATATCTGACCCGTTCTTAAGTGGATTTGGGCATGGAGTTGTGAACTGGGAACATAAAAATTGACTTCCAGTGGTCAGGTTGTCACAGATATCGCATGGCCGATAACATTAATTTCGGGTTAATTTGAACTCCACATATAGCTGTGCATGGGTACCGTACTTAAGCATGTCCATTTTGGAGTTTTCAGCCCTAGTTCTATATTTATTTATTTATTTACTTACTTGATTGGTGTTTTAGGCCATACTCAAGAATATTTCACTTCTACAACAGCGGCCAGCAATATAGAGGGAGTAAACCGGGCAGCACCTGGAGAAACTCATGATAAATTCGATAAACCTTTGCCAGCTCCCGGACTTATTATCGGAGTGCTCGGGGAGAATGACGACATCTTCCCACTGGTGAGGTACTTAAATATGGACATCATATGTCGTCTGTAGTAGAAACTAAGTATACTGCACTGGCAAATGTACTGGAATCCAACAACGGAGTATGAGTATAAACTCTTTTTAATACTGAAGGTGTGCCATGTCACCTGTTTACAATGTTAAGCAACTATTTTGACTACTTTGAAAATAGTTTCAGGAAAATTATTTAGAATACACGACTGATGAAAACATTGAAGAGCTGAAGGTTTGTGAACTTACGAAGTTCTCAAGGGAAAGACCTCGTAAAAATGAACAAGGGTGAGTGACAAGGCCATTACAAACTCCATATGGAAAAATCTTCACTGAATTTTCTAGATTTTTCTTTCACCAAAATAAATGCAGTCAATATTTTGATAGTATGGTGGGTTTTATGGACTATATCGACAATGTGGTTCACCAGTGACGTCACACAAATCTTTGTACACCTCTGTGTTAGGCCCTGAATATTGTTCTTGTGAAGAGTACTCCTGACATGTTTGTCTGTGCATGGAAACGCTTATATACCATTAAAGTTCTGCTTTAAGGCTATAAAAATGTCGAAAGTTCTTCAAAGAACATCCTGAAAACACTGAAAATTTTTTATTAATGCCTAATATTACTTTTTAATGTAGAACATGATCCGCCTTAATACAACAGTAACTCTCTGATAAGCAAGATGCCAATTTGGAATTAAAGATTTCAAATAATACTTCATCATGCTAATGGAAAAGACATTAAAAGTATGGTATGGTACTGTACACAGAATTTTGTCTTTTCCTACATGCTCATAACTGCATATCACACTGACAGGTGATAGGAAAAACGACCTAGCCTTGGGCACAGGGCTCAGGCATTCCCTTTAACAGTCAGATAACTGGCAAGAAATTCAAAAATGGGGAAACGAGTATGAATGCACTCTACAGAATACAAAAGAAAAAATGAACATTGCATCTGGATGCAAGACAAAACAATACAATGGATAAATTTCAATAAAAAGATCTAAACTTAAAAAGAACTCTTGTGAACAGACAAGAAAAGTTGAAACCCTAAAATACAACTGGTATGACCAGAAGTAACAAGGTTGCATGTTTTTCAAGTTCTTCTATTTATTTATATATCTGATAGGTGTTTCACGCAGTACTCCAGAATATTTCTCATAGTCCTGCCAGCACTATTGTGGGAGGAAACCAGGCCATGCCTTTGGGAATCCATGACGATCTGCAAGTTGTTGGTGAAACTCTTTCAAAATATTCTGCAAAAGTTGAACGACCTTCACTTCTTGTATTACCATTCCACATGCTGTAGACCATGGACCCTACACAAGATGGTGCTAACCACATGCTTAAGGAACACGACATAGATATGGCGCCAGCAGAAAGTCCACTGAAAGAAAAAGTTACCAGTGATGTTTTTAGGTATTTGTTTTCACCTGTATAAATGCTGTCAAATATCTTGAGAGTAAGGCAGGCCGTATGGACCATAATGGTTATGTTCATGGGCAATGAAGTCAAACAACTTTCTCTGCACCTTATAGTGTTCACTTCTAAATGCAATCCAAGTGAACTTTGGTGTAATATGTACTGTATTTGAAAACGAAAAGGCAAATCTGACAACAAATAGCTCTTTCAGGGCATGGCAAATATGGATGATGTGACATCACTGGCACCACACATCATGAATATGGTCCATAAGGCCCACAATACAAAGCATATGACTGTATTAGCTTGATGAATAAAAAAATCTAAAATAGTAATTAAAAATATTTTCACACACAGTTTTCCGTGGTGATTCTTGTGATCATAATGCTAATGATATAAACTAATTGATTGGTTGAATGATTGAGAGACTTTTGCCCATTGTTTTTGGTGTTCTGATTGGCTCATTCTTTTAGGACTTCTGATTGGTCCATTCTTTCAGGTCTTCTGACTTGTCAATTACTTATGATTATAGAGAGTACATGTAGGACATCCATTTATAGTTGGTCAAACAAATACATGTAAATAGTAGGTTTCCTTGGGCTCAAGTGACTAGAAATCCATATCTTAAACTCTTAACAGGTTTATACATAAAGGGGATGAAACAAGGGAAATTTATTTTAAATTTTGTTTGGCAACCTTACTTAAAACTCAACAACGATACCCACAAAACATCTGAACCACAAAATCATCACTATGTTCCCTCAATTCCTTGGAAAATTCCATAATGTTGACACAGTGTGGCAGTTATACTGTTTAACACAAAATACTAATGAAAAGCATACATCATACATAGAATATTCTCGCAACACTATATCAATTTGTATACACATAATACCTTAATATAAGCTATGATACAAAGTGTAAAATATATCAAGTTTCATAAAAGTGATTCTCTGAGCAAAAAAGACAAGATTTCAATAACATATTCAGATCACAGTGTCATGTGGTAACAGATTCTTCTAAGAAAATGAAGGTGAAATCAATGACAGCCTCCTAACCTATAACCAAGATTAGTATTAAATTATACAAAAAGCAGCAAACAAATGTCTTTCGCATATGCATGGTAAAAGCATCTTGAAATCTAAATGGGAAGGACTTATTTATGTTTTGCATAAAATTCCAAACAAATAATAGTTTACCCGTCCATAATCAAAATAGTAGGCCTACAAACAATCAAGAGTTGGTTCTTTCTAAGTGTCACTGTTATGAACTGAATTAACTCTGACATTAATGAGCCTGACAATACTGAGAAATCAAGGGGGGAAATAGAGATCTAGTCAAAATAAGAGATTAAAACACATATCCTTGTTGTTTTGAGTTACACTTCAGTGTCATTAACAACATCGCAGATCATCACATATATGTCAAATCCCACAGCAAACCCAAAATACAAAGGCATTAAGTACTGGAGGTAGTAAACCCAGTCTGGCAATGGTAATGGGATGTGGAGATTTCTGTAAGAGGACAAAAATCAAACAGTTAACTGTGTGATCAGTTGTGAACAGACAAAATATTTATTGATTTACTGCTATATATATATTTACATATAGTAGTTGACTCTGTACTCAAGAACATATTACTCATATGATGGCGACCAGTACTAAGGTGGGAAGAAACCAGGTAGAGCCCAGGGGAAAACCAATGACCATCTGCAGGCTGCTGGCAGACTTTCTTACGTATGACCAGAAAGGAAGCCAGCACGAGCTGGAGTTGAACTCAGAGCAACCACTTTGGTGAGAGGCTCCTGGGTCACTGTATTGCACTAGCATGCTAACCACTAGGCCACTGATGTCCAATGGTAGACACAAGTGGCATGTACATAATATTACACAGGATTTGTGACACGGCACCTGAAAAGGCTTTCAGAATGTCTTCTTTTTTTGTGCTGAAGGGAAGGATACCTCTCCATCGTTGTAACACATTTCATTACAACATGCACTTGAACATAACATGGTCACAAATGTGACTCCAAAATTTTTCACTAAGTTGTTGTTCCACACACGATTTCAAAAGCCTACCACTTATTATTCAATGATACCCATGACATTGAGGTGATTTGGCTTACAACATCCAGAGTCACAATGTGTTCATCCCTACATTAATAATGTCCCACACAAGCAGCGGTTGGAGAACTTCATGCAACACGCTTCTCTTATAACCCAGTAGGCAGATCTGTACCCCAACGTTGTAAAGAGGAAGGGGTGTATCTCACACTTATATCTTACCCAAAACAATTCCTTTTGGTAGCTCTCTGCATCATGAGGAAAAGAAAGAAGCCACTCTGTATGTTGAGGCTCAGGGAAGCAAACTTCTCTAAAATCTGGACAAAGCCCTGGGGATAAAGGAGAAAATCGATTCTCTCACATAACAGGCTGGGAAAAGCCAGCATTTGATTGGTGGGATGACGAATGATGGAACTACTTCAGAAACTGATGATACTCCTCCAACTTGTAAAAGACACTTTGCTAAACACAAAATAGGATAAGTACAGGGAAACCTTTCTTCATTGGCATATTTGATATTAAAGTTTAATTATGCCATAGAAAATATCTGCGACAAATGAAGTGCATAAACATTTATTGCCAAGCGAGGCATCGATCACACACCAGAGCAAACAAGTGCAATTACAAACAAGCAGGAACAGATCCAATCATAAATGATCACATCAACCAAAATATAACTGTGACATAATATAACAATCAAGGCATACATGACAATCAAAATTATGAATTTGAGGACAATTAAGCATTTTCACAGCGTCAAGAGTATAAAACAGCTAACATCTGGTGAGTTACTGATGAACTTTCTCATGTGTAACAGACAATATACTTGTGGAAGAAAAGCAGCCTCCAGAAAGCTTCATGCAAGACCACACAAGAATCCAGTTTATAGCTTTGTGCCACAACTGGATGTCAAGAGAAAAGGATGTAGGTAAATGTTACAAACTGCCTGACTGAGAATGACATTATATCCACATCTCAGGCTCCCTGCTGAGTGAATGACAAGCACCATTACAATGCAGCCATGACCAGCTCGACTTTCATTTTTTAAAAAATATGACTGTACATTTATTCATATTTCACCTCCTTATTTATTGAGTGTAGTAAATACAATGCAGTTTAATGCACTTTCACTTTCCGTTTCAATGTTTTCTCATCTTGATTTTAAGCTATATAAGTCATCAAGGCCATAACTTACCTTAGGATTTGCCACGGCTATACAAAACACAACCCCAAAGGCCAAAAGTGAGAGGACAGAGCCACAAACACTGAAAAGAGAGTATTTATATATTTCCATGTTACACTCTACTGAATAAGAACCGACAGCTTCTGCAAACTCTTGTACATTTGGGATACTTATTCTGTATTGTAATGAAGAAATCATTTATACACTTTTGTGAAAATTAAGACCCAAAACCAAGATATTTAGCGGAAAATTAATTATAATCACTGGCTCGTGCACACCAGAAAGTCACAAGGCACAAAAACAAAAAACAAAAATAATAATACATTTTTCAGACTAAAGCAAGAAGGTGAACAGTTGATTTTTGGATTTTACTTTCCTGACATGTAATTCATCAAAACATATCTTTCAGTAAACTGCTGACAGACAAATTTACTAACCAACCATTTAATTATTTATCTATTTGTTTGATTGGCATTTTACGCAGTACTCAAGAATATTTCAATTATACCACATTGACCAGCATTATGGTTGAAGGAAACATGGGTAGAGTCGGGAGGAAACCCACGACCATCTGCAGGTTGCTGGGAGTGGCAACATACGGCAAGAGAGGAAGCCTACATGAAGTAAACTTTAACTCATAGCAACTGCATTGGTGGGAGGAGTCTGGGTCATCACACTGTGCTGGAGCTAACCAACTGAGCCACGGAGCACCTCAACCAACCATAACACTTGATTTAGTTACTCATGTTTTCATCTGAATGATGTTTAAAGCTAAAATGACAGTGGCAAGCAATATGGTGGGAGCCCAGCTGAAACTCAACATCATCCCTGGGTTGCAGGCACACCTTCCCACGTATGGCCAGGACACGCATTCAGAGGCACCAGAGTTATTGCAAGCTAATTTCCTTGGCCACCAAAACCCCTCCATAACCATTAATGATTTCCAGAGAAGCATATTTTGCCATGTAGGTTTGCCCTGTTCTTCCATATTTCTAGCTGTTCTGAAGTAAAAGAACATGTGGTTAAAACAGTATCAAAACCTCAATTAAATAACCATGCTTGAACTTACCATTTTGTATTGCAGCAATCACAGAACCTCTTACTATGGGCCTGAAGACGAGCATTGTAAACGGCAAACTTGTCCTGACTCCAGAGAGAGTCCACTAAACCTGAAACTGATACAAAGCAGGGGAGATAATTCAGTGTAAATGGTTTGTAGACAAGCTGTGTGTATACAGCAATCTTGTCCTGACTCAAGAGAGAAACAGTCAAACCTCAAACTGATCAGAGCAGGGGAGATAATTCAGTGTAGGGAATTTGTAGACGAGCCCAGCACACAACAAACTTGTCCTGATTCCTTGGGAGTCCATCTAGCCCAAGGATGGAACAGAACAGGGGGGATACCTCAATGCAAGCTATTGCTGATGACAATAAATACTTCCACTAACGCAGCTATCCACATGTACGAGGTATAGGGATCTCAAGCAGAACACTGTATACCACTTGACCACTGACAGTCTCTATTCACATTGTACACTTACTGGTGTGATGTAATGCAGATCCAATGGTCAGGCAGGACACTGTGGTGCTGATAACAATAAATACTTCCACTAACACAGCTATCCACATGTATGAGGCCTAGTGATCTCAAGCAGGACATTGTATACCACTTGGCCACTCAGTCTCTATTCACATTGTACACTTACTGGTGAGATGCAGTGCAGCTCCAATGGTCAGGCAGGACACTGTGGTGGGGATAACAATAAATACTTCCACTAACACAGCTATCCACATGTACGAGGGGTAGTGATCTCAAGCAGGACACTGTATACCACTTGGCCACTCAGTCTCTATTCACATTGTGCACTTACTGGTGTGATGTAATGCAGCTCCAATGGTCAGGTAGGACACTGTGGTGCTGATAACAATAAATACTTCCACTAACACGGCTATCCACATGTACGAGGGGTAGTGATCTCAAGCAGGACACTGTATACCACTTGACCACTGACAGTCTCTATTCACATTGTGCACTTACTGGTGTGATGTAATGCAGCTCCAATGGTCAGGTAGGACACTGTGGTGCTGATAACAATAAATACTTCCACTAACACAGCTATCCACATGTACGAGGGGTAGTGATCTCAAGCAGGACACTGTATACCACTTGGCCACTCAGTCTCTATTCACATTGTGCACTTACTGGTGTGATGTAATGCAGCTCCAATGGTCAGGTAGGACACTGTGGTGCTGATAACAATAAATACTTCCACTAACACGGCTATCCACATGTACGAGGGGTAGTGATCATGAATAATCTACAAAACAAAACCAACACAATGACAAAATTATTTTCACAAGAAAACATGGAATTTTCTGTTGTTGTAAATCTGGTATTTCACTTTATGAAAATAGTTTTATATTTCATCTTTAAAAACATAATTCAACTGTCATTTCATTTGTTCGAGAAAACAAATCGCGTGACAAAGTGATGTTTACATGCAGACACCATAATGACACAGTTTACCAATTTCTGGGTTTTTCTAAAGAATAAATATAATTTGGCAAGCTGTTTAAATCTTACATAGGGGTAACATAAGTTATGCTTCACCTGTAGAAAGTGATACTGTCTACAGTTTAATAATAATGTTTTGCTTGCAATTACATTTCAGTTAAAGAAAAACAAACAAACAAAAAAACAAATGCAATAGGATGAGGTGGTCCATGCATGTGGTGCAACTGAATGTGCCAGTGTCTTCTTTGTTTGAGACAGAAGGGAAACGTCTTTGACTGTTCTTTGTTTGTGCTAGCTCACTCACCATTGTTAAGGGCACGGTAGAAATTTCACCATTTTCATTTGATCTGGAAAATGAAAAAGAACTGAATCACAAAGACGAAGGACGTGCAAAATATAAGTGCCTCATTTAAATCAGTATATGCAAATAAAAAATATTTTGACATAAACTAGGCATTGTAATACCAATTCAATTCCTGAACTGAATATTTAGTTAGTTCAAATCTGTAAATAAATTAACTACATATGTGTAATTTATTTCTAAACTTATCAGAACATTATTCACAGCACTTACAGGGTAAACCAATGAAGACAACTGAAAAAGTGATTAAATGTCCTTTCGCAGTAATATACAACAGTGACATTTTGTAAGCTGTACGAAAAAATGTGTAGCTAAAAGAAAATCGCCAGAACACATAAACTTACTGTTGTAGAGATACAGTATAATAGGGTAACAGCTGATGATATAGCTACAAGGCAACAAGTGTGCTGCCAATGAAAACTGCTTAAACACCCTTACTGTTGTAGAGATATATTAGAGTGACAGCTGATGGCATTTTGCACGTAAACCTCCTTTCTGAATGACCTGTTGAGAGACAAACCAGTGTCCATTCCAGCTGGACACTCACTGGTCTGAGGGACAATGTCCAGTACTGCCCAGCACCTGAGAGGTGGACAGGAAAGTCAATATGTTAACTTTGCAAAAACCTCGACTGGTGTTTGAACAGAGCTGTACCCAAGACTTCTTTTGTAAATTTCATTGTATTATTTTTCCGCTGACATAAAACAAAATTACACCTACTGAAGCATGCAAATTTGTAAACATCACAGTTTTGTTGATAATGGTAATCAGTTTTAAAGAACAAAACCATTAAAATGTCCAGAATTGCAATTGAGTTTCATTTCAATTTTTCTTCTCCTTTTTTCATTATTGGACAAGACTCTCTCTCTCTAATAATGTCAAATTTCAGGACAAATTATAGAATCACAATTCAATTCAAACTGTAAAAATATATGACGTTATGTCTACATGTATGTTATTACTTTGAACAGATAAAAATGGAAGTCTGAAGACATATTTTTGTGTTTGTATATAATACATAAAAGGGATTTGGCACACTGAACCTTTAGAGCCACATTTCATTTATTTCTTTCTTGACTGTGTTTTATGCTGTACACAAGAATATCTCACTTATACGACGGCAGCCAGCATTATGGTGGGAGGAAACCGAGCAGTGTCCGGGGGATACCCACGACCATCCGCAAGGAGAACCACATTTAAGGTTTGTGTTGACTTTAAAGTAAAAAAGGTGCATGCATTGCTTCATGTAATCAAATAATTTCCACTTACCACAAAATATTAAAAAATGTACAGGTTATTATGCCCAATAGCACAGATCTTCTGTAGTTTATGACCTGAGAACAACAACGTTTAGCTTACTTTTTTTTTTCTAAAAATACAGCCGTTGTATTATTCGTCAAACTCATAATCATCAACGGCACTATTTGGAATGTCTGAAAAAAACAGCAGTGACCTTCAAAAAACTATGGCCAACACAGAAAATCCAGTGTTTAATGAAGTCATTATACTCCGATTAATGAACCAATTTTCACAAACAGCATCACTGTAACATGTGTTGTCATGGGATCTAAACACACACTGTGTGCGTACTGAAGCACTTCGTGAAAGGGGTGCAGACGTTGATCCAAGTCCAATCAACATAGCCCACATGTATAATTATTGTTGTGAGGACGGTCTAGGATACACCCACACTATAACATTATACTTTATAACACAGTAACACCATACAAAATATTTGTATATTACATGTAATTTCAAATCAGGCCCCAGGATCCAAAGCCATCTTAGACTTAGTCTTAACTTCCAAGCAGTTTAGTGCACTATAACTATGACTCACCTTAAGGATTTTCATTTTAATACCAGGAGTTGTCTTAGACTTTCATGGCAAAAATAAAAATTTGTGCGTAAGATATGAAATAAATTCAGGAAAAATGCCACAAGTTAAGACCAAGTCTGGCTTAAGTTTAACACAGTTTCATGATCCTGTGTCCAGACGTCAAGTTTCAGTATGGAAGAAAAAATATCACAATATGTGATAATGTAAGATCTCACCTGAATAGGGACAGGTCGTATTTTCTCATACAGCATCGGCATAGTCTGGAATATACCACCTGCGAATGGTAGAATATTAAGTTTACTGTAAACAGTTATGACTATGCCTGTTACCCTCAACTAACTAAAGATACAAAAGAACTAGCAGACCCAGCGTATGCACCTCTGCACCTGCGCAAAACTCCAAGCCTTACAATGGGATAATGCTCTGATCGTCTGTTCTCTCTCTCTTAACAGTGAAGCATTATTGTAAAAAATTCCTTGATACAGACACCAAGATGGATCAACACCAAAAATGAATGGATAGGCCCATAACTCTTTTCCTTCAGCTTGCCGATCACAATGGCTAACCTGCAAGCCCTTCTTTTCAGCTCATTTTGTTACCACTGTTCAGTGCCTTCTAATTGGTTGTGGCTGAATTAAAGTGAGCTCAGATTGACAAACATGTATTCTAATGATCCATTATAGCCAAAGAATCCTGATCATTCCATGGTATAAGAGTTGACAGACCACCAATATGTGCCCAAAATTTTGAGCAGATAAATGCATAGCTTTTTGTGTGATTGAGAGACAAATGAGATCATAATCTTCTTTGCTGGAGGTAAGAAGCTGTGTGATCATGTAACTTAAATGTTTACATTATATTCAAAGCTAATAACTACTATTTAACAAGGCTAAGGAATTCTGAGAATATATACCCTAAATGACTTAACATTTTGTCCATGACTAATGTGGTCATTTTGACTGAGTCTGAGAGTTCTGTTTACATGTAATTCAGGGGCTGGAGGTTTGTCTCACAAGATAGGGTGATGCTCTACAGAAAAATGTTAGTTTCAGCCCCTGAAACAGGCTGTAATTTTTGGTGTAAATGATTTTTCAGGTCACACGGAGGTTACGCAACATCATTTTGAAGCAAATGACCATCGTTCTCTCAGGCAAACTGCAGCAGGTATTGCTACTTACCTTGTGACTTACTTCCCATTACGTGAAAGAAAAAGAAAATAAATTTCTGAAAACGTGAAGAGATTGGACACTTACGGTGTACTTTAAAACAAAATTAACCCTAACTTGATCGTGGAATGTGATTTCTGTAGAACAAAAGCAAAAGCACTTATATTTCACAGACAATGGTTACATTTGCAGTCCATCAATGTAGATGGCCTCAGGAAATTATTTTAAAATTCTGACATTCACTGCAACCATAAGTCCTCCCCCTGAACTCAACAAAATAGCCACAGATCTCGGACTTGACATCAATGAAACTGCCGTCGCTGATGTCCGTTCTCAAGTCACCAAAACCTATGTGTGCTCAAAACTGACTCCTCCAAAATTTATACCCTTCTAGATGGTATTATGAAGATTTAAGTAAAGCCTACAGACGACAATAAAAATGCCAAAGTACTGGACATGTTTTCAATATGCAACAACAAGACAACTTAATCAGTAAAGTAAGTGAATTAGGAAGATGGGATTCAATATTCAACCGCAAAATGACAAAAAATGGGCAAAACAGGTACCTTCTAGATGAACCAAGTTACATGTAGATCAATGAGGCTCTTCGAAGGGACAGGCAGCCTGAAGCGGTCGATAAGTTTTGTTGCGCGCTGTATTTGTGGTTACATTCCCTGGGACAGATCGGCAAAACCGATTTATCGTTCTGAACAATTACACTCCACGTAGCCAACGAGAGAACGATGATTCCTTTCGCCCCAAAGTTTGTGGGCTGCATGTTGTATATAGACCATAATACTCACAGATTGCCACTGGTGCAAGCGCTTAGGCACTGAACTTGCTCGTTTTTGCCACACAACATGATAGACTGCATAATCTTTCACGTAAACCTACCGTTCCCGCAGAGACAGAGCGACGTATCTGAACCATGGGCTACATAGATCTGTTTTCACTCAAACGGCATTTAGTTCACATAGGTTTTTAAAAACTTACAATCTCTTGAGGCAATATTTTAAGACATTTATTTACCTCTAAAATGGGTGAAAATTTGGGTCATTTACAATATGTCTGTGACCGTTCAGTTTTCATAGCAGAATACCCCCAAATTACCTCTTTGTAGTAGATTTATCTCGAACTACTTTCTTCACCTAGACAAGTTCTCCGTGCAGTAAAAAAGCAGTCAAAACTTCCTTTTAACATATAAATACCACTGTTGAACCCAATTACTTCATTGGTCTTTAAAACAATACATTTTGGGAGCAGAACAATGCCTCATAGTACATTACACACATACCTTTCCAAACAACCCTTAAACACCTTCTTCACATTACTAGAACTCTTCCAAATCAGGCCATATGCATGGTTTAGTCTTTCAAGAAATTTACAATACAGTAATTATCTAAATGGATGACCTTAAATTTCATCCTCAACTAAGTTGCTTATATTTCCTGATTATGAGAGTTCTGCTGATTTTAGAAATGTTTTGAGGTCTGTTGGGTAGGTACACGTACGATGACATACTACTCGAATAATGTAAGCTTTAACACCTAAAATAATACTTTATGATATTAATTTGTCTCTTAAAATGCACTTTTTTGGTTGAAATTTTAGGTCATCTATTTTACTGTTTCCATCAGTTAACTCACCCAATGCCACAGTACCCATTAGGAAAGGGTCACCCACTGCTGAAAAATCGTTGCTTATGGAATTGTGGATTTTGGTTCCCAACAAAAATGTCACAACCACCTGGAAAACGAACGAAAATAAATGTACCTGTACATATATCTGCTCATCAATGCTTTATGGCCCTGAAATAATGCCAATTCAGAGTCAGATAATAATCTACACATATAGTAAGTCACCTAAAGTTTGGCCGAAAAAAGGCACTATCAGAAGCATGTGATGGTCTCAAAATGATATTTTTAATGTTCAGAAATTGTGCAAACTTGACAAAATAAACCCCTACTAGTTGGTTTTAAAAGGTGGAAAAATCAATAAGAATCAAGCATAATGTGTCAATTAAAAATACTAAACTTTAAGTGAAATACAGCAAAATACACATACATGTACCTGGAGATTGGGTCAACTTGATTTTTGTATATATATACATGATCATGTGAATAAACATACTCCCATGCTTTTAGCACATGTGAGGAAAATATATCATCACCTCTCTATCCACTCAGAATTAAAGCTACACAAGCAAGTCAAGTGCTCAGCTCCAGATAGACAAAACCTAAAGTTGGGCATACAATAATATAATAATGAAATTCTCCAAGAAAGTTTTTTCTTTTGTTTTGCATGACAAAGTTCTTTTGAACAGTATTATACACCTACATTTATAAAATAGCTTATCTTACAGTAAATACATGGTTTTAGACCAAATAAGAAACATCTTTTAACTTCATCAACATCCCACTGTATCAGTATTGTCCATTATACAGAACATAAAATTCAAATATCTGAATGCAATTAATTATGTTCCAGAAAATGTTTATTTTAGAAAGTGACATGATCACAGATAAACGTTTCAATGGTATATCCCATGATTTCATGTTGTCTTTTGTTCTTGCAAAAGAGCAGGAATACAGATGTGATTGTACAATATAATTGTTGTGATGCGGACAAAAGGGGATATAACCATGACTCACTGTTCCCAGGAGTACTGTCCCTTTGAGGAAGGTGAGCACCGACACCACAGGCTGAATCAATCTGAGGGCAAAGACTATGGTGATGGTAAGTACACAAACAAACACTGGAATCACGTAGAAATGACTGAAAATAGATAGAAAATACGAAACCATCAGCTGTTAATATCTACCAATAATCTTGTATGCCAAGTGAGGCTGAATATATCCATGTATCAAAGCTGATTTACCAAGCAATACAGATTTGTTACAACTTAAGTAGACCACTAGGACATAAAACAGAAATATCCTGGTCAGTCATATACATCACAATTTACATGAGATATCAAAGTAATGAAAACAATGTCATAAAGAAACCTCCTGCTGGGGAGAAAAAGGGCAAAAAATTGACAATCACTGCAAATATTCCACAAGTAATTTTTTCTGTAATGTTTTACATTTAAAGGTATTCAGAATTTCACTCCATGATTTCCGCACTGAAAATGTTAAACCATACACTTCCAGGTAAGCTTATAAGGCATGTAAAATAATAACAAGGCTTTTAAACACAGTAGGCCTTCCATAAAAAAAGCTGAGAAGCGTTTAAATAAACAGCAATAGAAGTACTGATCACCTAAGAACTGAATTACTATTAATAGGAAGCATATTCTAATGAACAAGTCTAAAAACATTCAAAAATAAATCAGTACATTCTATTATACTATAATTCTAATGAAATATTTTCTTTCACTGAAATTACATGAAGACAGTCAACTCTAAGAAAAAAAGCAAGCTTGCAACATCAAACAATCAATATATTCTACATGTAGGAGCCATTTTAAACTTTATTAAGCATTAAGCCAGTTAATATCATTTGTCTACAAGGTCATCATTAATAATAATAATTGCTCCTCAAAAAATAATTTTGATAATCTGTACAAAAGTGTTTCATCAATAATACGGAATCTTATGCCTTTGATAAATTTTTACACTTGTGATAAGACTGCTCAAAAGATAACCAAAGCTTATTTCTACACCTCTAAGTCTAGCAACTTGATCGCACTGGAGGAATATGATATCAAATAAATGTTTACTAAATTATATTCTTATAAATGGGTGTAAAAATGCTAATATATTCTTGAATATGGCGTAAAACCCCAATCAAATAAATAAATAGATAAATAAAAATGCTAGGACAGGGCAAACAAGAACATACTAACACACGTGAATATGAAGTAGAAAATGTCTACAAAAAAAAGAAACACTCAGAAGAACTCAACCAATCAAAAATGTAAGTGTTAACACACAATGAGAGGAGAGAACAGGCCTACCCCTCCACCAGGAACTACTTTTCTCAGAAAGTCCTCTGGCAGACACACATCTTTGAATACAAGAGACACAAAACTGTCACATATATAGAGGGGTGCATGTATATTATTTGTGTACTGTTTTTATCCAGATTATTCTTTTTAGTGGAAATTTTTCTGACTTACATGCATTTATTTCAAACAAAATATTTCTTATATGAATCTGAATCAAGTAATAATTAATTCATTAACAAATGAATTCACAAATTTGTACATGGACTGTATGCAATACGCAGGATTTGAGATGACAACAGAGTTATGTCCTGCTAAAACGTGACGATGCCACTTTAAGGCACCACAGGGCCAATTTGAACATTTTAAGAAGGGCTTGTATATGCAATACCAACTATTTATCAAAAACGATGAAATAAAACTTCTGAACTGTGTTCTCCAATGATGATGAATGGGATTTTGGGCAAGAGAAGCTAAATTTTGGCTGTAGATTCTTCTGAACACAGAAGATACCATGTTAAAGTAAATGACAGTTCATGACTAAGGTACTGTTCATTAAAAAGACTATAAAATTCATTCTTGAATGCAAAAAAAAGTTTGAAATTGTATGAGTTTGTTGCTGAGTTATCTTCGTTTGAAGTCAGGAGTATTGTGCTACCGACTGGGGATCTGAAGGCACTCATGCTTTTAAGCTTTTGAGGTATTGACCAATCAGTTAGCCAGGTGATATCAACTGGTTATAAGCAGTGAGTCAAATGTTCTGAGTTGTTTGTCAATGTAACATGTAATAACACAGGGATAGCACACTGTTAAGGTTATATGTTTTAATTATAACAAGTACATGGGTCAACAACACTGCAAGTATTTCCAGACCACTGTGTTGTGGTGGTAGTACGTTTCTTGATCATTTGATGTTATAAATTGACATTTAAACTTGAGTAATAAACACTAGGAAACCTGTGTATTCCAATCTGGTTGCCATAGTTACCTGATGCCTATAATCTCTGCATATGCTTCACTTCCAGCCAAAGCATAGCTGATGAGAATTGCAATACTGAAAAATGAAAACACATCATCCGTTTCAAAATTACAAAAAAGCCATTTCTTTCTTCCACCAGTTAGGAAATAGGTTTTTGCTAATACTATATGCATACTGTGGAACAAACATAAAATATTTATACTAGAATGTAGATACATTCATATTTCAAACAAAATTCAAGAAATTGGTTTCAAGACCTGAACACTTTTTTATACCTTAGGGAGTCATATATTAAATCAAGTCTTTGTTTTGTTTTGGTGCTGACAATATGTATGCATAATTATCAAAGACCTTATATTTATATTAATATATATTTATTTTACTTATTTGACGAGTGTTTTACCGCACTCAAACATATTTCACATGTAAGATGACAGCCAGCAATGAGGTGGGAGGAAAATGGGCAGAACCAAGAGGAACCAACAATCATCAGCAGGTTGCTGGTAAACCTTCCCACTTGGAGCCAGAGGTGAAGTCAGCCTGGGCTAGGCATGAACTCACAGCAATCACTTTTGTGAGAGGCGCCTCGGTCATTGTGCAGCCATAGCACACTAGCCCCTCCGCCATGAAGGCGCACCGTGCTGTTACAGAGGAGTGATTTGCACATCTACATACTGTTACAGAGGAGTGATTTGTACATCTACATACTGTTACAGAGGAGTGATTTGCACATCTACATACTGTTACAGAGGAGTGATTTGTACATCTACATACTGTTACAGAGGAGTGATTTGTACATCTACATGCTGTTGCAGAGAAGTGATTTGCACATCTACATTGCTGTTACAGAGGAGTGATTTGTACATCTACATGCTGATACAGAAGAGTGATTTGCACATCTACATGCTGTTACAGAGGAGTGATTTACATGCATCTACATGCTGTTACAGAGGAGTGATTTGTACATCTACATGCTGTTACAGCGGAGTGATTTGTACATCTACATGCTGTTACAGAGGAGTGATTTACATGCATCTACATGCTGTTACAGAGGAGTGATTTGCACATCTACATGCTGTTACAGAGGAGTGATTTGCACATCTACATACTGTTACAGAGGAGTGATTTGCACATCTACATGCTGTTACAGAGGAGTGATTTGTACATCTACATGATGTTACAGAGGAGTGATTTACATGCATCTACATGCTGTTACAGAGGAGTGATTTGTACATCTACATGCTGTTACAGCGGAGTGATTTGTACATCTACATGCTGTTACAGAGGAGTGATTTACATGCATCTACATGCTGTTACAGAGGAGTGATTTGCACATCTACATGCTGTTACAGAGGAGTGATTTGTACATCTACATGCTGTTACAGAGGAGTGATTTGTACATCTACATGCTGTTACAGAAGAGTGATTTACATGCATCTACATGCTGTTACAGAGGAGTGATTTGTACATCTACATGCTGTTACAGCGGAGTGATTTGTACATCTACATGCTGTTACAGAGGAGTGATTTACATGCATCTACATGCTGTTACAGAGGAGTGATTTGCACATCTACATGCTGTTACAGAGGAGTGATTTGTACATCTACATGCTGTTACAGAGGAGTGATTTGCACATCTACATGCTGTTACAGAGGAGTGATTTATCGACATGCAGATTTACACTCCACAGACTATTCTTTAGCCTGAAATATAGACAGAAAATCTGTATGGGAACTACAGACTTACAACAAAAACAAAATAGAGATATCAAAAATCTGTCGTATTCCACACGTTAGGAAGTACTCTCCAAGCATGTGCAGGTTGGGGGGTTTGATAGCATCCTCTGTCGGCAGAATCACATGTCCTGCCAAATCTGGCACCAAATCTGAGAAACAACAGGAAAGTATCAGCAATAAAACAAACGGGTCTTTGGACCCCATTACAGGTAAGATGACTATGAGGGGGCTGTAGCCTTCTACAAAGGGAGGTAAATCTTGTAACCCACGGATCAGGCGTGCCTTTCTCCTAATTTAATTTACTCATTTACATGCACAATACTACAATAACATGTATTTATGAATTGGTGTTTTATGCTGTACACAGGTACATTTCACTTGTATGAGTGCAGCCATCATCATGATGGGAGAAAAGCAAACGGAACCAAGGGGAAATCCATGACAGTCCTCAGGTTGCTGGCAGAAGCAAATGTTTTGATTGTATGGCAGGTTTTACGGGTCATATTGGTAATGCATGTCATGAAATGGCTACAAAATTCAACTAAAAACAAGAAAAATCAGTGTTTCAGAAAGCCATTTGGGTATAGAGTTCAAGACACTAAACTTTTCTAGAAAGCAAAATTCATGCATTTGTGTTAAATGCTTGAATTTCACTGAAATTTTCTTGCTACAGCACAGAATTACAGAGTCAGTTTCACAAAACTTCATATACACTGTATTGCAGCTCAGTATTTATTTATTTATTTATTTGATTGGTGTTTCATGCCGTACCCACGACTATCCGCAGGTTGCTGGAAGACCTTCCCACGTATGGCCGGAAAGGAAGCCAGCATGAGCTGGACTTGAACTCACAGCGACTGCATTGGTGGGAGGCTTCGGTCATTGCGCTGCGATAGCACGCTAACCGACTAAGCCACAGAGGCCCCCTGTAGCTCAATAAGGTGAAACATGTATCATTTACAGGAGAATATGTCAATATGAAGTTTTATGACATCAGCCACAGCTCTCAACATTTTACCAATGTGAAGTACATATTTAAAAGTTTAACTTTTACATTAAAACTTTTACCTGAAAATGCTACACAAATGCACCACAACCCCTCCAAACATTGTGAAAGAATTTGCCCACCTTGAATTTCTTTTTCATTAGTATCTTCCTCTTCTTCCACCTCCAATGATTCCTCCTCGTCTATTATAGAGTAGAGAGGCAAGTGTTCTCCCCGCCCACACTCCTAAATTCACAAATTTACTGAAGTTAACTCTGTTTTATTCTGATTAGTGTTCACCCCATGCTTAAGAATTTGTGACCTATTTGATAGTCAAGTTTATGGGTGGAGGAAACGAGTGCCCAGAGGAAACCATCCATCCTCCCTATGTACCTGAATAACCTCCTGACCTAAAGCCTGAGAAAAAAACAGAAAGAGCTGGATTTGAACTTGCACCCTTTCATACAGGCAACAAAGCATACTTTTAAACCTTCCACATCAGTGCTTTACTGCAGGTCAAAGAGAAATTGAGTTATTATAAACACTATTTTACTGACCTTTTTTTAAATGACAATCCAGGCACAGTCCAGTCTACGGGAGTCACAACAAATGTCAGATTTCCATCAAAATTAATGCCCTGAACATTCACTGAGTTTTGTAAGCCACACTAATTAATCATCAACACCCACATGTGCTAAGGTACACGTTATGTTATTAAATGAGTGTCAACAATACAGTTTGTATGAAATCCATATGAAAAAATTTCACAGGACTCTGCATTTGTCTTTGAGCAGGTGTGTGATTATGACACCCCAGTGAGAAGTCCAGGAGTGTGACTTGAACAGGTTGACTCACAATTCCCACACTCTTCATTATGTCATCTGAGTGTTGTTTGCACACCTAGATTGTGTTTCAGGGTTTTCGTTGTGGAAATTTTGAAAGCATGCCTCAAATTTGAACGTCTGCCAAATTCTACATGCAACTTCCACCTACCGTAACAGCCTCAAGTTGTACAGCATAGGCTCTCTGCAGGAGGTCTGTGATAAAGTATACCAGTAATGCCTGCAAGGAAGAGAAACAATGTCGGAAAACTTTGAACAATTTTATCAGCAAGAACATTTGGGATTATGTGATTTGCAAAACAAATTTATAACACTCATTCTTGATTTTAAACATTACGAAATATATGTATGTCAAAAACAGCTTTACTGTCACTGTGCCATTTTGGAGACCTGAGGAATGTAAGTTTCAGATACAAACCCAGCATGTTAAATGTTGTTTATTTGATTGGTGTTTTACGACATATTTCAAAATATTTCACTTATATGACAGTGGCCAGCATTATGGTAAGAGGAAACTGGGCACTGAGCCCGGAAGATATTCACGGCCATCTGCTGGCCTGTATGAGCTACACTTTGAAATCACAGTGACTGCACTGGTGGGAGGCACCTGGGTCATTATGCTGCAGTAGCGTGCTAACCAACTTGAGCCATGGAGGCTTCCCCTATACATGGAATACCAACGTACATTCCACTTGATAGAGGCTTCATCAGTTTCTCATTTTCTGTGCAAGTTTTTTTTCACAGTACAGACTGGGTGTGGAGGAAAGAATTCATGCTGGGAAAAAACCAGATGTTTGTTTGGGTCTGGGGAGAGGTGGACCTTTGGAATCATGGCAATTTTTTTACATGTACAAACACAAAACTTGTGAAAACTTGAGAAAAACATGGTGCATTAGATATTTATATAAGTTCAGCTTTGGTTTTTTTTTTTTTTTTGGTAGGCACAAGAAACAATTTTCACAACTTTTTGGACATTTTTAATACTGATGTTGGGTGTATTTCAAAATAACCAATTCCTGCTGGACAGCTATAGTAACCTAGTGGGAAACTTTTGAGGCAGTTCTTTGTTTTTGTTTTTTGCACAAGTGGGATTTGGCCATCGATCCTTAGAAATATGTTTGCTGAGCGCAACATGACTGCCCCTCCAAAAAAGGGCCCTACTTAAAAGTTTTTATTGGTATTTGGATAGTAGTTCTTTTTTTTTTTTTAAATTTTTTCCTCCATTTTGATTATTTCAAAATCCTTATCTTCTTCAAGAGCCAGAAGAAGGAAAAGTAATTCCCAACTGATTGTAATTATTTTATCTTAGGGTCAGGTTTTAAGGATGGACCTATCACACTCTTGCAGGAGATGGGTGTGTGCATTCCACACCTAGATTCACACTTTCCATACCCTTCATTACTTCAGGAGTGTGTCATCAGCACATCTAGATCTTCCTTCAGGAGTGTGCTAGGTGTAGGAGTGTGATAGCACGCCTCAAATACAAAGGCCTACTGGGGTCTGTGAGCAAGTGTCAGGGAAACAACAGAATTAGTATTGAAATTGCACTTTACACATACCTGCATGAAAAACCCCACACCAAACGAGACCAAGAATGGGTACAGCCCTGCATAGGTCAATGTGATAGGTAAACCTGAAATGAAAACAGAAAGTGCTAACTTACAGACACAGGTAGATATTTTGGGGGTGTTCTACCCAATTTCTTGTACAAACTCAATTTCAAGACAATTCTCAAAACTCAGTTTTATTCATAAAAACTCAAAAACTACAAAATTTGCCTAAAACTCAATTTTCCAATGTTTCTCAAAGTCGTATCCACTGTGGCTAGAGTTGAACAGGATAGAGCCTTGTGGAAACCACTGTACCTACTCAAGTACCTATCACTGTTCCTGACACAATCCACCAGAGACCAGCAAGCAAGCCGGAACTAATTGTAGACTTGACACTACATCCTCATTTGCCAGAAGCAATGAACTGACTTAATTGGTCATCTACATGTACATGCAGTCAAAAACTTTTTCAAGAACCTGTTTGAATTCTTTAGTTACCATGCTGTCGCAGTACAAACCAATTAATCCTAAAGATGTATACAAAGTGTACAAGTACAGTGGTGGAACATAGGTTTTTGAGATACATGTGGTTGCACTGATGGCAAGTGATTTTCAAAAACTGGTTGTCCTCATATAAACCAGTTAACACACAACCTCCCAAGTACATTCCACTCGGTAATGGCACACCAGCACCAAACTTGCGATATGGCCAACTATTTCACAACTAACTGGCCATGCTGCACTTCTTTTCAGGTTTAACATGCCTGCACTGTCACAGGAACAAGAGCTCTTTAACACCCATAACTATGATTAATGCATCCTGTAATGACCGTTTTGTGAACTTTTGCCTGGCGTGCAATTACATAAGTGCAATTCACATGGAGTTTTGTGTGTGCAGCCGGGGTAAGAGGTAAGAGCACAAGGACCTCACTGGTGAGAAACCTGTTTTAGGCTGCGCATGTCTTTCAGAAAGATTTGGTGTGCAAGCACGTAAGCTGTAGCATTGCTTGCTGCTGTGACAGTCCAGTATATGAAATAGGGCTTGAAATAGCAAGCTGGGTCTAGGCTAGTCCAAGTTCCCACAACAACATAATGTCGTAGACACCAGACAAGACACCCCACCCAGTCACGTTTATACTAGCACTAGGCAAGCCTCTCAGTGCTCATTGTCAAGTGAGAAAGCAAAAGGTGCCCTTTCTAAAATCTTCAAATGGCATGCTTGGTATGACTCAATCCGGTTCTGATCTTGTATCTCTCGGCCTCAAGGCAGGTAAACACTAGGTCACCAAAGCAGTTTGCATGTATCTAGAAAACTCCAAATATAAATCTCACCTAATATGCCAGTTCCCAAGATAGTTGCTATAGTGACGAAGTCTGAAATTTATAAAATGAATGCATGAGCCATGTGACAAATCGATTCAAGCCAGGTGGTCCATCTTTCAATATGTTTACATATATTCACCTACACCTGATTGTTTTATGTTGGCAAATACATTAATATCATACTGTAGCTTCCTGTAATTACCATATTAACCTACCTTAAGCAATATGCATCCAAGTTAACAAGCAAAGGCGAGGAAAATAGGAATGATACGCTTGATGACAGTTAGTCTGATCTTATTACTTATTTACATGTATTCATTTATTCATTTGATTGGTATTTTACGCCGTTCTCAAGAATACATGTATTGTACTGATACCACGGCAGCCAGCATTATGGTGGGAGGAAACTCACCACCATCCGCAGGTTGCTGGCGGACCTTCTCCTGTACAACTGGAGAGGGAACCAGCATGAGCTGCGCTGGAACTCATAGCAATCTCACTGGTGAGACACATAATGGACACATACTGGAAATGGCAGCTTAAATGTCCACGAGTATGGACAAACACCTTTCATCGACCCCAGTCTCCATGTACTGAAGACAACATGGGAAGTACTGAGGTGTAGCCTTATGGAAGACGACATAAGGCTGTGATCTTATATGTTATCACAGCCCTTCAGAGTTAGGTGAACCAGAATGACTATATAACTGTATGTGAACTCACACAAATAACGATAATCTTAGAGCTGTTTGCTACATGCAAGTGAAACTTTGGCTGCTCAAGAGGACCAAAATATTGTACAACCTTAAATAAGCCAAATACAGCATTGGAGCCATCAGAGATAAACACTGTATTGGAAATCATGTCTTCATAGCATTCCTTTGTGTTAGTTTGCGAGAGCATACACTCATGTCTCACCAAAACAACATTAATTTCGCGAGGCGACTCCAATGCCGACTCTGCTTATTACCTGATGTCTGTACGCACACTTGCCAAAACACGTAATTTCTGTGAATGTTTGCACAACTCTCATTTGTAATCGAATCGTCAAGGTACTAGAATATGTGACCAAGCCACTAGAAAGCACTAGTCACAAGATGTTACACTAACTCTTGCTCAATGTGTAGCAACCTTGTCTCAGATAATAGGTATGGGACAACCTGATGGAATTAATAATGTCCACCCAACTCTAAAATCTAAGCCAAATCACGCACCCAGTAATGGTAAAAATGCACAAATCTCCCCGAACTGCAAAATGCAAGTTTTGTGGTATAACTCATGTAATGCAGAAAACAAAGTGTTGTGCCTGGGGAAAAAATGTGGTAAATGGTAATGAAGGAAATCATTTTTCTGTTAAATGCCCTAAAGCCAAGTTTCACAGAGTTTACACCATCCAGTCTGGCTCTGAAGACACTGACTCTGATTTTGTCGCAGCTGTTCAGTCAAAATCAAAATCTATGGAAGCCCATGACGAACAATCTAACACATCAGACCCATAAAACTAACAAATCAGCAGTGAACTGTAATGAACACTATAAGACAGCCATCTAAGCTGAGATGATAATTGACAACAATTCTTTGAAATTCCAAATAGATTGTGAGGCCACCACAAGTGCAATGTCTTCTAAATGTCTACCCTCTCTCTCAGATTTTTTCTCCTTACAACAAACACCTGCAGATGTGGAATAACACCATGATTGTATCACTCGATAAATATGGAATCATTATCAAAAACAGTAAAAACAACATGAAATACAATGTTGAATATACAATGACATTCTCATGAAGAATTAGGCGACATTCATGGCCGAATCTCAAGTCAATCATCACCTCAACCTTGTACCTCTGTTACAACGTTTTAGAGAGAAAGCCATTAAAGTTGGTCCACCCAAGACAGAACTGTGTTTTCTTGCACACAAAGTGACCAGTGATGGTGTGAAACCTGACTCTGAGAAGGTTTAGGCTGTAACTACATGTAAATTAGAAGCAAATTAATGGGGGGAAAAAAGCAGCAACAGAATGAAACAGTCCACTACTAAGCCAAGTTTCTTTCCCATCTGTCTGAAATCATGGAACCTATGACAACTAACTCAAAAAAAAAATCAAGTGGAACTGGTCTCATGTCCACAATGCAGCTCTCAATGTAGTGAAACGACTCTTTAGTCAAACACCTCTCTTGGTATCCTATGACCCTAAAATGGACTTAAGTTATCTAGTGTGACGCCTGTGAACATGGCACTGCTGCAGCCCTCCTGCAAGATGGAAAATCTGTGGGTACACACGCTGTGCTCTGACGAAACTCGCTACTCACAGATAGAAAAGGAAATGCTTGCCACTGTATTTTCTCTTGAAAAGTTCCATCAATACATCTATGGGTACCACACAAAGGTAGAATCAGATCACAAAAGAATCAGAGTCCATATTCAAGAAACCTCTTGCTAAGGCACCTAACGTCTGCACAGTATGCTGCTGCAAATACAACAGTGTGACATAGATGTTTCCTATTGCTACATTCAACAAGATGTATATCAAGGACATGATGTCATGAGCATTCCTTACTAAGAAAAACCACAACTACAGTTTGAGAAAGTAAACATGATTCTTTTCTTGCCTATGAGAGAAGGCAAACACCTATGGCAAACTCGTCAAGTGACTGATGATGATGAGGTTCTGTGTAAACTGAAGGATATCATTCTACATGGATGTCCACGCAACGTGAACCACTTGCCTGTAGAACTCACTCCTTATTTTCATATCTGGGATGAACTTACTGCCCAGGATGGACTATAATTTTCAAAGGCAACCATGTGGGTATACCTATCAGTATGTTGCCAGAAATCAAAAAGGCAAGTCAAAAAATTCATTCCTCTTATGCTGGAATTGAGAGTTGGTTAAAATGCACAAGAGAATGCATATTCTGGCCTGGCACGAAATGTCCGACAGACCATGACAAAAGACTGGAACACACCTCTTTCATTTCAAAGGGAAAGACTGTCTCAGAAATGTTGATTACTTCTCCAGTTTGGGGGAAATAGACAGACTGATGTATACCACCACTACTACAGTAATACAGACTCATAAGTCTCACTTCGCCTTTTATGGTATTCCATGTGAAGTAATTTCAGACCCTGGACCTCAGTTCAACTCCATGAACTTTCAACATGTTGCAGCCTCGTGGAACTTCGAACACATAATGGCCGGTCTAGCTCACCAACAGGCCAATGAGAAAGCGTAAATAGCTGTTAAGTCTGCAAAACTACTACTATGTAAAGCGAATGATTATCATACCGATCAGTTCGTCGCTCTACTTGATTTTCGGAACACAGCAACCCACAGAACTGGCAGTAGCCCTGCTCAGCATCTCATGAACAAACAAACTAAAACACTTCTTCGTCAGTCAAGAAACCTGCCAAAACCAAGAGCTGGCCTAGGGTCTTCTCGAGACAAAGCCCTGCTGAAAAAACAAGAGGAAAAACAAGCACATCACTACAACAGAGACAAGCATGATCTACCCAGCCTGTCGGAAGGTGATACCTTTCTTGAAAGGGGATAATGTGTAGCAGAAAGCAACAGTACAGAAATGCCTAGACGACAGTTCACAAGACGTGGAAACCTCTGATGGGAGTCTACTGATGCAATCAACATCACTTGAGAGCCTCAAGTCTCCACCTCAAATTACGTGTGCTCCTCTAAGCCCAGGAACACCTCCACGACCCACTACAAACCATTCCAGATCTGTAATCTGCGAACAGTCAAACAACAGCCCTTCCAAACCAACTTCCCATGACCCTTCGACAGTTATAACCCATTCTAAATCATGTTGTGAAGCGCCCGTCTCACCTGAGTGCAAAAGTGACTGTTAAACGGACGGTGAAAGTAAATGTAACAGTAAAGTTTCAATATGTGTCTGTCCTTTTACACTTAAAGTTTATGCCGGATTTGTCTTCATTTGTTTTCTTAAAGCTGGGAGTTAATGTAACAGCAATTGTGTTAATATGTTTGCATTGCAAAATAGCCTGTGTGAAACAAGGACGTCGTGAATAAACTGAACATTCTCTGAATGAAAAGACATGTGTAATGTATATCTTTCAGAATCTAAAATCAGATACTAAACTCTTAGATAAGGGAGGATGTCACACTATGTATAAGTAAAAACTGACTGCAATAACTGCTCCCTCTGCTTGCTGTACAACATCATGTCGTAAAGTCCTCCACAGCTTGATCAACTCTTTCCTTTCCTTTCTTACCATATCATCACGTATGAAGAAGACACAATTCCGTGTCATTTCAGACAACTGTTGTAATGATCCCCTCAGAAACTTTTGAAAAAATTCTTAAAAATACCTCAGGATATATGAGAAAGGTTTGCCAACCTATGGCCACTTTTGAAACATCCCCTTGGTGAAAGTGGTATGACCCCAGAGATCTTTGTCCAGTAATGCATGACATGGAAAATATGGCCATACCACTTCACTGTCAGCCACCTATTTGCAGGCTTGCCATTGTATAAAAACATACATATGGTGTAAGTAATTCCATAGTTAGCTCAGACTTGTACTTTGGTGTCGGAAAATTTTCAAACAGGTATTTAACTGTCAACATGGTGAACAGTTCAGGTAAAACAGGGTTTGTTCTGGAGCATAGTTCAGGCACCAAGTACATCCAAAATACAGCCTTCAATTGGTCAAGCCTTCGTGTGCAAATGGTCATGTACCTAAATAATGCTGGCCAGGTAAAAAAAAAACTCACGTATATTATTGTAACAGGCAGAGTTATTTCCCTTGCGTAAGGTTACATGTATGTCAGAATAATATGACGTCATGGCAGTCCAGCAATGTTCTCGAGAAGAGCAACATGTGGTGATCACTGTATCAGCCTACCCGGAAGCTTCTCCAGTGCATCACGTTTTCTGATTGTTATCGGTGTCCAGTCAGCTGTCATGGTGAGTCGGCCGTGTTGCATTTATATTAGGAGCTAGATCTGTTCTCTGCGGCTCTGATTGTGTAATTGTTCCACGTTTGGTTGTTGTGCACAGTAGTTAGCACATGGGCGCTCGTAGTTTTGCAGCACGCTGCCGTACGGTTCGAGTTGTGAATTGAATTTAGTTGTCGATAGGTTTTACTTACCGAAGCCCATGTTTCACTGGCTGTTTTCAGTAATTGCCGACAGCCCGTCAGGTATTTGAAAGCAAGTACCTCCTGATTTTATATTGTTTGCTTGTTGACTGCTACTCGCACAGACTGTTAATGATGTTAGACTCAATATTGCATTGGTTTAATTATGGACGAGAACTCTACATCCATTTCTCTTTTTGTCAGTGTTGATTGTTGGGTTTTTGTATTTTCTCTATGCATTACTACTGTAGCAGACAACTAGTGGAAAAGCTCTGATAATTCTGTGTTGTTATCTGTTCATGGTCTGTATCATGCTAAATACGCCCATGTTACATGCAGTGGTTGTATGATAGGCAGTTTATAGCAGACTGTGTATTACTTGTTTACAGGCCTGGTGGGTTAAGCACAGTCTTTCCATATGAACACCTGTCGACAGTTTGGACCATTCTTCAGCGGATTTGGGTGTAAATATCATTACTTATTTGTCATAAAACTATTTGTATGCATGGAGTATCTACATGTACCTCTTACCTGACATTCATGTGTACATAGGCTTTATGTAGTACTGTAGATGAGCACTGTGACCACTATAATTACTAAAGTATACACTGCCGTTCAGCCACTTTGGTATAAATATATGGTGTGTTTGATGTGACATAATGGAGAAGTGTGTATTTGGGTGTATTCATGGAATATCAGATATATAAAAGTATATCGAAAGTTGTATTTGTACTATAAGCAGTTGTTACCTCAATTCACATCTGATTAAGCACACAAGCTAAGGTTTGTTTAGTAGCATTATATGCAGTACGTTTTCTATATCCATGTATATATGCATACTCATAAGAACTAATGTCGACTTACGTGGACTTTGATCAGTAGTATAATATATATGGACACAGAGATGTTACATACGCAAACATGTAGAAAAGTAATAAACAACCGAATCAGATAGGTTGTAAATGTGAAAACCAAGGAGAGAAATTTCGTTTACTGTAATTAATGTATGTTTCCTTTGTTGTTGTTTTTTTTTTTTTTTCATTCTTTTGGGCGTTTTCCTGATTAAGGCTACAAAGACACCTCAAACAGAGTACATGTAGCTTCTGTTACATTACGTGCGAATTATGAAAGCTTACTAAAAAAACCCGCATTCAACAAAACTATTAATCAAAGTGTGATATTCAGTGGTTAGTATCTCCAAAAATATTGAATATGATAACTATTCTGAGGATATATTCTGAAAGCCTAGGTTGGAAAACCACTGAGGGTGGATTTGCAGACGTCTAGTCCCCCTCAACTGGAAAGTACAGCCATCCAAAAATGCTTCCACAACAATTAAGCTTTTCGCGACTATCAAAAATGAACACTACCAGGTGTTTCTAGAGGGCCATATCTTAAAAATCACTTGGAATTTGGAATGTGCTAAGGTATTTTTAAGAATTTTTTCAGAATTTTTCAAGGGTCACTGCAAAAAAAAATTTCTGGGCTGATTTGACATGGAATGGATTTTCACCCATTTAGTGATGTTTTCCAAGGTGAAAGTAAACTAGATGAAAAACTTGACCTCAAAGTTGATAAAGCATGTCACTAACAACATATGAAGTACCTTTAGTGCTGAAAGCAAAGGTGAAAGCAGAGCTCAATAGATTCGCAGAGCTTGATGTACTTGAACCTGTAAATACAAACTGATTAGATATCATCACTGGTGGTAGTTAGCAAACCATCTGGTAAACTACATGTACATTGGGGGAAGACTCGAAACCATTGAATAAGGCCTTATGGAGAAACCATTATCTGACCCCGACCATAGAAGACATTTTGCCAGAACTGTCGAAAGCTTGCGTCTTCTCTGTAGTAGATACTAAAAATGGATTTTGGCCTGTTAAGTTGAGCTAGAAAAGCCGCTACCTGACAACTAAGGGAACTGAATGGGGCAGATGTTGACGGAAGGTGCCTGTTGGAATTTCACCAGCACGAGAAGAATTCCAGAGACGATTGAATGAAGCATTAGCAGGACTCCCTGGAGTGAAGAGCTGGAGAAGCTGACCAGTCAGGGTCATGATCAGAAGTTCATTGATGGAGAGATGTAGTGAAAAAACACATCACAGTTAACAGTGACAAACTGACACTCCGTTGTACAGATGTGGCAAATATATGGGACACCATATTACAGCTGATGGGCTTGAAGTGGACCCTGAAAGGTCAAGACAATTGTTGATATGCCTACCCCGAGTGATAAAGCTGGAGTTGAAAGTTTACTGGGCATGGTAATGTACCTGCAAAAGTTCGCACCATGCTTGTCTGAAATTTCAGAACCAGCAAGGGACCTCATCCAAAGGATAGAGAATTCCACTGGGACAGCAGTTTTCATGGAAAAGCATTCAAACGAGTGAAGAAAATTGTATGAGGCTCCTGTCGTTATCTACTTTGATCCACCTAAAAACACCATACAGTGTGATGCATCTAAATCTGGACTACATGTAGGTGCTTGTCTAATTCAAGATGGACACTCTCTAGTGAACGCATCCTAGTCTCTCACTAAAATTTAGGAAAATTACGCACAGATAGAGAAAGAGCTGCTAGCCACTGTTTTCGGAATGCAACTTTTCCAAAGTTAGGCGTATGGCCACAAAGTGTTTGTGGAATTGGACCATAAACTGCTTGAAGTCATCTGTAAAAAAAGCCTGCAAGGAGCACCAACGACTTCAGAGGATGCTTTTACAACTGCAATGATTTGATTTCAAAACACTCGACTAGAAAGGTACAGAGATGTACCTAGCCAATGTGCTTAGCAAAGTATATTTGCTGCATACTGCCCAAATGAAAATGGATGAAACTATCTTCACAGTGGATTTACGTTTAAACATTGAACGAGAAATTGAATGTCTGAACATTCTTTAAAATTTAGCAGTGAGTGAGAAGACACTTGATCAAATCCAGTGTGCTGTGGAATTTGATAGTGACGTGTGTAAACTGAAATCTATGATCCTTATGGCCAGACGGGGCCAGAGAGCAAGGAACTGCTCGACCCAGCCGTACAGTTGTATTTCCCTTTTCGTGAGGACTTGTCAGTGCGAAACGGAATCATATTCAAAGGGGAAAGAGTTGTAATTCCACAAATCCTTTGTGATTAGATTGTCACATGTGCATTTGAGTCATATATGTTTTCAAGGCTGTATAAGAAGAGCTCAAAAGACAGTATACTGGCCAAACAGGAACTGTGATATTGAGTTCATTAGAAAGTGCAATGTGTGTTCAACTTTTAAGAGGAACAGCAGAAGGAACCACTGATTAGTGATGCTATGCAACCGCCCTTGACAGGTATTGGGTAGTGATATGTTTGAGTTCAATGACAAGATCCACCTAATAGCAGTTAGCTATTATTCAAATTACTTTGTGGTAGATTGATGGGAAGACAAAACAGCAAAATGTGTGACCCCAGAACTGAAAGCACATATGGCGAGACATGAAATCCGTGATGACCTTTTGACAGACAATGGAGCACCTTTCAACAGCCAAGAGTTTGAAAAGTTCTTGAATGACTATGACATTGAGCACGTTACCATTTCTCCAACATATGCTCAGTCAAACGGGAAAGCAGAAAATGCTGTGAAATGCGCAAAACGTACTATGCGTAAAGCATTGCATGATGAAGCAGATATGTATGTAGCCATTCTTTACTTCCATAATACACCAGGAGGAGGATTGCAATCTTCACCAGCACAACATTTGTTGGTAGATGAACCAAGAGTTTGTTACCTACTTCGTCTAAATAACTGGAACATAAGACAGTCAGATGTGTGAAATCAAAGTTAAATGGGCGGAAAGCAAAACAGACAAAGTACTACAACAGAACTGCAAAGGAGTTACCTTCCTTGAAGAATGGAGATGTTATTAGGATCAAATCTGTTGGTACATCGCGAAATGGGTTAAAGCGTGAGTAGAAAGTCAGGTTGACATATGCTCCTATCAAGTCAGGATGACAGATGGGCGAATCTTTAGGCGTAACTGCAACCACTGAGGACTTCAAATCAACACACCAGTTCTGAGAAGTTTGATATGCTTCCATGTGCAGCAAGTAATGTTCAAATCAGAGAGTCTGAAACTACATGTACTCCATCAGAAGCACAACTGCAGAACCACAAGATCAACCTCCACCTGTGAGAAACAGTGTGGAAAATAACAATCGTCACCAGACGCATTTCACCTGAACGTGCAGTACCTGCAGTGAGAACATCCATTGCTAGAACTGTTCACAAGCCTCCACCCTTGAAGGACTATGTTACCTGAACTGTTAAATTTTCAATGTTGTAGAGACAGTAAAGTTAAAGGATATTCATAAGTTATTGTATTACTGAGTTTAATAACTTTGAACTGATTGCAGTTGAAGGACAGTAACATAAGCTTTGTTTCTGTTGAGGAAAAAATAACTTTATTGGACACTTATGATTATGTTGATAGAAGAAGGAACAGAGAACGCTTAACTGAATGATTATGTTTCAGATACTGATGTGTTAAACCTATGATTGTTTTACTGAAAAAGGGGATGTAGCAATAATCGCTCACTCCACAAGTCTGCGTTCATTTTAAGTTTAGTTTTAGTATCAGCCCCGCTATTCTGTTGTGACAAGTCAGTCAGAAAATACAGTTGTCTGTGTACTTCAGTCGACTTCGTTAGTTTTCTTATTTAACTCAAGTGCCTCCTATAGAACGTAACGCATGCAGTCACCAAGGTTTCTTCGAAGTATTATTGTCTTTGTACAGTACATGTAATTAGGCTCATGTTAGGAATGTTCCTTGGACGTAGAAGACTGGTCTGAAAATCAGACCACATCACCACATACATGTAAGAGAGTATAGGACAGGGCCCACTTGTATGAAGTCTTCTTAACGTTAAGAGGACGTAAACACAGTGGCAACCAGCACTGTAGGTATTCTCGCCATGGCAGCTATATGTTCGTAATGTTAAGAGAGCTTTGCATGAGTGGGCCCAGATCTCTGCCAGGGATTATCATCATCCAGTCATTTCCAAAGCAAATTCTTATGTCTGAGCCATCTGGAACTAGTCGCTAACCTGCATGAAAGCCTTCTTGATCTAGTGCTCAATGTGCAAGGTTGTCTGAGATTATTGCGACGTTGAGATTGGCATTAGAAATGATGCTGTCGCTCAAATACCCAAGACAGACACCCCTGGTCTGAGAAACGTGGTGACTAATCCATGTCTCAAAAACAATGGCAAGCACGTAATTTGGAGGCTTTTTTCGCGAGAAATGAAACTTTATTGGATTACCCTTACAAAATTAAGTGTGGCAATGGGAAGGGGAGACGTAACAACGATTTGACCAGCTCCAGGTATGTGGAGTGTTTTTTCATGGTGGCAACTGTTAGTCACCATGTCTCTCACACTAAGGGTCTCTGACGTGGGTATTTGAGCAACCGCTACATCTCTAATGCAAATCCCACTACTGCAAGTCCGAGTAATCTCAGACTATGTGAACACAGAATCTTCAGAGGTGAATAAGAACACTGATGTTGCTATCCATCACTGTTTGTCGCTGACAACCTTCTGCTCATCTTCATTCTGACCCGCAGATTCTTCAATGAACATTGGAAACATAAACTTTACTATAGTCCCCTTCAATTAATTAACATCTACCAAGTGACACCACCCGATTCCTTACAGCTTCCCGATGTGAACATGAGAGTGTTGGAAAATTACAACTCTGCATCGACGACGTGCTGTTTTTACCCAAATGCATTTGGTGACGTAACTTACAACATTGGAGGTAAACACCAACCATCCAGCCTTCGCCGGGCCGACGACGATTCGGTCTGCCCCTAGACATTGTTATTCCTTCGTAAACAACCGGGTCAAGACATTCATTTTGCTTTCCTGGTTAAGAAAGTAGCAAAAAAACTCCTATTCAACGTGTCTCTGTCTATAACAAATCCACAAAACAGCTGTTTGAACAAGAATCCAATGGTAAGTTTGCTTGTCCGAAGTGTGGACTTGTTGATCGCCGGTCACGTGTCCGAGGTCAACTGAACGAAGATCCATGTCATTTCACATCGCGTAGTTTATACATGGATTCGTGCGCCCGCCTCCGACTGTTTGTATGTGTCCGTAAATGTAAATTTACCGATGTGCGAAACAAAAAAGGCCCCATTGAATATTAATCTGCAAAGAAATGACACGAAAAATTTGATACTGCTTTACTTTGTCGACGCACTCTTTCTTGCTCCATTACCGGAAGTAGCGGTGGCATTTATTCTTGGATGTTGCTAGGTCACACAGGCGATCATCTGCTTTGGAAAGTAGGAGAAACTTTTCGATATTATTGCTGTACGTTTCACCGGTAGTTGTATTGCCGTAAATATCTGAAGCACATTAAGTGTGTGTTTGCTTCAGCGAATACCTCAACTCTCAAATGCGAATACACAATCTGTGTTCATGCCTGCACGCTTTAGGTAGCGCTGACTTTAGTCGACACAACCAGTTTGATCCAGCTGCGAAAATATCTAAACGCCTGTCTTGTTGTACCTTGAAATAGCCTTAAATGAGACAGTTCTGGATAGTAATAAGTCTGCAGATTATTTTGTTTTGCTTTTACAAACATGGCAGATATGCATTTCTGGGATAGTGTTGTCTTAAATTAACACACAATCATTGTTGAAATCGATCCTTGTTATCCACAACTGGGGTTTTGCTGCAAGTACAGCCTCCTAAGTTTTACCTTGCAACCTTTAAACACATGGGAGTTTCTCTGTCCAGTTTGTTCTGTTCATGAAATCCTACGGGTACGACATTCAGTAGTAACAGTCTTGGTTATGATGTAAAACACCTATAAAGGATATTAACTGTTCAGAGCCTTGATGAAGAAAAAAAGGCAAAATCACTAATATCCATCTTTCATACTCACAAATATCAGAACTTGTTGTCATTTCCTGGAGGATCTAATTTAATTGTGCAGTTCTTCATGATTCTGTTTAATCCATTGTTTTAATGATGTTAAGAGGATTTCCTGCAGCCTTGTGGCCACTCGGGCATCTCCTCAACAATCAATCCAATGCATACGCACAAATTAATACAAGAGATAAGTAAAACATCTATGACATTACATAGTAAATTAGTGGGAAACAAAAATAAGTGAAATGAAAATAATCTTAAAAGAGTTGACATGGACAAGAGAGTCCATTATGACAAATGGCATGTGTTGCTGAATACGTTAAACTCACTTCTAAAATTATGTACAGATGTTAAACTTAATTTAATTATAGGAGTGCTAATTTCTGATGCGTTTCTACCCATACAAAGGAATATTGCAGATATACTTAGAGTAACCCATCAAGTATACAGAAGGACGAATCGCAGGGGTTATAATACTGATTATATTTGTGAGCATATGCTTTCCAGGAATCGCATGAGATGGCATAATTTTACGTAGTGTTTCCTTTCGTCCAGTGTTTGTTAGCTCTTGATCACAGTAAGTGGTGTTTGGTGGTGCTCTTTTGCTTAGTCTTACATGTACATGATTTAAAAACCAATTGTCTTCCATGAATATGACATACAAATCTGTATGTGAGAAAGTTTATCAATATGATAGAGTTTAGGAGCTATTGTGTCCTTGTGCAGCTCAAAATATTGATCAAATATGGCTATAAGTATACATATTCTTGAAGCTAAATATCTACTGATTTCCAAAAAAAAACTTCAAAATTTAACTAAGTTTAATATTATTCAAAATATAGAGAAAGTTTGAAAAAAGACCAAGCTGTTTTTCAATTGGTATTTATTGGCCAATTTTTTAAAATTTTAAAATTTTTCTTTTGCTCAAGTGGATAATTTACTATTTAAAATAAAAAATGTTTCCACATATTTTTAGTATTCACGTTACATTGTACTGAGTGATCATTCAAAGTGAAAGCCTTCAAAATTGGAGAAAAAAATTTAAACCTTGATATTCTTGGACCAATATCTTTAAAACTAGAAAAGATATGAAAAATCTGTGGGACTTATTTAGCTTTGGTGTATAGGTACATATGTGCAAAGCTTCTGAGTGTTATGTTGAAGGACAAGCGAGAAATAAAAGTATTTCACTACACAACTGTCTCAAAAATAGTAAGGGAGAAAAACAGCAAATGAGGCCTCCGGGCCTCAATCGATTAGCGCGCTAACGCAGTGCAATAACCAAAGCCTCACGCCAATGCAGTCGCTGTGAATCCAAGCCCAGCTCACGCTGACTTCCTCTCCAGCTGTATGTGGGAAAGTCTGCCAGTATGGTCGCCGGTTTCCCGGGGGCTCTGCCTGGATTCCTCCCACAATAATGCTGGCCGCCGTTGTATAAGTGAAATATTCTTGAGTACGGCATAGAACACCAATCAAATAAATAATAAATAAAGACACCAAAATCTCTGGAGGAACATTATGTGTGACAAAATTTGTCATTAATTAGTTTGCCAATTAATTTTATTCACAAATTGTTCTGCCTGCAGTGAAAATGTGAACATATCCACCTACTTTAAATCTTACCATGTTCCATCATAGTGTAAATTGGTGCTTTATCTTGACATTTCTGAGCAAACCCTGTTAGAATGTGTTTATAAACCCCTCCCCCAATGGCACCCTGGTAGGGGGATTAAGGCTGTTGTTTTAATTAGTAGGTCTGATAGAGTAGTGCCCACAAGCAGCCATGCATAGTTTGTAGCAAGAGGCAATACACATTTACCAGAGGTGTGTCTGTTCACAGCAGGTAACCCACCTTAATGAGCTATAATCCTGCTAATCAAGGGGAACTAGGAAACAACTGCCTTGGTTCACAGCACAACAACTTTGTGTCAAAATTTTGGTATTTACAATTCAAATTTTTTTTTGATTTTAAGTGAGAGTAAAGGTGGGAGATTGGAGCATAAGAATGTGAAATAAAAAAAATTTGACCAAATTTAATCCTTGAGGGGTTCAAGCATTCTTAAGCCATGTGTTTCAGTGCAGCTCTGGTTGGTTTAACTGTTGAATAGTTGAGCCTGGCCAAGCATGGAGATTTCCACAGTTGTTCCGCCTTTAGCAGACCTGAATACTGTCAAGTAAAGGAAACTTGAAAAGGCAGAAAGCGCCAGTTGATGAAAATCAGGAGTATGTTAAGAATTGAAGGTTGAAAAATTGTCACATCAAATTCCAATTGAATATAATATCTGTATATAATTATGCCTTATAATTGGGTTTTTTTTCATGGATGTTATCTTTTCAATACTAAGTAAATATTAAAATAGTGTGATGCTTGAAGAATTTTTATTTTCTTTGCAGATACAAAAATTATCATAAGCATGCAAGAAGTATCCAGTGCAAAGTCCTTCGGAGGCTGGCAAAAAGTTTTCAGTCATAAAAGGTTTGATTATTTGTATTATCATCCCATGCTTGATTTATTAAAAAATCACCAATATTTTATGATCATGATGACAGAAGCATAGATTCATAGAAGTTTAAATTTTATGAACCAGAAATTGAGGTTTGGGGAAGCTGTTTAGAATTTGAATAGAATTGACATACCAATGCCAATTTTATGTTCTGTTGTATTATTATCTATAGATTTCATTGGATATTTATTAGACATGTTAATGGTGGACTGTGCCAGTTCTATTTTTCATTTTACTTAAATGAATGATATACCTGTGATGTAAAAAAAATGATGCAAACCTCCAAAAATGCATTTGATGATTATTTTACTTGTAGAAATTAAAAATATATATGTAACACAAAATATTCCAGAAAGAAAATTGAACATCATGTCTGCCCTTAAATGGCGCTAGTGTGCCGGATAAGCCTGAAGTATTTGTGATATTTCAGGTGCTGAGGAACAATGTTGTTAGCCTGTTTACCGAATCAAAACAGGCTCCCTCAAAATGGCTAGGCTTAGTTTAGACTGCATGGTTGTTGTGAAATGGTTACATCGCATAGCAGTAATCCATTTTCGTTGCATGGAGGTGTTTGAAGGGAAGGCATGATCACTAATCCCGTCATAATCTGGTGCATGATTAGCACAGTTGCTTACTACACAAAATAGCATACTGCCTCTATAACATACATTAGAGGCCATCAAGGGCAGGTAAGCATGTAGAGAATAGCAAGCTACGCGAATGTCAGCCTATCGGCCTTGAAGAAACTAAATTTTTAAAAAAGTCCAGCGAATATTGTTTGTTAAATCACTTCAGCTCCTTTTTTGAGATACTTCCTGGAAAGTTTTGTTCAACCGGGACAGATTACCTTAAACTGATTTTGAGAAGAAACAAAACATGACTGCTTCTCATAACAACTGATAGCATGCAGTTTACTTTAATTTTCCGTGGGCATTCCAAGGGAGAATGAATTTAAAACCTTTCCGTAATTATTTACCTGTTTGATGGCGTCTCAGAAGTTGAATTTATAGCTTCGTGACAGACTTTTGTAAACATTTAATAGAGAAATTGATCAGGATGGTGTCAAGTTGTGTTTGGATTAGTGTAGGGAAAGCTTTTGGCAAGTACCATTTGCTCAGTCAAAATCTTAAGCAATGTAAGTCATCCTATGATGTGCAGATATTCAATAGCTGTTACTGACCAAATAAATTAATGCTTCTTTATCACTTCAGTGTATTTGTAAATGTAATTATTACGCGTGCCTTCATTGTTTCTATTTACTGCTTTTGTGATATATGTACATATATATATACATGTATGTGGGCATGTATTTTATGTTTCATGGTTAGTTTTTAAGCTTGTAAGAATAAATTAAGTATTAATGTCTGATTTTCAGCTCTCTGCTGAAGTGCTCAATGAATTTTGGGATTTATTTACCGCCTCAGTCAGATTCTGGCAAAGTTCCAGTACTCTACTGGCTCTCCGGTAAGTTTTCTTTAACTGGCTGAAAGTTGCATAGCTGAAAAGAGATGGTATATGTGGATGGCTTCATGAGGAAAATTTTCAGAACATAAATGTGTGTAACTCAAGGTATAGGATGAATACATGTTGTTTTAGTATTGCAATAATTTGTTATGAAACATGCCACCCAAGACCTACAGCCACTTTCACAAAACTTCGTAAATCATTTCTTCATGACTTTCCTGAGAAATACCATCACCATAAAGTGAATACATTATTTACAAAAAAGTTATGAGAATTGTGGCTTACGAAGTTTTGTGAATGCTCAATCAGAACTGCAGAAGCTGTTGATCAATCAGGTACTAGCATGTGTTTAAACCCACCTCCTGTTATCACAGCTATGTATTTGTATCCAAAACTTGTGGAAGTTGTGATTTGATGCCTGATAACATGTAGTTTTTTAGGGTTTTTTTTAATGGTTAAACCAACCAGGAGCAGTGGCATTGTGGATAGAGCATCTGTCTTGTATGTGGCATATCCAAGGTTCAGGCCACAACTTGAGTCACACCTACATGTAACTAAGGCTTAAAAACTGGTGGTACCTCACGTGCTACTCAGTATGTGATGAAGAGGTTTAATACTGGTCTAATGTGACTGGGTGGAGTGTAAGGTGTTGTCTTAAAGTGCAACTGACACAACGTTTAGAATTCCAAGGAAGCATTATCTCATGTAAATGAAAATGAGCAGAATGCATATATATAGTGTTTGTATTTATGTTGGCTCCTTGTTCATGTTGTTATAGGTTTATTTTGGTCACGAAATGTAACTTTGGCCACTTTCATAGCATGTGCTGCAGACACAATTTTTAGAATCCCAAAGGAACACGACATGTATGTCATGAAAATCTAAACAAGGAGAATGCATGTATGTTGTGTGTGTATTGAACTGGCTGCTTGTAATGGGTTGTTTGTGGTCATAAAATGTAACTGTGGCTACTCGTTAAGCAAGTGACTACTATTATGCGAGGTTTACATCTATACAACATGTGATGTCAGAAGTGCTATGGTCAGATTGATAACATAAAGTAACTTAAATTTATAAACTAAGGCTTGATTATGAAGTAAGGATGTTCAATTTGTCATCATATTTTAAACTAAAATCACAAATGTTTTTCTCTTCCATGCCGGTGACTAAGCATGACTTTCCTGCGCAAATCCAGCGATACAGTACTGTAGATATGTGGACACTGGCTGTGGTCTGCTATATGGAGACACTATCATGATAGTATTGATTGAAATACTGTTGAAAACAACGTAAACCCAAATAAAACTGGCAAAGTAATCATGAAAACCGTTAATTACTGCCGCTGTCAATACTGGACAATGTTTGTGACAAACATTCTTGTGGATACATTTACTAAAATGAAATACATTGTTCTAAAATGAAATGCATTATTATTTTGATTTTAGGTTTGACGTGCACAGAGCAGAATTTTATAACAAAGGCTGGAGCCCAGAAATATGCAGCAGAACATGGCCTCATCATTGTTGCCCCAGACACGAGTCCACGTGAGTAATTTGAATGGACAAAGAATGTTTTATTTGCATCTTTTCTGGGAAGTTAGGCTTCCATCTGTGCTGGAATTTTCTAGAAATATTGGTTTTGTAAAGAGTGCTTTCTTGGTGTTGTTACAAAATCTTGTACTTACATAATTATCGCCCCTCACAAGTGAGATGGGTGGCACCACAGGCTTTTGGTGCCTGGGAATGTTTGTCAGTCTAAACCTTGGTATATCCACGGAGGGTTGTGTTTGTGTCATTTTTGTATTCTATGCGAATGCACAGCAATGCATTATATAGTCATGACAATTTCCCAACTCTCAAACTGGAAGTTGTTGACCAAAGAACAATCAGTATCAAGTAGTTCTGAAGATGATGCACAGGTTTAACTTTTCTGGGGTCCAGTTTTGCAACATATTCTTTTTAAAAAATGTTATGGTGAGGAGATGTGCAGTAACAATTCACTGAGATGGATTCAGCATGTAAAATTGTCATTTTCTTCTCCTCAGCATCCAGGAATATTTTGTTGTTTTTGTGACGGTCA
This sequence comes from Acanthopleura granulata, assembly GCA_016165875.1. Classification (NCBI taxonomy): domain Eukaryota; kingdom Metazoa; phylum Mollusca; class Polyplacophora; order Chitonida; family Chitonidae; genus Acanthopleura; species Acanthopleura granulata. The sequence goes on from JABBOT010000017.1 coordinate 102,658, forward strand.
TTTGGGCTACAGTGCCAGAACAGTCAGACTCTCAGGACAAATCTTTATCAGGATACATAAATAAAAAAAAATTAAGTGAAAAAAAATTAATTTTTATAGTTTTCACAGTGTTAGGGGTGTGATCACTTTCATTTTGCTTTTGTGCTGCTTTCGATCTTCACGAGCCCCATGCCTGCTTGATATTCAGCTGCTATCTTGTAAAATCATGAATCATCAAAGACCATGTGACTGCCTAGTCCTACATGAACTCCACTGTCGCTCTGATATTTGGGTGTCGCTATACCAGTAGAGTCATACAACCTTTCATTTAATTTCCTGGGAGTTGTGCCAAAGTTCTGCTGCCTTTCAACTCAGTTCCTTATCTTATGTCTCTTGCCAAAGTACAGACACTCAAACATGCGCGCTACGGCGTCGGAGATCTCACCTTCATTATTTAGGAGCTGACTGGCCAAGAGGAACATTGCTCTATGTTAAAGCAAAAATGACACCATGTTTTATGGTTATGTGCTACAATTGGAAGTGGCATCCATTTTGAAAAATTTATTCCATGAAAAGTGTTATTACAAAATTTGTCTAAGACTCAGTTTTCCAATATTGGTAGTTGTGGTTAACACAGGGAGAAAGTGGCTAGAAAAAGCCCTGAATGCAAAGGATTGCTGAGTGGCCATAAGATGAGCTATTCATTGTTGTGGTTAACATCAACAACCCTTATTAAAATACCTATAATCATACGCAAGTTAAAAACACAAATAAAACTAGCTGGTAAGCGAATATGATGTATGATATTTCATTGTATACACATTTCTTATTTCTTTTATGACATACTTATTTATTTTTGAGCTATATACATTTTATTGTTTATTTCCTGATTTGTTTGTTATTACTGTATTTCACTTGAGCTTTACCCATCAAATGACATGTTGTGCTTGACTCTGATTGATTTATTCACCTTACAGGGTCATTTAAGATTTTTTGTGGTGTTTTATTAAGTTTTTTATCAGAACAATATTAAATGTTAACATCATGGGCAACATGATCATAATATCATGCAACACATCATTGATATTTCAGTTTTGTTCATAGCATTTCAAGTTTTTGTCATTTCTTGGAGTTTTCACAGTGCTTTACGTTGTGAAACTTATCAGTGGAAATGGAAATAATTATTTATTCACTATTTAGTGATACAATTGTATTTGAAATATTTCATGATGCTTTTTGTCTGTGTAGGAGGGTGTAACATAGAGGGAGAGGAGGAGAGTTGGGACTTTGGGACAGGGGCAGGATTTTATGTTGATGCCACAGAGGAGAAGTGGAAAACCAACTACAACATGTACAGCTACATCACCAAAGAGGTAAGGATCAAAGCAGTCAAAACAGTCTGGCCATGGCTGAGAGGTTAAAGATGAGGAAAACACTAAAATTGAAATATACATGTATATGAGATGAAAGAGATTTTGAGCCAAGTGGTTAAAGGGAAAGAAAACACTAAAATTAAAGTGCATGTGCATGTCAGATCACAGAGAGCCCTGTTTCATTTTGTGTTCTGTGACGAAACATGCACTGCAATATTTTTACAATGTAGGAAAGCAGTTCAGCCTATCTCAGTCTTTACGATTTCTCTAAAGTACTGAGACTCAGTCAGTTCACTGCCTTCATGTGTGCATCATTTTGATGAGTTACAGTTCAGTTGTTCTTTCAGAGATAGAAATTGACAATGGCAAACACAAAAGTGGAATCATCATTTACTTGTACGACCCTTATGAAACAGGCTCTAACATGTAATCAATACAAAACAAACTGATTACTATTTGAGAGGCCTCGTTATCTAACTAAGTTTTCCAACGCACGAATCAGAACGCCAAGTTCACTGTGCATTGAGGGAATGACAAACAAGAATGATTCATCTCCCTTTGTAACCGTTACAAAACTATACCATACATCTAATACAACATAACAACTTTACAGAAACAGATGTTTAACTGCAACAAATTCCTTTTCTTCTTAAGAAACAGATGTTTTGATATTAAAGTACCATAATTTCTCCTTAAAATGGGACACTCTATAATTGAACACCCTGAAGTAAGCCGGAAAGATGACATAGCTCATAGCAAGTGGTATTGGCCTGCCAGCAGAGCCATATACTCTGGCCTACACTACAGCCCAGTCTATCCGGGAAATTTACAGTCTGTATACAATATGCCAAAAAATATCCGGATGAAAATTGAACACCACGTCGAGTCGCTGTTGGCACATGATTTCGGACCTGAAAAAGTTTTCACATGGGCTCCTGTTTTACGGTAAGGACAACTTTTGCCTTCAACTTAAATTTACCGATACACCTTAAATTAATGACACTGGCAGTCCAGTACCCTTGGTGCATTTGTCAAATTTATGAATTTACATCGGATTATATTTAACAGACCGACAGCAGGATAATTTAGCTGAATGCCGGGATTGGCAGCTGTAGTTGATGTTGTTGTTACACAAAGTCGTAATTTTCTCGAAAGTAATCCTTGAAGATTCGGCCAACTTATCTTCACCTACAGTTCACATGAAAGTGGCAAGTCAAAAAGAAACACTTACCAGTAACTACATGTACTAGAAATGAAGATCACAAGTGTTGAGTGATGATCCATTGCTGTTTAATAATTAATCTGTCACTATCAGCATAAAGTCTTGATGTTGCTTTTTCGCTCATACCCTTGTTCTGCATGTTATACACAAAAATTCAAACCCACAACTGTCAAGGTAAGACTTCATAAAGTTCATGTATGACGGGCAAAGTTTCATTTTTGCACAGGTATATCCAGACCTGAATTCGAAAACACTGCAAAATGCAGTTTTAGAATATAGTCGAGTTATAGGTATTTACAAGAGAATGATCTGACACAGGTGTGAACGTTTCCTGCGGCCAAGTGAAGTCACATTCATATGGAAATTACCTCTCGAGAAGTCATGGGTTGTCGTCTCTCAGTTTACAGACAACTTCATGGAAATCCTACAAGCCTTTAATATTTTTTTTCTGAGGTGTTGCTACCAATTACAAGAGTGGGTATCCTGTATTATGAAAGACTAGAAATTAGCCCTGGACACATACTCTTGTTTATAGACATTAGATGTGGCTGACGTTACACGACCAGTTCAATCAAATTCATTGAACACCTGGTAACCCTTTTCAGAACTTCAAAGCTTCCAAACCGCGAACCCTTCTGAGATTGTACTGAATCTGCAACTTTGCATGCTCTGGGTGTTGGAAGCTCTACATCATTCCCACAGTCCGACACCTCCACTACATTGCATTTCTTCTTCTCTGTATCACTATACACTACAAGATAGATGAAGGATCCTTGTACAAATTCAGTGCACATTTGATTCAGGTTTAAAACAATTCACTGGCACTAAGAAATATGTTTTTTAAGACAACAGCCCTCGCAAGGCATGATGGTGTACAGTTGCCCAGAAAGCATCCACATGATGGAGAAACTATGGTAGCTCTAAGTATGATGTAATACCTACATATAAGCCAACATACATACGTGTACTCTTTTTAGAATATTTCCAACCGAATAAAATTCTTTTCAAACATCAGATTACTCAGTGGGTCTGTTGTAACACAGTAGGTATTACTGATGTTTCATTCATACATGTACTTTTTTTGTATGCAGGATTTCAGTTCAAGGTTCATCCTCTGTGATATGATGATGTGTGAATCCTGTTTCAGTGTCTTTAACAGTTTTCTTGCTGTCTTGTTTCCTACAGCTACCAGACCTGATAAATGAAAATTTTCCTGCCCATCCTTTGAAGCAAAGTATTTTTGGACACAGGTAACATTGTGATTTAATAGGACTGAAAGTAAACTTGCTATTCGAACAGCCGTGTTAGGAACTCTGCAATTCTTCAGTTTCCTTCCTGTCAGAATATTGTTTGTATAGAACTGTGTGCATACTCCCAGATACCTCTGCTGTGGAATGTTGCTTATGTTCAAGATACAGGTAAATATATGGGTAACTATTGTATTTCACCTAAAGTCTGACCTGTATAAATGCATTTTCAGGTCTGACCACATCAAATGATACTTTGGATGCCAGCACTTAAATTTTTCTGTGAAGAAATTAATTAAATGGATGAATCAATCAAAATGTGTCACTTGAAAATGGCTAAACATTAGGTGGAATAAAGTATTATGCACCTGAAAACCATTAGTTCTTAGATTCATTGCATTACACATAAAACAATTGTAAAGCTTTTGCCCAGCATTTTTACAACTTTAAAATGTTGTCATGGAAAATTTGTTAATGGATAGCAACGTGTACTTGGTTAAAAGTCCTTTTGTGTAAATCCTTATATCGATTTATTTATTTATTTGATTGGCGTTTTACTTCTTACTCAAGAATATTTCACTTATGTGACGGCAGCCAACATTGTGGTGGAGGAACTATGCAGAGCCCCGGGGAAACCTACGACCATCTGCAGGTTGCTGGCAGACCTTCCCATGTACGGCCGGAGAGGAAGCCAGCATGAGCTGGACTTGAACTCACAGTGACTGCATTGGTGGGAAGCTTCAGGGCCATTACGCTGCACTAGTGCACTAACCAACTGAGCCATGGAGGTCCCTTATATCATTGATCAACCAAATACAGAACAGTTAAAAGAGACATGGTCGCTCAAAATTTGAATTTTTAAAGAAATTCTGATTGTATGTCATAACAAAGCTTTGAAGTTCATTCATAAACGGAACGAGTCATGTTGAAATTAAAATATTCATTAAGTGTGTGGCTTGTATGAGTCCGGAGAAATCCTTCCATTATTCGAATTCAACACAAACAGGGCAGGCCATTTTGCCTCATTAATATTCAACCAAAAGGCATATCTGTAGGCATTCAGGAATGATTGCGAAGTTTGATACATATAGATACATGTAGAGTATAGCTGCCTGAAAGGTTACCGATAATCTTCTCAATAAACTATGAGTCAGGAACGTTTGTCTGTTTGATGTTTAACACCGCCACAACAACAACATTTGCACCCACCTGTTGAGTAGTAGTTTTGCAACAACTGGCCACCAGTTACAACTCTAGACTTAGTTGTCAACCTGCTGAGCTCTCTTTAGCACCCTTTTTTGGCCGATCCTGTTTCAAGAGAGCCTTAAGACCTTCTTTTAAGCGTGTCATCAGCCATGAAGATTACCCATTGCTGTGTGCATGCTCCATTTCCACTGAATAGACAGCCCCTCATTTAATTGTTCCGGCAGGCTTTTGAGTTTTCAGGCTTTTTGTTATTTTTAAATATTCATGTAACATACAATGCTGGTGGTGGGAATGACGAAAAGCTTGTAACTTTTACTTCCTGAGAAAAATACCTCATACTCTTATCAATCTGTAATAATGCAGAAATACCTACTGTTTGGGCAACCATATGGGCAAAAAAATTTTGTTCCACAGCTTCCTATTGTTCTTCACCACAGTATGGTTGAAACATTGCCGATTTGGCATTATACAGCCATAATCATTCATTCCTTTTGCACTGTTATGTAAATACTTGCAATAATATATACTTACACATGCACATGGTACGACATAAAACATTGCCTTAAAAAGTGAGCAAACAAATGCCATTAGGCCATCAGTAAGAATATTTTCTTTTTTGGGTAACTTGACTAGCCCTCCAAGAAAGGGCCGCTCCCAAGTTTTTATTGGGCTTTAGATGGAATTTCTTTGTTTATATTTCTCTCCATGTTGATTTCTTTAAAATCCTTATCTGTTTCAGTAGCATGAATCAGAAAAATTCCTTACCTAATGATCGTATTTTTTGTAAGTGGGGTTGTGTTAATACCCACAGCAAAGAATTTTATAAGGGTGGCCTTAAATATTTTGGGGCTGAAACTTAGATTTTATCAGATGAATATCATCTTACCTTGTAAATAAGCCTCAAAACAAGCTTGTACATTTAATACGACTCTAAGAATCAGATAAAATGTACAAATTAGTCATGGATGAAATTATAGGTCTTTTATTTTATGTGTCAACCATTCAGCACTCTTCGTATCCTTTCAGCATGGGGGGTCATGGGGCCCTTGTGTGTACGCTTAAGAACCCGGGGAAGTATCAGTCCGTCAGTGCCTTCTCCCCCATCTGTAACCCTGTCAACTGCCCCTGGGGTCAGAAAGCTTTTGAGGGGTACCTGGGCAAGAATAAAGACAGCTGGAACGTGAGGAATATGCAATAACTTCATGGCTATAAACTTTGTTATATGCCAGAATTGCTCAAGAATACACGAGAATCTAAATAGTGTAAAGGTAAACTCTGAAATATTTTGTAATGATGAGTGAAAATAATGGTGAGAGCAAGACTTGATATCACAGCTTGCAACATTCAGTTTCTGTGCTTTGCTTGTAGACTTTAGGGGAGACTACAAAATAGAGCAGTTAAACATTGACTGATTGTAAACCACATTGTCATTTAATGGCGGAACTTCAAACTCGATTAGAGTTTTGCAGCAGGTTTGTGTTAGATAGAATCTCAAAGAGAACTGACTCAAAATCGTGCCCTCACAGGCTGCTTTTAAATTAGTCAGGAAGTTTGTGAAATATCAGGAGAATAGTGGTGTCTATTACGAGCAGCTATTTTCACTCTTAAGAAGTCAGATGATTACTAAATATATCATTGTGTCTTCAGAAACTTATACTGAACTGTCATTATGCAGGGAAAGCTGATTGTTTTCACTATGTTTTTGACCACTGTTTAAGGAGTATGATGCCTGCTCATTAGTGAAAGGGTACAATGGACCACCTCTCCAGATTTTAATTGATCAGGTAAAGTGGAAGCCAACCAACATTTTTCTTGTGTTTGTGGTATTTTACTCCTTCATTTTGTTCTCATAAATATTTTTTGATTTGCCACTGAAAAATAATATATGTTTTTATTTGATAGGTGATAAGAATATTTCACTTACGCGTTATGACCACATTATGGTAGGAGAAAACCAAGCTCAGTTTGAGGGAAACTAAAAAAATTAAATATACTAAGTATTTGGTGATGATTGTTATGAGGTACAGGTTCAACCCCAGATTTGCCCACTCGCATTTTTTGTGAAGTCATAATGTTGGTTTTGTGATTTGCACAGTTTGACATTCATTGAAAACCACTTGTGTTCCACCAGTATGGTGTGTATGTATGTATGCTTTGCACAGGCTCGTCAGTAACTTGCCAAAGGTCAGTGGCCACCACCATATAAGAGAAAAATTGAAAAAGTATGGCATTGAGCAACAATGAGATAATATTTTATCAGGCCTTCATATTTGATGCGTACAATCACATGGCTACACCTAGCACACTCCTGAAACAAAATCTAGGTGTGAAAAATGCTTGAAATAATGAAGAGTCAAGGGAGTGTGAATTTAGGTGTGAAAGTCAGACTCCTGGTCTTCTGCAAGGGATGTGATAATCACACTCCTCGAAAATAAGAACGAATCCCTGCATTATGGTTCATAGATATGTACAAGTAGACCAGCCTTTCCTGTCACCGTAATACTGGCTGCCATCCTATAAGTGAAACATTTTGAGTACAGAGCAAATCCCCAGTAAAATAAAGAAAAAAATGTAGACCAGACAGTCGGAAGAGGGACATGACAGGCACACATCTCACCACCAGCACGCTCCTAGCAGTGCTTGAGGTCAGAGTTTGTAAGAACATTCCACTACCATTCACCAATTCATCATTTACTGAGAATGTTCAGCTGCTTATAGTGTTGTGGTTTGTGGATACGGAGACCTGCTTAATGACGAAATTTCTTCCATTACACTACTCACCACTGTATGGCTGAAAAAGTGACGATGTGGGGTAAAGCCATAATCATTCATTCATTTCATTATACGAAAGTCAGTATACACCAGATGGCAAAGAGGCATCTCTGGGAGAGAGCTACTAGCTGGCTTTCAGATTACCACAAGGGAGCTTTTAGTCTGTCTTGCACTGTATGTGGAGATAGATGTTTGACAACCTTAGCCAAGTCCACACTGTAAAAAAGCACATTGAGTCCCACTTGGACTTCACCCATTCTCAGGAGACAGAGACCTTGAGAAGAAAACGTAGAACATTTCTTAGATCTGTATATTTGCAATTCCTATTTTTGCTTCCTACATCTAGGGTAAGGCCGACAATTTCCTCCCAGCTGGTCAGTTGCTCCCTGACAACCTGGTGGCCGCCTGTGCCGAAAACAAAGTACCCATCATACTCAGAATGCAAGAGGTAGGTTAACACAAAGTACCGTTTTTCCTCCAAATACAAGAGGTAAGCTAACACAAAGCACCCGTCATCCTCCAAATGCAAAAGGTAGGTTAATACTTCACTAACTATGTGGGACAATCGGAAGAAACACAGTAGGAAAAATATTTGTTTTCTTGACTGAAAAAATAGAGATTTTGAAGAAATAAATATTTTGAGAAGGGAAAAAAAAAAGAAATTCAATCAGAGTACCAATAAAATGTGGGAACCTTTCTGGGAGAATCAGTCTGTTTACCCTTAACAAGCATGTTGTAGTGATGGGCTATCTTGTCTACTGTATGTATGCAGTGACCAAGTGAAGTCTCTGGTCCAAATCCAGAAGCTCTCTGATAAACTATCAACTGTTCAATGTGAACTGGTACATGTACGTTATTTAGTCTGTGTCTGTCTGTCTGTACATTTACACAACATCTGGGTCAGGGCATGTCGTCATATTGACTGCTATGAGTGACCTAAAAAAAGAATGAAAACTTAGACATGTTACAGGCACATTGTAATTGTGAGTTGTGGTTTGGATTTGAATGTAATGTGAAAAACTGTGACATAGAGAATAAAACCAGATCCGTGATAACTGCATGAAAGTTGACTAATAATCACAAGTAACCAGTGAAATCCCATGGCTCATTAGTTACCTCAGTTAAAGTTTTATTCTACCTAGTCCTATGAATGCTTAATATCCTCTAGAACCATGGCTTAAAGTAAAAGAAAGTTCATGACCGAGGTACTGTTCCTTTAAAATATGATAGAATTCTCTCTTGAATGTAAAACCAATTTGAAATTGTATGAATTCGTGCTGAACGTTCTTCGTTTCATGTGTGGAGTATTGAGGTGCTGACAGGGATCTGAGCCCATGCTTTAAACTTATGATTGACCAATTAGAGAGCTAGGAGATATCAGCTGTTTTAATGCTGTGACGTAAATATTGTGAGTTGACCGTCAATATGACGTGTAATAACACATCAATAGGCCACTGTTTTAATGTTATACATGTATGTTTTAATTATAAAACATACACACGTGTGAACAACACAGAAAATTATTTCCTGACCCAATGGTGTTGTGACAAGAGTAAATCTCTTGATCATTTCATGTTATAAATTGACATATATGCTTAAGGTACAAACAGCAGCTTACCGCTGTTTGTGTTGACAAGAGTATTCTCTGCTTGGAAAAATTGTGTCAGATCCCAGACAGAATGGCGGCGTTTCATGCCAGTCATTGGAGCATGGTCAAATGTCAGTTTCAGCTGTTGTAGTGGCTATAAAAATAAAATACTTTGCCAACATGAACATAATATTGTGCAATCTCTTTGGCAAAGGTAAAACGTACAGTCTTTCACTTCAAGCACAATTAGGTAAGAAAAAATTGCAGTGATGTTTATTGTGATTATTGGACATATTGGACTTATTGTGATTATTGGATTATTGGTGTAGAATTACTGAAAAGTCATTGTTGTCATCACAACACACAATCAGGTATTAAAAAACAGTGCAGAGACATGCAATCCAAGACTTTTTGTCTGTCTTTCACACAACAAAATGTAAGTATGCAGTATGCAGTATTCCATGGCTCAGTAGGTTAGCGTGCTAGTGCAGCATAATGACCCAGAAACCTCCCACCAATGCTGTCGCTATGAGTACAAGCCCAGCTCATGCTGGCTTTCTCTCCGGCCATGTATGGGAATGTCTGCCAGCTAGCTGCTAATGGTGGTGGGTTTCTTCCCAGTTTCCTTCCAACGTAATGCTGCTCGCTGTCATTTTAGTGAAATATTCTTTAGCAAGCCATATAACACCAATCACATAAATAAATATGCAGAGGCCTAATTGTTGAAATTTGTCTTGGAACACAACCACAAATCTATCAGTTGTTTTGTTTTGTTTTCAGGGATATGATCACAGTTACTATTTCATCTCTACATTTATGGAGGACCACATCAAACATCATGCGAAGTGTCTCCTCAGCTAATGGCCTCGTGGCAGATAAGAGTTCACCGAAAAAGCAGAATATGAATTGACGTTTGATTCAAAAGTTGCAGGTCTTAAAGATTGGCTGTTAATCACAGTTAATATTTCAGGCAATCAAGAGTATGACAGAACTGTTATGCAAGATAGATATCACTTGTGAAAGGATGAATAACAATCACATGAAAATTGTATTGAATTGAAACATAAATGTTCCTGAAGTGAAAGAGAATGACATCCAGTTATAGGGTTGATTGCTGCTAAAGCTGTTATTGCTGGAGGTTAATTATAATCAGTGACCTAATGCCGTTTGTGACTAAAAGATAGGACGTGGAAGATGAAGTGAAAAGCGATGACATGAATATTGATGGGTAAGTTGTACAGTCACGTAGCTCGTGATGTTACTTTATACCAGTAAACCAAAGCTTCGTGGAAAATTCCATATTGGTGAAAGTATTTAAATATTTGTGCTTGATAACTACCTGTCTGTGGTGCTATGCAGGTCTGTTTGTATATGAAAAGAATGTGTCTAAGTTCACGGTGTTATTGTCTCCCAGTTTGAAAGGTTATAAGGCCTACTAGTTGTCATAAAGCAGATAACAGCCATTCTGAACTCTTCCATGGCAGGCTAGAACTTGATGTGATATGACTGATACGAAGCCTAATGAGCAGATAAAAAATGGCCTTTTACATATATCTAGTTGGAGTGGTTGGTCCAAAGAAAACACAGTGAAGAAGTAATTATTCCTGTATGAAATGTGACATGGCATTCTTGTTAACGACAGCTCAAGGGCTTTTTGACTTTTATGTTAGTAAAATTTATTAGCTTGCCTTTAAAACATATAGTCATGGAACTTAATCAGAATTTGACAATACCATGGTACATGTACATGTCAAACTGTCAGATTTTAGTTTCTGTGTTGTACTCACAAATATTTCAAATGGAAAGAATGTCTTGGCTACTGAAACAAGAGATGACTTTGCCTGCTTTGTCCACTGTGCTTTGGGTACTGTTCTTTAGTAACTAGTAGCTAGCCACCAGCCCGCAAGCCAATTGCCTTGGACACTTGTGCGAAATGGACGCAGAAGAGTGTTACACTTGACTGGTCACTTATTATATATACGTAGATGACAGTGCCTTGTGTGAAATAATTCCACTTGTAACTGAATGGTAGTGGAATGTCAGAAGCCCACTAGAAATATGCTAGTGGAGAGATAGTAGCGAGGTCGTGGTGTGCTAATGGTAAGCATGTCACTGAAAACCATTTATCTCCTTGATTCGTGCAGAACAGAATTTAATAGACTTGTTTCATAGAGAGCAGAGAATAAAAGCTGTCGACTCGTATTGACATTAACGGAAATTACAGGCTTAATTAATTTAGAGGATTATTTAGGCCTGTCGTTGGACACTGATTGGCTCAGACTAGCAGAATTAGTTTTAACCATGTGCAAAGAAGGCAAGAGGATCAGATACTCCAAATAAGCTGTTAAGTTTGCGCAAAATTTAAGCTTCACTAGACATCTATATATAACAGTAAAACGTTTCAAGAAAACTAGATCATTTGTAACAGGCCACAGTTTGCAGTGGCAATAGAGCTTGCAGTGGTCTATCGGCCAAAAGGCACCCGAAAGGTTTGACACCAGGAACATATAGACCTACAGCTGAAAATTCCACAATGGTGATTAAGTGCGGCACCCATGCTCAGCCCTCTGGGGGTGGGGAACTAGGAAACCAGGTATAACCAGAGCCACCAGGTAGAGACTAAAAGAAACCAGGCAAAGGTAGAGGTACGATTTAGAGACTAGCGGAAGCGAAATATACTCAGAGGTACAAGGTAGAGACTAGGGGAAATCAGGCAGATTCAGAAGGACGGAGCATAGACTAGAATAAACCAGGCACACCCAGAGCCAACAGGTAAAGACTAGAGGAAACCAGATATACCAGGTAGAGACTGGTGGAAACCAGGTACATTCAGATCTACCGGGTAGGTACTAGAGAAAAGCAAGTGCAGATAGAGCTACTAGATAGACTAGAGGAAACTACATACAACCAGAACTACTAGGGAGATTAGAGGATTCCAGATGTACCAGGTAGAGACCAGAGGAGACCAGGTAGAGCCTGATCTACCAGCCAAGAACGAGAGGAAACAGGGTGCAGCCAGAGCTACCAGATTGGGAATAAAGGAAGCCGGCTTCAGTCATTGACACCAGCTGAAGACAGAAAAAAAAACAGGTCCATCCAGATATTCTAGATAAAGACAAAAGGAAATGAGAGCCTTCAGCTACAGAGTAGAGGAAACCAGGCAAAGCCAGGTTTAGGAGGTTGAAACTGGAGGAAGACGGGTTTAGTCAAAGATACCAGGTAGAAACTAGAAGAAGCCACTTACAGCCAGATATACCAGGCAGAAATTAGAGGACACCAGGTACAAACAGAGCTACCAGATAGAGACTAGAGCAAGCCAGGCAGACCCAGAGGGCCCAAGTAAAGACTAGAGGAAAACAGTCAGAGCTTGAGCTACCAGGTATGGACTAGGAGAAACCAGGTACAGCCAGAGTTACCGGTTAGAGACTAGAGTACATCGGGTAAAGCCAGAGCTACCAAGTGAAGATTAGAGGAAAGCAGGTGTAGCGAGATCTACCAGGTAGAGACTACAGGAAATCAGGTACAACCAGAGCTACCACAGAAACTCGGCGAAACCATGTACAGGTGGATCTAACAGATAGAGATTAGAGGAAGTCGCGTACAGTCGGAGATATGGAGTAGAAAGCAGAGAACACTAGGAAGAGCCAGGTCCACCAGGTAGAGACTAGAGGAAACAAGGGTTAGCATGGGCCACCAGGTACAGTCAGAGGTGTTTGGTAGAGACTAGAGGAGGCCAAGTACATCCAGAGGGACCAAGTATAGACTAGAGGAAACCCTTTATAGAAAGATTTACCAGGCAGACTGCACAAAGTACAGCCAGAGCTACCAGGTAGAGATTAGAGGAAACCAGGTAAAGCCAGACCTACCAGGTAGAGACTAGGGGAAGCTGCGTGCAGCCAGAGCTACCAAGCAGAGACTAGTATACGCCAGGTACAGCCAGAGTTGCATGGTAGGGATTAGACGAAAGCAGGTACAGCCAGATCTACAAGGTAGAGACTGCAGGAAATCAGTTACAGACAGATCTGCCAAGTAGAGACTAGAGAAAACGAGGTATAGACAAAGCGACCAGGCAGATTAGAGGAAATCAGGTACATTCAGGGCTAACAGACAGAGACTAGAGGAAGCCGCATACAGCTAGAGATACCGGATAATAACTAGAGGACACTAAGTTCAGCCACATCCACCAGGTAGAGACTAGCGGAAACAAGGTTCAGTCTGAGCTACTAGCTACAGCCAGAGCTACTTAGTAGAGAATAGTAGAAGCCAGGTACATAAAGAGATAAAAGGTAGGAACTAGATTAAACCAGGTAGACAAGCCTACCAGGCAGAGACTATAAACACCAGATACAACCAGAGATGTAAGGGCAGAGTTACCAGGTAGAGACTAGATGAAACCAGATGCAAGCGGAATTACCGGGTAGAAACAAGAGGACGCCAGGTACAATCAGATCTACTAGGTAAAAACTAGGCGAAACCAGGTAGCGCCAGAGCTAACAGGTAGAGTCTAGAGGAAACCAGGTTCCACCAGATCTACTGTGTAAAGACTAGAGTGCACCAGGTACAGACAGATCTACCAGGTAGCGACTACAGGAATCAGGCACAGCCAAAGCTACCACAGAGGCCAGGTACAGACAGATCTAACAGACAGAGACTAGAGGAAGCTGCATACAGTCGGAGATACCAGGTAGAAACCAGAAGACACCAGATTAAACCAGATCTAACAGATCTACGCGGCAGTTGTTCCAGTACAAGCGGAAGCTGTGGCTTATCTTACTGATGGCAGTGAGAACTTACCTTGGGGTAAATATTCATATTTGTCTGTTAAAGCCATGCACCAGTGTCGTTGCAAGATACATAGTCCATTGTCTACTTACTCTATTTACATACAAGGAAAGATTCTAGCATTCATTTAAAAACAGGCCTACAATTAGTTGACACACACGAAGAATTCAAATTGAAGAATTGAGACAACAAGGACGATCAGTGACTTTTAAACGTTATTCCCTTGGTTTGCGCCAGGATAAGTTTGAGAGGCCTGAAGAGATGTGAGGCCGTAGAATACATTGCCCTGACGGGCGGCGACGATATCCTGGTAGAATACCGTGATTCTAAAGTGTAAGTTTTGTAGGCACACTTGTAAGTCCGTTTCCGATTTTTTGCTTATGTCCAACTTTTAAGAGGTGGTTAGGTTTTTGGGAGATACCGAGGTTAGGACAGACATGATTTCTATCAGGCAGGCTGGAGAGTGAGTTCTACAGTAGGGGAGTATAGCAGATTAGAGACCACAGATCCTTCATAACACGATTTAGGCTGCCAGGAAATTTGTGAGTTGAGCCATTGTATTTTCCTGATTTTGACTTCCATATTTGCTAATGTTGTTGTTGTTACATTTCATATCATCACTAAAATTCACACCAAAAGGGTAGGGATACCATGTCAGTGTATCCGACTTTTAGAGCAATTCCCTGGTCGAATATATGGTGAAGCTGAATTCCTGTAGCGTAATGTTGCTGTTCCTTTAACTGTAGCGTAAACGTTGCATATTTGTTTACATTATGTTTGTTTACATCTTCGCCATGCTGATGCATCTATCTGAGAGTGAAATTTGTTTGGTTTTATTCAGCTTGAACCGCACACAGGACAGGGATTGAATGAAGAGTGTGTGTGCAAGACAGTGGCAGTCGATTAGGAACAGCAACATTACGCTACAGGAATTCAGCTTCACCATATATTCGACCGGGAATTGCTCTAAAAGTCGGATACACTGACATGGTATCCCTACCCTTTTGGTGTGAATTTTAGTGATGATATGAAATGTAACAACAACAACATTAGCAAACATGGAAGTCAAAATCAGGAAAATACAATGGCTCAACTCACAAATTTCCTGGCAGCCTAAATCGTGTTATGAAGGGTCTGTGGTCGCTAATCTGCTATACTCCCCTACTGTAGAACTGTACTGCTCTCACTCTCCAGCCTGCCTGATAGAAATCATGTCTGTCCTAACCTCGGTATCTCCCAAAAACCTAACCACCTCTTAAAAGTTGGACATGAACAAAAAATCGGAAACGGACTTACAAGTGTGCCTACAAACCTTACACCGGCCCCTTTAAATGTGAGGGGAGAAATTTCGACCTGAGCATTTAACCTAAATATGCCAGGATTGACATTCGCAAGCACTTTGGAAAAATAAACATCTGTCTTCAATACAAGAGACATGGCATTTTACTTAGACAACTTACACTTTCCCTTACCGATGGTGTAGAAAGGTGAACCATAAAAATTATTGCACACATTATATCGGAAAGTTAATCAGTCGGAAATTGTCTACTTCAGTTTGGAATGGATTTTCTTTATTCGGGGACGGACTCCAGAAGACACACCTTGTTGGTAGGTCGAGTCAGCACGATTCCTCTGGTCTTGACCTCCACCGACCGGACCAGTCCATCTCTTCCGGGATGCGTATCCACTATCCTATAAAAAAAAAGGCCAGACTCCTCGTGGGGTGTTTTCCTCCGACACTAACACAATGTCGCCCACGCGGAGATTCCGTTTAGGGGCGAGCCACTTCTGCCTAAGCTGAATTGTTGGCAGATATTCACGAATCCACCGCTTCCATTATGCGTTTGATATCTGCTGGACATGTCGCCACTGATTTCTGTACCTGTCTGATAAAGTGAACACTCCAGACGGCAGGATAGGACTTGACCTGAACGGCAGCAGGTGATTCGGTGTGAGCGGTTCTGCATCCCTGGGATCGTCAGACACAATTGTTATCGTACGACTGTTGACGATTGCTTCAACCTGACAAAACAGCGTACTGAGTCCCTCGTCATCCAGACCAGAATTGTTGACTAGCACAGCTCTTAACACCTTCCGTACTGTCCTTATCTGTCTTTCCCAGGAAATATCCACTGGATTTCCTTTTGTCTGAGATGTTCCGAGATTGCTGCATGGTTCCACTCGCATATGCCTTCTCGCAACTCCCGATCCGCTGATGTGAAGTTTGTCCCGTTGTCAGATCGTAATCTCTGTGGCCTGCCCCTTCGGCTTTCGAATCTCTTCAGGCCATTGATAAAAGAATCGGTGTTCAGGGTATCTAGTTTTTCGATATGTATTTCCCTCATCGTGAGGCATGTGAACAGGCATCCGTACCGTTTGACCTGAGACCTACCTCTTTTCACAAAGAAAGGTCCAAAGCAATCTACTCCTACGTCTGCAAAGGGTCTGAAGGGTGTCACTCTGTCCAAAGATAGTCCAGCCATTCGCTGAGAACCTGGCCTTTTCTGACGTCTTTTGCAAGATACACAATCATTGAGAATTCTTTCCACCTGTCTCCGACCTCGAATTATCCAGAATCTCTCCCTGATTTGCGCCAGAACGAATTCCTTTCCAAAGTGCCCACTTGTATGATGGTAGTGCCGAATGATAAGGTCACCGATATGGCGGTTCTTCGGAACTATCATCTGATGACTTGATCGAGGAGACAGACAATTTGTTGGTATCCGGCCGCTGACACATAAGACGCCCCTCCGATTGACGAATGGCTCAAGTTTGAGCAGAGCACTGGCTCTCTTTACGGATCCATGATCAGAGCTAAGATCTTTAAGCTCTTCCCCTTCTTCTTTGCTTGTCGTTTGATCTCCCTGTCTACCTCCGATTGGTTGACATTGAAGATGGGCTGCTTAGGCCATTCGGATTCATCTTTCCATAGGAAGTCGGGACCATGTTTCCATCTTGTGGACGCAAGCAAGTCATCAGCAGTGAGTCCTCGGGAATCATCATCTGCTAAGTTCTCGACAGAACTGACGTACTTCCACTGATCCGACGTCGAAGCTTCATGTATCCTTGAAAGCCTGTTTGCAACAAAGGTCTGAAAACGTTTATCCTGGTTGTTGATGTAACAAAGAACTATTTCACTGTCCGTCCAAAACGTCGAGCGGTCAATCTTCACCTCTAGCTCCTGGTGCAATGCACCATCTAACTTAGCTGCGAGAACAGCAGCAGTTCTAGCATTTCTGCATCTTTTAAGAGTTCCGTCCTAGTGAACTAAGGCGGTTCTCGACGACGACGAAATTGTTCGGGAGATTAGGGTTCAAGTTACGAAACGGTACTCTCATTTGGTAATGGCCGTCTTCCAAGGTTGTAGTTGCTTTCCACAAGCTGATGACTTTCCTATCATTCTTCGACATCGTCTGATTTTTGTCTAGCGTGTCCGGACAGGTATCCAACTTCCAGAAGTTCTCGACCTGACGACTAAGCTCCACGTCGGCCTGCATACAGTTCGAGGCAGCAGCAATGCATCCACTACTGGCCTGAATGGGCCAGTGATTGACCTCGGACGCCAAAGACTCTGAGGCGTTCATCTGAACAAAAGGTGTTTGTGCTTCCCGTATCAAGAAGGGCGCAAGTCTAAACGTATCTGCCCTAAGCGTCCTTTACTTTGACGGTGACGATAGGTAGCGCAACCTGAATAGCCCCAATCCCTGTCGACTGAGCCGTGAATCCACCCAGACGTATTTGATCATTCTGTGCTGCTTCTGTGTTCTCTGGTTGTCCAGTGTGTTTATTTCCTTGAAGAGCACCATGCAACAGGCGGGAGTGACTCCTGTTACAACCTTTCACTGAGCAGCGGCTGTCCTTGTTGCATTTGTTCGACCAATGTTTGGCGGAAAAGCAATTAAAACATAGTTTTCTTCCTTTGACGAAGTCAACCCTCTTCTCTGTTGGTAACTGGTGAAATGAATCACATCTTAGTAAGGGATGAAACCCACTGCAAAAGTGACAGGCAAGCTTTCCAGCCTTGGCATCTTGGTCATCAGTCCGAACACAGAAGATTGCTCCTTTGCTCTCGGCGAAAGTGGGCCCCTGGCTCACTACCTTACCCTGACTAACTTTAGTACCGTACGTTCCGCCAAAGACCGTGTCGGTGGCTTCCTGGGCTGCAATCTCAATGAAATCAACCAGGTCAGAGATGTCGGGATAGCTTCCCTGTTCTCGAAGACATCTGACAGCGAGCTTCCGCCATTGGCTTTGTAGGAACGGTGGTAACCTCTGGATGATTTGAACCATTCTGATCTGATTGTCAATCTCACACAAACGACCCATAGCGCTTAATGTCAAAACGCAACTCCGAACGTCATCTGCCAACTTTCTAAGTGCTTGTCCATTATTCGGCTTGAGGCCTTCACCTTGAGTAACCTTCGTAACCCAAGCTTCTGATATCGTATACTGGTTTCCAAATCTCTGAAACAGCAGTCGCTTAGTTTCTTTATATCCCTCTGTAGGTTCCATTATGGCACAACAGCTGATTACCTCCCTTGCCTTACCATTGCAATACTGGAACAGCCGATTGAGTTTTCCAGTATCAGAAAGGTCCGTCTGATCCACACAGCTTTCAAATGATCTGATGAAAGTCCAGTACATTAATGGATCACCGTCAAATGTTACCAGTTCAGCTCGAGGCATATGTATGGCATCCAACATAGCCCGCTGTAATTGAATGAACTGATGATCTGAGTGCAAATGGCGATGTAAATGTTGGCCACCGGTAAAATGTTCTTGAACCTTAGGTCCGAAATCTCCAGTATACGGCGTTGTCTGTGTACTAGGCCGAGTGTGAGGTAAGTTATCATTCCGTAGGCTCCCCTTGGAAGAAATAGGAAAACTTACTGGAGGTAAAGGGACGTAATCAGGAGTTACCTCTGGTTGCGTCCATGGTTGAAGCTGCTCTATGTTGTCTATTTTGACTTCCATATTTGCTAATGTTGTTGTTGTTACATTTCATATCATCACTAAAATTCACACCAAAAGGGTAGGGATACCATGTCAGTGTATCCGACTTTTAGACTGGAGAGTGAGAGCAGTACAGTTCTACAGTAGGGGAGTATAGCAGATTAGAGACCACAGATCCTTCATAACACGATTTAGGCTGCCAGGAAATTTGTGAGTTGAGCCATTGTAGTTTCCTGATTTTGACTTCCATATTTGCTAATGTTGTTGTTGTTACATTTCATATCATCACTAAAATTCACACCAAAAGGGTAGGGATACCATGTCAGTGTATCCGACTTTTAGAGCAATTCCCTGGTCGAATATATGGTGAAGCTGAATTCCTGTAGCGTAATGTTGCTGTTCCTTTAACTGTAGCGTAAACGTTGCATATTTGTTTACATTATGTTTGTTTACATCTTCGCCATGCTGATGCATCTATCTGAGAGTGAAATTTGTTTGGTTTTGTTCAGCTTGAACCGCACACAGGAGAGGGATTGAATAAAGAGTGTGTGTGCAAGACAGTGGCAGTCTGTTGATCTTTATGGAAGAATTACATGAAGTGCTGAATGAGATGTTCCACCTGCCAGAGGAAAGGATCAGGTCTTTATAGGCCAGGTAAATCCACCACCTAAGCCAAGTTTCAAGTGTAGTTCCAGGACTTTGATTTAGCATATTTCTAGGATAATCTATGCGAGCAAGTCCTATTTGTAGGCTCCATAAAACATATAATCAGCAGAGCAGATACACTGAGAAACAGATATGTACAAAAACTTGTGTGGATATGCCTGCTGTAAAATTAATCACTCATAACACCCATTAAATTCTGCATCAAACTTTCCATTATGTTTTAAATTATTTACCTTTCACTCATTGTAAATATGAGTTATTCTACTGGCCAGATGGCATAAAGATTCATGCTTGTACAGATATAACTCATTTTACCTTAATAGTACTTCTCTTCATTCACTTTACTGGAAGATTGGTCTGCCCATGGACGCCAAGCAAGTTCTCCAAGCTGGGCTTAGTTACTTTGCTATCGGGACGAATGCAACCGTGGAGCCAAAACATGAAAACAAGTTTGGGAGGGGAGATGCTGGCTTTTAACGTATGACAATTACATTTATTTAGATTTAAGATATCCAATGGAAAATTTTTTAAAAATTGAAAAGTGTGCTATTTCTTCGTACATTTAAAGACAAGAAATTAGTCAGCTAAAAGTTGACACGTTGACTAGAGGCATATATCACTAACTGATTTATCACGTGCTAATGAAACAGAAGCACTATCAACTCCTCAACCCATCGAAACAAGGCGCCATCAACTCCTCAACCCTTTGACACGGAAGCACCGTCAACTGCTCAAACTATTGAAACAGATGCACCATCAACTGCCCAACCTGCTGTAAAGGACGCACCATCAACTGCTCAACCTATCGAGACAGACACACCATCAGCTGCCCTAGTTGTTGTAACAGATTCAGCATCTACTGTCCAACCCATTGTAATCGATACATCATCCACTGCTCAACCCACTGTAACAGATGTACCATCTACTGCCCAACCCAGATGCACCATCTACTGTCTAACCCATTGCAACCGATACACCATCCACTGCTCAACCCACTGTAACAGATGCACCACCCTCTGCCCATCCCAGATACGTCATCTACTGTCCAACCCACTGTAACAGATTCACTATCTACTGTCTAACCCATTGTAACAGATTCACCATCTACTGTCTAACCCATTGTAACAGATTCACCATCTACTGTTCAACCCATTGTAACAGATGCACCAACCACAGCTCAACCTGTTGCAACAGAAGCAGCAACCACCGTTCGACTTGTCGTAACAGATTCACAAACCACAGTTTGACCTGTTGTAACAGATACGCCAACTAGAATCCCTATTGCAACGCCACGGGCAGCATCTCCGTCTACCACACGTCGACGATTACCTCCAACCACCACGACCCGTCGACAGTTCGCGACCAAGGCCTCACTACTGCGAACTACCATCAAATCTATCACCACAAGCTCGAGGAGAAAGGGTGGCGAAACAGGTGGGTGCTATGTCAATAACATAATATGGGCTAACGCTGTTTTCGATTCTATATGTTACACAACAACAATACACGTTTAAATTATTAAGGACTTTGACTGACGTCGGTAATCTTGCCAGGTACATACTACATACATGTCCCCAATCTATACACTTATATACGCTTCTACAACAGTATTTCATCCATGGATAAGATAGCTATCCATCTTACCCTCTGTACAAATCCCAATCGAATATGACTGTAATGCAAGGTGAGGTAATAATATGAATGCAGGAAACTGTGATTTTATTTTTCCTGATATGTGTACTTTGAAATAATTCTGTGCGTTGCTTAATAAGAATGTTTTTGCTTTTGCAGTCTTCAAATACTTACAGACGGGGATGTTTGCAGACTGCAGTGCTTTCCATATGTGTGTAAGTATGAAAAACAGGATTTATTTCATAGACTATAAAATGGCTTGTCCAGTGTCCCTGGTATTTGACGAGACCACGGATTGCTGCTAGTGGCCACGGCTGGCACCGCGCGTTAACTGTAATTACAATAGAGGCTATACGCGATCCTAGATACACCTTAACGTTATATGAAAGTGCGGAGAAATAACAAGACTAAGTTACATGTGCCGCGTTTCGTTCTGGAGGGCCTAGGGAGATGACTCGCTGTACGGCAAAAGCACATCTGTATCAGCGGAAAGCCTTGCACAAAAAGAAGTGCATAGTCTGTGTTTAGAGGTTGAGTGTCATTTACTTTTTATTGGTATCGTTTGTTGTGATGAACCTGAAGCCTGGCAGGCCAGTAAAATCCACAGTTTGTATCCTTCCGCCAAGAATTTAACGTCAGCACGAGACCAGTAGGTAATTCGTTTATCTTTTTTGTTTGACTTATGTTTTCTGTTTAATAAAATCGTAATTGTGTCCCAACGTCTTTGTTGATTTATGTCTGAGGGAATGACTTGTAATGCTTTGAAATTAAAGCTTTACGAGATTATACGTTCACTGTGTGACTGAGTGAGAATCGAAATTTACCATCATTACCTGAAAAGATAGTCCGAAGTTGCTAAGACGTTGGAATTTGCAATAGAAATGACGTGATCGCTGAATTTCCACTATTCAGATCTGCCCTATACTCTACCATGCGGCGATGCGGTCTGACTTTTAGATCAGCCTTCAAGGTCTAAGAAAGGTGCCTAACATTAGCCTAAACTGTAAAAAAAAAATACTCTCTGGAAACCCTGGAGACTACAAACCATTTTATTTAGCCTGTCTAATATATTCCGGTGTCCGTTGCCCACCTAAAGCAAATTCAAAACACTTCGACATCTTGAACGCGTAAATGAACAGTTTTCCGGCAGCTTTCATCCAGGGATACCATTCGCAGGTGATAAAGTTACTGTAGATGGGCTAAATAATATATTGTGTAGTCATATATGTTTCCTTGGAGGAGTTGTCTAATTTAATTGTCAAGTTGTCAATTTAAGCCCACGTACGGCTTGTTTCGTGGGCGTGGAGTTTCGCTCCAAAAATCAGACCGCATCGCCGCACGGCAGAGTATGGGACAGGTCTGAGACGTGGAAATTGCGCGGCCGCATAATTTCTAGTGTAAATTCCAAAGCCTGAGCAATCTCGGACTAGGGAATAGATTGCCAAAGGTTAGGTGTGTTAATAAATTCAAGCACTGGAATGTTTCATCAGTTATATGCGGAATAAAGCTTTCAGTTGCTGCACATAATCAGAGATTACTATGTGAAAATATGTGGTTCATTTATTGTTTACCAACACATTTATCACATTTGGACATGTCTCCGTTAGATAGGACATGCATCACGCATAGTTTTCCACAATCTACTTAAATGGGGTAGTAAATAATTCGGGCATCTCTATCCCCACCTCCCACTCCCTCTCTCCTTTCCCTCTAATACTTTCCTCTTTCTTTTCACCCTGTGGTTACACGCAAACACGACGTACATCAGAAATTTGAAGTGTACACAGATTGGACGGCTATAGACGCCTGATAGTCTCGTAGGACCTGCATTCCGGGTGTTATCTATTGGCAAGAGGACAATCTTCTAACGAACTGCTAAGAGAGTTTCAAATACACCTACAACACTCAAAACCGATTGGAGCCCATGATGTGAGTGAATTCTGACAGGCTTATGCACTTGGGCTTGTTTTCATCGGAAAGTTGGAAAAATTTTAAGTGCGAATGCTTAATTTGGGTTTACGGCAGCCAGAACTGAGTGAATATGTATGCTGTTGTTGTAATGCGCAGGACGACTTTCACTAAAGCGACTGAAAGTTAACCACCACAAATCTAGTTTTTATTAATGTAGAATTTATTTTAGAGTCAGTTGATTATATCAGTCATATCGGGCTACTTCCTTTGTTTACATGCTGATTTTGGCATATTGTGGAACCCAAGTATATGGTATAACACGATGTTATTATACTGGAAATGAGATGTAAATATTCTCTAATACAGTTAACATGTTGAAGGAAATTAATAAAAGGAAAATACAACGGATGTAATTATATTTACATGTTCCTCTGTATTTCGGTCAATCATGTATGGTTGGCTTTATTATGCTTGACAATACCAAATGGTTGCCCTCCAAGTTTGTACCGATATTTGTGTAGTCATCAAGATTGCTGCAGGGCCTTCACCCAACTACATCCACATGATTAAAGCTCCTTTCAAAATCAGAGCTAAAGTGTTTTAAAATAACTGAACAAGGTCAGTGTTGCAAGGATTATCCCACGTACACCTGTTGCCTGAAAATAGAAACGGAACCCTTGTACTGTGAGCCGAGATACTTGTCAACAATGGAATGGGTGGATAAAGGGAGACAGCTTTGTGTGGAAAAAAAAAGTAGGGGAATAAAATTAGTAACGAGTAAAAAAAATACAGCAAAGCTTTGTGGTGATGTCACTGCATATATATTTACATAGTTCTAGGTTTACTCAGTGCACTGTACCCGATGACAACGATCCCCTCTTTGATCCCGACGATGATCCGGTTCCAACTGGTTTGAATGCTTTGAACTTCCTGAAGTAATAACACAAATATTTCATATGAGGATACAAACTACAGTTAACTTCCAGCTGTTTTAACATTCTTTGGGGCCCTTTGGCGCATGTCATTCTGGCTTTAGTGATCATGCAGCTGTGCAGGTGTATATGGGTGGGTAGTAGCTAAATCTTTGGCATAAGCACTCTTGCGCCATGCACGTTGCTCACCAGTAAGCTAAGAGGGTTTCGGGCAGGTAGAATTACGGGCTTCGCAGCAGCAAGGAACGTTAACATGAATGTAACTTGATTCTCACACAGGTTTTGTATGCAGTCTATGCTCTTAGATATTGAGGCATGAGACTGGGAACAGGTAGGGTTGGAGACAGGTTTAAACATGTTTCACGTCAGTCGCATGCACCCACGAATTAAAACTGTCTGGCAGCCTGGCCATTTCACCAAATGATATGTTTTGCCACGCTCATTCTTGCTGTCTAATACAGTTTGTACTAGGTAGTATGTATCAGGTGTAGTCTTGACAGGCTGGAGTTGTCTTGTAAAATGTCCCTCACGAGTCGTTTTCCATTGAAATCTTCCAAGGTATAAACCACAAGCCCCATGAGGTGACGAGCTAGAACACGGAAAATTTCTTGACACCTGTTGGGCAGATAAGATTTCTGAAAGGTCCCTTTGACTGTACTAATGTGGACGAAGCCTCCCACTTCATACTGGTAAATCTGACTCCGCCGGGGCTGCATAGAACCGTGTAATAAAGCACCGACTTCATTTTGACTGTCGGTGGTAACAGTAATCGGACCTCGGCAAATACTGCCATGCTCGATTGTACCCCCGTATTAAGGCTGGTAAAGTATCCAGGTAACACCGAGTGTTGTTGGCTGTGAAGTGTTTATACATGAGGCATTGAAACGTCCGATTGAACCACTCGACCATTGAGCTTTTGTTTTCATTAAAAGTATGGGAAAAAAACACTCCACGCTCCTTTAAAAACGTCTGAAATGCCTTAGTGAGAAAGTCTTTTTCTTCACCTCTTTGCAAATAAAGAGGAATCCGCCCAGACTTGAAAATTCTTTAAAATGCTTCCATGAGATTGGTACTTGTCTTGGTTGGAACAGGGACTACTCAAGCGTTTTTGGAAAGGATGCCAATGCACGTCAGCAGTTAGCTATAGCCACTATTGTAATTGGCTAATTTACTCATATCAACGAAGTCGACTTGCCACTGACTGTCTATGCCGCCTACTATAACCCGATTACGAGGTTAGTGTCGGCGAGCTGGGTGATGAAGCGTATAGATCTCCTGTTCCGCTAAACAGGCCTTTATGCGGTCAAGTGACACAAGAAAATCGTAAGGACATGCTGCCTGCAGTAAAGCACCCACCCCGCTGTTGTTATAAAAACACTAATTCGATTTTGTATCCAAGATTCAGGCGCACAGAAATTGGTGGGGACGGGTAGGGACTGGCTGTATCTCGGATGTGTGTTGTAGTACTACCAGGTAATTTTGCAGGTATAAACTATGACATACAATAGTTGAAAAAAAAGTCCATTACTTGTGGCTACAATTAAACAGAGAAAAATATCATCCAATGAGCAAGTGCCCCCAACAGCGTTAGGACTCTAATGTCTGCATTCCAGCTGATTTATTTGAGAAAATGGTGATCAACCCCTAATGATATTTGGGTATATTGTAGGCCAGGCATCTCGTTATTTGACAGTATGTGTCATTTGGGCCAACGAAAATTAGGGAATACAGTTTTAGGAATGTGTTCTTTGTGAAATTACTACACAAATAGTAAGACTATTTTTTAGTGTTTTTATACCTGTAACAAGCAGCAGGGCTCTGGGGGCCATAATATAAGTGATGCAAGACGGTAGTGACGGTATCCTGAGATGTTTAATTTTTTGCTTTGCGTTAGTATGGGATCGAAGTCTTCTCCGGCCGCGACGACGGTGAGTCATAACGCACAGACTTCCCCGAGAGAGGGGCCTCCGTGGCTCAGTTGGTTAGCGCGCTATCGCAGCACAATGACTCGAAGCCTCACACCAATGCGGTCGTTGTGAGTTCAAAAACAAGCTCATGCTGGTACGTGGGAAGGTCTGTCAGCAACCTGCGGATGGTCGTGGGTTTCCCCCGGGCTCTGCCGGTTTCCTCCCACCATAATGCTGGCCGCCGTCGTGTAAGTGAATATTCTTATCTTAAAAAGCAAAAAGTCTTAAAAGCACAAGTCTCCATCCTAGACCGTTCTGCATGGATATACATACATATGTATGAAATACATATATATAATATATATACACACACACATATATATATATCTACGAAATTTAGCAACATTCCACGTCTCCCGAGCATTTCCTTTTTCTACACCCAGGGGGAGTAATTTTACAGATTTGAACAGTTAGCTCTCCCTTTACCGTAAGTGGTGAGGTAGGCTTACAATACAATGCGTAGATAGAGGGTGTGAGTGACCCTGAATCAACCCCAATCTCAGCGCGTGATAATAAAAAAAACATCCATCAGATTAACATCAATCAAACCAACACCAATCATCTGTCTGGGGAAACCGCTAAGTCAGAAAAAACGAACAAACAAACATACACTATGAACCATGCAATAACAAACACATACCGCATAGTGTTAAATGTCTTTTTTTACTTCAATCTTAAAAACACACTGCGCGGAAAAATGGGATAGAGAAGAGAAGAGAAAACAACAAAAAAACAAACAAACAAACAAACAAACTCCAGAACCATAAATATGAAAACTACCGCGTGGACAAATTTAAAAAAAAACTTCGGCAAATATCTCATAGAATTTCAAAGTTCAGTAAATCCTCCATATACTGACTCAGCCTTGCCACACTTTCCCTAGCACATGCCCATTGCCCTGGTACCGGTTGATGGTCGTCACACATACATTACCCAAATGAAAACCTTTACAATTGTCGAGACTGAGCACGCATACGTTCCTTCTACGACGTGAGTTGGGCTGAGGTCGCCTATGTGGGGGTGAGTTCGGTGGTGTGGAAATAAAAAAAATAAATAAAAAATAAATGATGTACATAGCTCAGCATGAGGTCACATTACTTTCCACAACAGACTGATCCTTGTCCTGTCGCCCGATGAAATTCGGGTTACGTTTCTGGATCTGAGATACTGCAGGACTTTGTCCTCAGGCCACTGGTCAGCTTTAGATGCATTCTGGAAATCGCTGATCAATTCATTTAGACGCAATGCAGCCTGCTCGATGATGATTTCTCTGTTCACGTCCATATACTGCAGTGACTCGAGGCATGTATGGCGACATTGGCTGAGAGGACTGCAACCTGCACACTACTCCTGCATGACTTCGCTAACAAGGGGAACCATATATTCTTGAACCACATAAGGTTATTCAGAATGGTGTAGGCGGGAGTACTTAGAGGCGTTCTGGGTGGCGGGGTGGTGGGAGATGAGTTGGCCGGTTTTGCTGCTGTTGTTGCTGTTGTGCTGGCTGGGGAACCGCTTCTTGTTCTTCACGAATTGTGGCGAGGTTTTGTTCTTCATCCGTTTAGTCAAGCACTTCTCGTACACGAAGACAGGCCTCGGTCGGGTGTTTCCACATGTCAGCTCGAATGCTTGCACCACCCTTCGTGAGGTAATACCTTCCCTGTGGACTATATTCCACCCAACGCTTATTATTTGCGTACCACCAACGCTCGCCCGTTTGTGGATACTGGCACGTAGCAAAACTTAGCAAAATACCCTCGCTCAGACAAAGCAGCTGTTCCGCTGGTAGAGATTGCTCCTCGCTAGCCGGTATAGGGACAGTCATCATTCGGCGAGTTTGCGATTGAAATGTCTTTTCAAAAATATCCCAGACATCCGCTGGAATGGTGATTTGACGCTGGATGGGCTGGCCGACATACTGGAAGAAGGTAATTTTATCTCCCACGACTTGAATACGACATCCATTGAGGATGTCAGAGTTGTGAGCTTTTAGCGGAATCCTCTTGCCTAAACTGAATCAGGCAAGCCGAAAGCCTATGTTTTTTTCATTATTAATCTTCTACGTAGCTGGAAGCTGGTATTCACACTTTAGGTGCAGGGATTGGAAAGCTACCAAGCTCGCCCACAGTATCACTGATTTCGCCCACGGTCCGCTCTCCTATGTTTTATGTACAAAAACCGCTTTAATCCCGGTTCGGAGTTGATTCGACCTTTGGACTTCTAGGAGTGCAGGTGTGGCATGGGGAATCAGCCCATTGTGAGGTTATTTCAACACTATCTCTGCTAAATCCTACCCCTGAATACATATCTTGTATATATTTCAGCTTGTAAACATTCTAACACGTAAATTTGTGGATATTTCTGATGATATTTAATTGTGGTTGTTTATGGGAGATGAGACCGGTAGTGGCCCGCACTTGCCCATATTCTCCCACCCGCTCTCTTACGCTGTGTCATTAGGTATGTGTGATCATGAGTGCATGTCTTTGAACGTGGATTCTTACAAGTAGACGGATACTTAGCCTCATAAGAATGACGGTGGGTTGTGGGATTCTCAAAATAAATATTTGTATATATATGTTAAATAGAGTTGAGAAATCTTCCTTTAGAGTAGGGCTATAGTTTACAATACCTTATGTATAGCGGTAGCATTGTACCTATAGAGAAGTCTGTACTTGCACTGTCACTCAACTACAATGTCTTCTCGTGCGTTTATATGTAACGAGTTGATGATGCTTTCCTGTGTAGCTGAAACTATTGATGCTACAGCAATACGGTTTGCACCGTTCGATTTGTCGTCAGCATCGGCATAGGGACAGACCTTGAGAAGAAAAAATTTGGAAAGTTTTCCCATTTAGAAATTCGTTGCCTTTAGGTGTAATATGTTGATGATATGCTTTCTTCCTGTGGCTGAAACTGTTGGCGCTAGAGCAATGCGGTTTCCATGAATTAGTTTCTCCTAACTGCGTAGCAATGGAAAATTAGTAGAAAAAAGGTAAAAGATTTTACCCATTGAGAACTTCATTCTTACGGACGTCGTGGTCAGCTGAACTGTTTTCCAGTAGGTTAACATGTAACTTGTTATTGATATGCTTTCTTCTTCAACTAAAACTATTGGTGCTAGAGGTAAGCGGTTTCCATCACTCGATTTCTCGTCACCAATGGAGTAGGAATGGCACTTTAGCAGAAATATTTGGAAAACTTTACCCATTGAGAATTTCGTTCTTACTCACTAGCCATTGTGGTCTGATACAATATATTCCCATTGGTTTTTATGTAATTTGTTTGCATTTTTGGCTTCTTCTCTAGGGAAAACTATTGACGCTATGCAGTTTGCACTATTCGATTTCTTGGCACAAATTGCGAAGGAATAGCCCTATTATTACTAATACATGTTTAAAGTATTAGGCATTGAGAATTCCATACCTAAGAACTGGCCATCGTGGTCAACAATGTCTTAGTGTCCCTGTATATGTAACGCGTTAACGATATGCTTTGTTCTGAAGCAGTCAACAACTGCGTAGGAATAGATTTTTAAAACAAAATGTGGAAAATTTTTCCAATTGAGAATTTCGCTCTTACAGACTGGTCATTGTGGCCAGCTACAATGTCTTATTGTGCATGCACATGTAATGTACTGATTTCCTTTCTTCTGCAGTTAAAACTATTGGTGCTAGAGTACTGAGGTTTCCACCGTTGGATTTGTCCTGACCAACTGCGTGGCAACAGACCCTCAGCATAAAAATTTGGAAAATTTTACCCATTGAGAAATTCGTTCTTACGGACCTAGTCCTTGTTGTCAACTACAATGTCTTCTTGTGCGGTAATATGTAATGTGTTGATGATATGCTTTCTTATGTAGTTTGCAATGTAGTTTGCATCATTCGATTTGCCGTCACCAACTGCGGAGGAATAGCCCTTCAGGAGAAAAATTTGAAAGATTTTACCCATTGATAATTTCATTCTTACCTACTGGTGATTCGTCGTCACTTACAGTATCCTCCAGTACGTTTACACGGAACGTGTTAATGACATGCTTTCTTCTCCAACTAAAACTATTCGTCCTAGAGCAATGCGGTTTGAACCATTCGATTTATCGTCAACAGCAGCGTAGGAATAAATAAACCTTGAGCAGGAAACTTTGGAAAATTTTACGAACTAAATATTCGGTTCCTAGGGAATGGACTTGGTTGTCAGCTCCAATGTCTTTTTGCACATTTATATGTAATCTGTTAATGATATCTTTTCTGGGTCAGCTAAAACTATTTGTGCTGGAGCAATACGGTTTACGCCATTTGATTTGTCGTCTTCAGCTGCGAAGGAATAAAGTTGGGGCAGAAAGGTTTGAAAATTTTATCCGTTGAGACTTTCGCTCTTACAGATTGGTCATTGTGGCCAACTACAATGTCTTCTTGTCCGTGTACATGTAATGTGTTGATTTGCTTTCCCCTGCAGTTGAAACTGTTGGTGCTAGAGCAATGCGGTTTCCACAATTCCATTTGTCGTTACCAACTGCGTAGGAATTGACCTTTGTCAGAACATTGTGGAAAATTTTACCCCTTGCATATTTCGTTCTTTATCGTCAGCTACAATGTCTTGGCGTGCGTTTTTATGTAATGTGTTGATGATATGCTTTCTTCTGAGACTGAAACTATTGGTGCCAGAGCAATGGGATTTTCAACATTCAGTCTGTGGTCACCAACTCCATAGGAGTGGAAAATTAGGAGAAAAAATGAAAGATTTTACCCGTTGAGAATTGCTATGGACTGTTCATCGTGGTCACGTACAAGGTTTTCCAGTAGGTTACATGTAACGTGTTAATAATATGATTTTTTCTGTAACTAAAACTGTTGGCGCTAGAGCAGTGAGGTTTGCACCATTTGATTTCTTGACACCATAGGAATTGACTTTTGGTCGAAAACTTTGGAAAATTTTTAACATTGAGAAATTCGTCCTTACAGACTGGTCATTCTAGTCAGATATAGTGTTTTCTTGTCCATGTATATGTAATGTGTTTCAGAGTTGCTTTCTCCTGCAGCTAACTATTGGCCTTAGCACAGTGCGGTTTGCACTCTTCGATTTCTTGGCACAAATTGCGTAAGAATAGGTCTTTTAGAAAAACATTTTAAAATTTTACCTGTAGTAAATTTTGTTCGTACACACGAGTCATAGTGGTCAACTACAATGTCTTCTCGTGCGTTTCCATGTGGTGTGTTGTACATATGCTATCTTCTACAAAAAAAGAAAGAAAGAAATACTGGTGCCATAGCAAAGGAGAAAAATCGGGAAAATTTTACCTGGTGATTGGTGGTCATCTACAATGTCTTCTCGTACGTTTATATGTGATGTGTTGATGATATTCTTTCTTCTTCGGCTAAACTTCTTGCTGCTATGACAATGCGGTTTGCATCATTCAGTTTCTTCCCACCATCTGCGTAGAGTGGAAAATTAGCAGAAAAAGTTGGAAGATTTTACCCATTGAGAATTCATTCTTACGCACTTGTCATCCTGGTCAGCGAAAACTTCTGGGCGTATTTCGGCAGAAAGCTCTCATTTCTAATGTAATTAATCCGCTGAAATTTGTTATTGTGATTGAAACCAAACATGCACCCGTTCAAACAGAAACATAGTTAAACCCACCCATCTTGCATATACCAAAGACTACATCTTAATGTGAAGCAGTTTGACTTCACACCGTTCATATGGATGGAGATCATAATCCTACGCCAAACTGCACCGGGATAAAAATTCAAGTAAAGGCAATCGCTATAATCTGATAGATATCGCATTGTTAGACGTTCGTTGAAGGCCTCTTCATTGTCTTACCTTGTGCAAATCCCTGTGCAACATATGGGAAACTTCGACCGCAACAGGTTGTGGTTTTATTCCGATTTCTTGACCTAACCTACCGATATTGTATAAGTGAAACATTGTATGCATGGACACCTAAGGACGAGGAGTCCGTAGAATGTATATAGATGTATACTGTGTGCTCTTGTGGCAGAGCGAGCCCGTGCCGCCAAAGCGCTACCGTCTCTGGAAGATCATGCCGAACACATCAGTTCTGACACTACACCCATTCACACGATACCCAAATCCTTGACCGACCCGTCCTGTTTCCTTGCTTTAACCTCTCAGTGTTGAGCCAGTGAAACACTGAAAACATCACAAAGATGACATTAAACCGCAATGAAATAAAAAAGTACATGTTGACAATAAATACTACGTACTCCATGGTCTTGATACGTCTTTTTTAATTCATTAGAACATAGTGTTGGTAACAATGATCACACATTAATATAATGCAGGTGAATTTATGTCTTCTCCAGCACAGAAAGAGGTAAAATGCCGTTTTGCATAGAGTCTAACAGGTTTATCTCTCCGAAGATCTTTGTAACTCCTTTGCTGGGGTTAGTTGCTTCCGCC
The DNA here is from genome assembly GCA_016165875.1 of Acanthopleura granulata. Taxonomy (NCBI): domain Eukaryota; kingdom Metazoa; phylum Mollusca; class Polyplacophora; order Chitonida; family Chitonidae; genus Acanthopleura; species Acanthopleura granulata. The sequence goes on from JABBOT010000017.1 coordinate 135,314, forward strand.
GCTGCAGCCGTGACAATGGGGAGCATTTCCCGCCTAAAATAACTCAGGTCCAAGCTGTGCAGTCTGTTTTTCATTTCTGTTGTTCTCGTGCTTGTGGTGACGATTTGTGGACAAATTGATAAGTAATACTCATCTATTACAAACAAACAATAGTGAGTTTTCCATGGCGCGGAAAAAGATACCTGAGTTCGCCATGGCGCGGGAATAGATACCTTAGTGGGTCTCCAACTGACTGATTCCGTACTGTGGAGTGCCTATGAGTGAGTTCTGTTTCTGAAACCCTTTCCTGTTTAACTTGTGCTGTAACATGTCACACCTGCCATTGATGTATTTCGCAAGAGATATTTGTATGCCAATCGCCAATGAAAGACCAGTTTCCAAAACAACGCTTAACACAAACCAACAAAGAAAGTATATAAAGTAAGAAATCATAAGGCATTCATACAAGGAGACACAGTCAGCAGTTTTCATTGATGACGGAGAAATGACAGGAATGTTCTAAGATCATAAACTAAATCAGTATAGAAATCATGTAAAAAACTATTTTATAAATAATGTCATCGATAATCGAACGTGCTGCTTCGTATTAACACAATGAGCACACGGTCCCTGTTCGTTGTGTTATAAAACAGACTTCCCTTAGTAAAGAGTCATATTCTGTGCCAATTTCATCTCTAATCAAACTAATTTGAGTAGAGAAAGATACCAATTAGTAAAACATGTATAGTCAAACCCAACCCATGCTGGCTTCCTCTCCGGTCTTACATGGGAAGGTCCGTCAGCAACCTGCGGATGGCCGTGGGCTCACTCCGGGCTCGGCCCGATTTCCTTGCAACATAATGCTGGGTGCCGTCGCCTAAGCTAAATACCCTTGTGTGCGCCCTATAACGCCAATCAAAGAAATAAATAATTACATCTAAGTTTGGTTAGCTTTTATGAGTTCGGTGAGTTCGGTGTTACGGAGGACGTAAGAAAAAGAATTACACCACTTAGGACACTGTCGACAACTCCTCATCCAAAAATGCCTCTTCGAGTTCTGTTGCCAGCGACTTGCAGAAATTTATCAGTATATAAGACAACACTCAGAGAGTAAAAGCAGAGCAGCGACGACAGTGTGGTAGTTGACAAATGGCCACACGTTAGTGGAGAAATCCGGCCTCTTGTCAATTTACCTTAGTTAGGGTTTTATTCAAATTTTTCCTGTATCTATTTATGAAGTAACAACTTAATGCTCCCTTGCAAAATGGCTTAAGCATCATTAAGCTTTTAAATTAATGAACGTAATTCTTTCGACAAACTCATGTTGATTGTCAAAGACGATCCGATATCTGTAAACTAGGGACTTGCAGAGCGATTTCATTGTTTTGCCCTGCAACTATGCATCGGTGAAATTTTGATTCCTTGAAGAGCAGCGAAGGAATTCGAAGATGTCCATAATGTTTCCTGGAATACTGTTTTTCTGCTTCCAGAATCGCACGTGCTGTATTTTCGTGACCAGGGTTTCTGCCTCAAATGAGATCAAATCTTTGGTAAACTGTCTTAGGCCCATAGCCCCAATTCTGTTAGCACCATCGGCCTCCGCCATAATAGAAAGTTTGCTTGCTTCGAACGAGATATCAGTCACTATCAATAGCGCAAGGACTTCTCCACGTTTGTGAGTCGTTCAAATACTTTGTATCATCATTTTCATGGAAAAATATTTGTAATGGTTGAGATCTGGTGAGATTACTGATCTCAAACTCTTTTTAATGTCTTGAATTGAGCCTGGCATCTGGCCAAATAAACCTTTTGGAAATTTAACCCCTTTTCTTCAGTGATTATTTGAACTGATTGGAGTTGGTTTCTGGCAACTTTGTTCTAAGTGAGTGCCATATTAGGTGTCTGGTAGAAGAGCCATCGGCGAGGACTCTAGTGCACTAGCGCAGCGCAATCACCCAGAAGCTTCTCACCAATGCGGCCGCTGTGAGTTAAAATCTCGCTCCTGATAGACGATAGACTGCTTCCAAATGGCTTATTTTATTGCTTTACAAAGGGCAAAGAGGCATGTGTGACCGAGAGTTAGCGTGCTGTAGCACCACGGTGACTTAAGAAGCAATACGGTCGCTGCGAGTTCAAGGCCAACTCATGTTGGCTTCCTTACCGAGGTGTCTATTTGTTAATGTGTCATCTGTAGTTGTATCTGATCGGGAAATAAGGACGGGTCCCTTTTGAACTGTGAACTGCGAGCCAACTTTACACACGTAACTACAAGTATTTCCATAGGCATACAACCTGATGAATACAGTCATGCTGTAACGTTTCTGTCACTGTGTATGTTCGAGGATTACACTGAGGATGTGCTGCATTGTTGAACATCTTCATCAGTTTTTAACAAGTTTTTCTGCACGACAGATATTTCGTAGAATAAGCTCACAACACTATGACAGCAATATTGATGAACAGCAGTTAAGGCATAAGTACTCATTCATTGAATAAATGTGTGGAAATAACCAGTCAGATGTAGGATTATTGGATTCAAGTTTGAAATTATTGAGCTTAAGGCGTGACACTTCACAAAAATACCTATATTGAGGGCGCTCGTTCGGCATAATATAGGATTGACTACCTGCTTGGCGAGAGAATTAAACGAAAGTAATTACGACCACACCGGTTACCTCCCCTGAAAAAGGTTTTCGTCCGATGACGGTTCAATTTCAGCATAGTCATATCTAGTAGCACTCTTTTGCTGATTGTTACTTTCTAAATCAGAAGGAACAGTAGCTTCTGGTCTACTCATTAACACGTGTTGATATGGAAAGGTCAAATCCATTCAGAATTGTTGTCTTACAATACAAACGGGGACAGTGAAACGATGTTTACAACCGACATATCTTCCCAAAATGCGGATGTAAAAAGTGAATACACTAATAGCGGTTAAGTGTTGTAAACCTTTTCGGGTAAAAGGCCTGCAAGAAGCTGTCAGGTGTTTTCACCTTAAAATAAAGTTCATTATAGCCGTAATATGGTGTGAAATAATAGAACCCCACACAGATCACATGTGTCTCTTATTACAGGTTTTTTTTACCACTAAAGCAACAGTAGTGATAAAATCGTCGTGAAAAATACTTGAGTTAGTGTGGTAAAAGCACGAGTTTTTCTAATAGTGTATGGCTAGGAATATTTGCCTTTACTTATTTACTTATTTACTTTATTTATTTATTCCTCTATTTATTTATTTATTCCTCTATTTATTTGTTTATTTATCTATTTCATTAGTGTTCAACACCACTCCTGTACCTAGGAATATGTCTGTTAGATGACGGCGAAGCAATCAGGTTTATGTGTCGAGAACCGGCGTGCCTACAATTAACTACTGGCCTTAGCCGACAAAACCCCCACTCCTGTAGGAAAAGTTATACACATGACTCATGTTCCCTTTCAAACCTCCCAAGATCTGTGTGGCCCCACGTAATGTGCATGCTGATTATCTCCCTTGTATTGCAAGTCATCATTCAACAATTGCCCCAATTATATATTTACCATCGAATTAAATGTATCCATATTTCGCTATCGTCGAGAACGGACAATATGCTGAAATGTTTAGAAAAACAGAGAACAAAGTAAAGAATGCGCCACCTAAAAGGCTACTTCATGTTGATTCCAAATATGGTACTCATTATTATTTGCTTTGTTCATGTTTTTTTTTGTTGTTTTTTTTTTTTGTACAGTAAAAATTGAGCTGCTAAGCTGGACGTTTTGTGCCATATTGAACAGATTGAAGCACTGTGGCGTCACAGATTCCGTTTAGCGGCTAAACATTGTCTGAGTGCTATATGCCTTTGTTTTGCATCGGAGTACATGCAGTACTACACCGGCGTATGCTTTTAGTGTGGAAGTACAAGTATCACCGTTGCTTTGCAGCAAAATGAGAATCGGTGATATCACTGTGCTTCAACCTGTGCAATTTTGGCCCAAGGACTGCAGCGTAGAACGAGAATGTTTTTCACATTTTATTCACTGTAAAAAGAATGCAGGCAAATAATGAAAAACGTCATTTGGATCGGCATAAAATGGCACGAAAGTGACACGAAATGACGGGGGAGGGAGCAGGGACAGGCGTCATTGGCTACTTAATACTACCTAAAATTAGTACTTAAATCTTGTTTGGAAGTTAGTATTTACCTCTTTCTGGGAAATTAGTATTTTCCTTTTTCTGGGAAATTACTTTATTCAGCTTTAGAAAGCAAAAGACAGCTTATGACTGAGGCTTATGCGCTGCTGCCGACTGGGGATCTGAGAGCGCCCATGCTTTTAAGCTTGTGAAAGACTGACCAATCAGAGAGCCAAGAAATGGTAGCTGTTTATACGGTATGACATATATGTTCTAAGTTAAATGTCAGTATAAAATGTAATAACATACAACAGGTTTCTCTTTTAACAGTATTGTTTTTAATTGTAACTAGTGCAGGTGTGGACAACGTCGCAAATAATTTCCAGAACATTGTGTTCTGACGAGTGTCTAGGTCATTTCATGTTATAAATTTACACATGTACTTAAGTTTCAACCACAACTCCTACAGCATGCTACTGTCTCAGGTTTCAAGAGTGTTCCGCATTTGGAACAATTACGCATGTGACACCAATGTTTACATTTGCTTGAAACAAAATAACTCAGGTGGCAAATTTGAAGTCGTAAAACAAATTTTCTACCATCACCTCTGTTGGGAAAAGTTTCCTTTGAACATTTCAGGTACGCTGTTATTGCATACTTCAATAAACTATAAATAGTCCATTTTACTAAATTCCTTTCAACACTTTCAATTAAAATTCTTAGAGGTCATTAGATTCTATGGACATACCGACTCATGTATAATATGGGTGTTGAGAGGATAAGACATTTATACCTATCGCTATAACGTGGACAAAACATTCCTCAGGCAAGTCGTTCTTAATTATCATTGATATTTCTGCATAAATTAAAATAACAATGCTCTGAAACAATGAGGTTTTAACTTTCCCGTACGTCGCGTGAGTGCGTAAAAGCTATATATAGTTTCTTCTGTATTTGAAATAAACCTACCACTGTTTTCTTAAAGAGAAATAAGGGAGGTCTTCACTGTGTGAGGGTTAAAAAAGTCTATACATGTTATCAGTACCCAATCGACAAGCGTGTTAAATTTACTGCGGTGTTACATCACGCCTGCTTGATTTGAAACAAAGGATGTCGTTCATTGTGGGTACGAGTACAGTGGGATTAGCTCACCTTGGCCTTTTCTCTTCAGTCGTTAAAACGAGGGACAAGCAGTTTATTAAAGGGTGTATCAATAACGTTACGTCCTAATGGCTGGCTAATTACAAAGCGTTCGCCTTTGTAGAGGATAAATTAATTAAGACAAACTATTATCAAGGGATGTTTGTGCAGTTAAGAGATTTATACTGAGACGTTTGCAGTATGGGTATTTTTTTTCTTGAATTTCAATTAAAACAATTTCAGAGCCTTGAGTTTTGTTTTTAAAAAAGGCAACCGAAAGAAAACTGCGCAAAGTTATTTTGGGATAGAGTTATAGAGGCCCATCTGATTAATATATATCCCTTTTATTTATGGAGAGTATTTAGTGTGGCCAAGGAAGCATAAATGTCTTTATTCTTTGAGGCGACGATATAGCCATTTCTAATGAGATCATATCGAAGTGGGAACTGAATTTTCTGTAGGCCTACTGCTGGTCCAGAAAATCACTCGAACCAGCTGCAAATTAGAGTAATAATTCGTAGTCAATCCGTAGTTAAAACCCACTTGTGATTATAGAATTCATTTTCGTGGGATACGCGGGGAGAGACATTTTTTGTAATGGAAGTCCATGGAAGTTGTCTCGCTATGACACTCAGGGCGACAGAAACACCGGAAGACTGTGGGCATTAACAGAAATCACACACAAATTTGCACTGACCACTTCTCACAAGCCGAGTTAAGCCATTCAAATACCCCTTATCTGATTGATGCCGGATAAAGCTTTCTTTCCTTTTGTTCTCTCAACGGTCAGCGATTTTTGAGATACGGGCAGTGGCGTTAGCCCTTGATCCCTTGACCAATAAGAGGGCCCTAATAGAGGTGATCTGTTGAGAGGCCGATTAAGACCGCACCCCGAGGGGTGACGGCGTAATGGAAGGTTGAACTGAGAGGATCGAGAGATCGCCCAATAGCATTGTATTCAGGTTCTACTGTTTATCGGCGATTTTCTATCAGGTTTAAAAACGAAATACGATTATCTTGTTTCTTGAAAAATCCTACTTTGAGCCGTAACGTGGCTTATTAACAGAAGTTCAGTGATGACTTCGCCCCTTCACGTTAGTATATTTTTAATTCTTTTCCTGTCTGCTTTTTTTCTTTTGAAATAAACTTCCGCACCGGTGTGTAAGAGAAGGCGAAGTGAAATTTAAGGCATCTTAAAAGGATATAGAATGGGCGGGAGTCCGGGTTGGAATCCGTTCATCATGATCAAAAAGTTGCTGTTACCCGACGGGTTTGTGATCTAGAGATTCAAATTACCTAAAAAGGCCTATGTCTCCCGTTGACGATAACAGTTGTCATGTTACAATGATTCCAAAGGAATATACGTCACCTATCTAAAATTTTGAGATCACCCATTCACAGTTAAATAGGACTGAATTTTAAAATGTCTCATGAGTCACTGGGTCGTGTAGGTTTTAGTCCCATGTCTACATAGGTTGTATCGCCAGTTCACAATAAATTTGTGGCGTTACACTGAAGTTGATATGACTTTCAAATGTAAGTATATATGTCCGGAATTTCAAAAATTGTCTTACCGCTCGGGTTGTTCTAAAATAGTGACTGATATGCAATAAATCAAATATTCTTAACACAGACAAGTGGTTATTTTCTCAGCAGTAAGTTTTATGTTGAAACATTAATCTTAACGAACTGGGAAGATTATTGATAAAATTGCCAAACGTTAATATTACTGAGAAAATAGCTCTGTCCCAACAAGACTCCCTAGAAGTGTGTTTTAATGATTTTCACTTCGTTTTGGACAGCTAGTTACTGAAACCCATATCAACTTAGCAAAGAAGTAAAATAGTAAACAAGCAAGAGCACGAAGTGATATTATACACACTCGCATATGGATGAAACTTTGGGAATACTTAACTGGTCTTTTGAATCACATTCTTTGACCGTGATTACGCTATGATCGAAAATGACACCAAAATTACGTGCTCAGCGTTTCATATATTTTTTCTTAAATCCTCACAATGCAGGTTCTAAGACAGAGCAGTTCGGGGAACATATCGAGCGGTTGTGAAGAGTTGGGAATTTCTATAACCACGGTCGTGAATATCGAAAGTGAATGTTGAATTTGGGAGCATACATAGCCTACATATGTACCACGATTAGCCTAATTGTTGATAATATGCCTTTTGTCTGGTTCTAGGAATTTGCCCGCTGTCAACATAATTCGCATGTCCAGCTCTAATTATGATTCGCACTGGGGATGGCCAAGTGAGATGACTTCTGATAGTTGTGCTTGTGGGGGTAGTGAAGTTTTGGAAGACGAAGAGCTGACAGTGGAATGGAAGTGTTAAAGCTAATAACCCAGGCGCTTGACCGTCCTGTTGTCGGGCTCTATGGGCGTGGTCTACAGACACAATAGGGCGGGCCCTCGGGTCCCTCGCGCTCACACCCCGATAGATACACATGGTTCAAAGATCAAGTGATGGTGCAGGCTCCATGGGGCGGTGTCTACAGCACCTTTACTCGGTAGTAAGTGGGTTGGTATTAAGGCTGGGCCAGTAGGGAAATCAAAAACCGATAAAACAGACCAAGATCAAAGGCCGACATGTTTCTCTGAAGAGCTTTCCGGATACCTAAAAAGGGCAACAATTAAAACGTGCTAGAAAGTCATTTAGAATAACACCCCAGCTCCACTTGAGCTGGAGGAGGTGTGACACTTGACCATCTCGGGACACAAACGAATAAAGATCCCAAGACGCGACCCCTGGATTCCATCCACGTTAAGAAGAAGAAATAAAGAAGTCCTGGCCCGCAACTAAGGCTTCCTTCTTAAACGTGCTTATCATGCTAAGGCAGTGAATGTGCACTTACAATTTGGTCGGCCTTGTGATCTTTCGAGCCAGAAGTGGCTAAGACGTGTTAAAATCCACTTGTACGACAAAGTCTAACCACAATGCTGTGATTAGTTGGATCAGTTCGACTGTCCAAGCCATGCGCGGTAATTGCTTCTGAAGCCATGTTGAAATCTTTAAAGTTTAGATCAGCTTTGTTTGACAGATCCGCATGCTTTAGGTGTAATATTATAGGTAATCGAATGCATAATGTCCATAACTAAGTATAACGTATTGAAAACTTTTATTATATCCCACTCAGCTGATCTCTGTGAGATATGAGGACTACAAAACATATAACAGATTTCAAAAGGAAGGAGTTCAGAATGGATTTAAAAAAAAATGTCTAATACCACTGATACGTAAGGATATTTTAAAAGGAAACTGTTTTATATAAGCGTAATAACTGTTTAATAATAAACTCATCAATTTTTAAAATCAGTATTTATATATTTATTTTTTTCAGTGGTAATTTTTTTTCACATTGACGACAGCGGCCAGGTTTTTGGGTGACGGAGAGGAGTAGGCTCTGCCTGGGCCTCCTTTCACAAAACTCTATAACGTCTAACGTTATAAGGTCTATAACGTTACCGAAACGTTTTGAAAGAAATGTTACGAAAAAGTAAGTTACGAAGTTTTGTGAAAGCGGCCCCTAAAAAAAACCACAGAGCAGATTTTCGCCAGATATATGACTACGTGGCTTTAGCGGCAGCGGAAGCACGAACAGCCTGAATCGCAAGCCGGAGCGCATTCTTCAAGGGTATTGGGCAGTTTACACCAAAATGAGGTCAAAAATCGTGAGGTCAGAATCAATAGTGATATCACATTCTGATTCTGAAATTGATAATAGCGATTTTATCTGAGATAATATTTTATGGTATCCAAAAAGTAAGGAAAAAATATTAAAAGTGGGCATTATCTGTAAACATAGAACGCAGAAACCATAATGACTGTTTTATTGTCCACAGTTTCTAGATCCGATTAAATTAAAGAAAAGAATTCTGTAAAAATAAGTAAGTAATTATGCAAGAGAGTTAGAAAAGAAATTTTTCGAAAGAATCGAATCTGTATTACGAATCTAGAATGAGGCTATAGAAGCACCTCATAAAGGCTTGATGACAGCTGGAAAAGCAAGTTATGGGCTTAAAATCTGCATCAAATGCAGAAGGTTTAAAAAGATATTTTCTGTATTTTCTAAAACAGGCGTGGTTTTATAGCAGTGTTAACTCCTTTGTTCACCCTAAGCATGAGCCACTGAATATAAACTGAAGTAGAAAAAGGTATCCGGTGTTATTCACATGAAACATCTCAGAAGAAAAAGGTAATAGTTAGAAAAGTTCCCCTTCTCAACGGGAAATGGGAAGAATCCGGTACGATACTAGCTCTCAGTCGCCATATAAACAAACAAACACCTTTTACAAGCTGAAAGCTGTCTGTCTGCACCATTCCGAACAACGGGATGAATTTTGGCTTCATTGCACACACGGCGAAATGACCATTCACCAAGCAGTTGTGGAAGATCTAGTTGCATTAAACGGACAGATGCAAAATGGCTTAGTGCTGATTGTTCGCCTCGGCCGATTAGCTCAGTACAATTGTCGAACTTTACGGTCGGAAAGACGTGATAATGACACGGTCTAGATGGCCATGGGGTTTCGATTTAATTCCACTTGATGCCTTAACAATGGGAAAGCTATGAAATGCTGTTTTTCAGTGACCAGTCAATGTCCCAACCGTCGAGGGATGGAGGTATAGGGCTAAATGTGCCTGGTTTTTCATCCAAACGCAACCCCCGACCGTGTTCCCTTATCGAGACTACTTCTTCACGAGGAAAGCCTAATTACTCGTTGGCTGAGCATTCTCCGAAGGCTAAAAAGCTACACGGCGCGTTTGCCCTGCCAATATTGTTGATAATCGAAGGAAAATGGGGAGAAGACGATCCGAGGGTCGGTGATACCTGTTCCCTGGGTGTCTCTACCCCCCTCTGTACGGTCATTAAATTGATATCGTCTGTCGAGTCTTTCCTTTGTCGCCAAGCCCATCCAACCATAGTCGTCTCTGCGACTCTCCTTTTCTCCGCCATTGTCACTAGCTGGTCGCAGTGAACTCTTCCGGTCCTCGGGCTGACAGTCGCAGATCGTTAATTCACAACTCTTTAATTCGCAGTGAAAAGATAAATATTTGTCATGTAGGCGCTGAGCGCTCTTTTGTCAGCAGCTACCATTGGCAGAGTTTCAAGTTTCCTTAAGTTAATTGGTCCGGTTTTTCGTATTTTATGTATCGCTATTGTGCTCCTGATTTCTGAACCTTCAAGATGAGAAGGTAGATCTGGCTTGACTTTGAGCTAATCTTGTAAGGAATTTGCGAATCATCGTCATAAAATGACAAGAATCAGGGCATCGATTGAATGGGGTCAGTGACGCGCATTGACCCCCGCTGAATCAACCAGATCAAAGCTAGAGCGGCTCAGGGATCCCTCGACTCTTAAACATACATTTTAAAGCACAATTATGGGATACTAACTCGAGACTCGTGCATAAAACCATGACAAAATGAGTTTGTTTACTTTCTGCTGACGGAGAGAATCAGTTCTAGATTCCAGGTTTTTATTGCAAGCGAGGATACGCACAAACGAGCATATTACAAAAACGTGTGAATGTTTTTAAACCCATTATAAAAGCGTTAGTTTATGGCTTATGGAGAGGCCCCTATGACGAGTAGATTTATAGATCATTTTCTCCTTTTTTTCTCTCTTCATTTCGCTTCAGTCAAAAAATAAAATTAAACTCCATCTCTGTCGTCTATTATCCCAAGGGAACCCAGAATTCGTTGACAGGTGATATCTTTTAGAGCCTCGAGCATAACCGCCACCCCTATGATATCGTCATTCATGCTATACAGGGATGCGGCTTGTCGTCTTCAAGTCCTACGTGGTGTTTTCGTTAACATTTCTGCCGATCTTAAATAAAAATAAATCCAAACCTTATAGGATTGATGGCAAATAGATGGCCACAAAAATATATATACATGGGGTGGGTTCAGGATATAGGCTCATACTTGGTCCTTTGCTTATTGTCCATAAACTATAGCCCCCACCTCCCTCCAAGAAAGAAGAAAACAAATATGTTAACTTGGAGGGATCTAGAATCTCAGTCTGACATTTCTATACATATATACAGCACTCGTAAATCACGGCGGAACACTCCAGGTCGTATAATTGCATGTCACATTTCCACAAAAACCTAAAACACGAGTTCTTGTAGGCATGTGTATAAAATTAATGTATGTATTAAATAAAGTTGGTAATGCATATGAGAGAACCTGCTGTTTGGTCTCAACGATACATAGGAGATTTCGATTTCGATTTCTTAGGAATGGCATACAAGTCAAAATTCATCTTGGTATGTCCGTGAATAATTTCCATTTAAAATAGAAGTAACATGGGTATCTCAATATGGACTTGGATTACAACAGTTAACAGAGCGTCATTTTGATGTGATGAACATGAATATTATATAACCCCAAGCTCCCGGGTTAAACGGAATTAAATACAAGAGAATACAAAACTATGAAACAGATGGCAAGAGGTATTGAACGCTCAGTTCCAAAAATGTCGTTGTTGTTGTATCAAGTGAATTTGTTATTTGCAAGAATCCTGAAGACATAAAACGATCGCTTCAGAATTACTTATTCAATGTTCACCCTATAATGATGTCGTAATTGTAGTTTATTACTGGTAACTTAAAAGATATGAAACGAATAGAGCCGTACTATTTTGTTGTATACTGTAGTGCTATGAATTGTGAAATCAAAACAAAACAGTAAGTTATTTAACAATGCGCATGCACTGCCTTGATATGAAAAAGGGAGTTCACATGCACTTGGTTGAGAAAGCCCTATAAGTGACGCCCTGGATTTACGAGTGTATAATTAGAGCGACTTGTAATGATATAGGATTGTTAGATCTACATTCGTTGATCGTTTGCTGATCAATCCTTGATTAATGCTTTCATTAGGAAAAATAACGTTAGCATCATCACGAGTAGAGATTAGCACAAAAGAAAAATTCAGAAAAACTTCTGATTCTCTGTCATTCTGTACCGACGGGGCTGTTTTTTAAGCGGAAGGATACATTTGATGAGACGATTGCGGTTTGGTTCATTGCTATAAAGTCAACAGAGATATGACTCTATGAGGCGCTAATACAATCACGTGACTCAGAGTGGATTAAGAGATGATCTGTCGTTAACCAGAGCACGTGAAAAGCGCGGAGTTAAATTTACACACCTTCGTTCTTTTCATGGCACGAGTTGTCAGCACTCCGGAAATGAACTGTTAATACTTCATGAATCGTGAACAATTTATTTGCATTTGTCTCTGAGAGAAGAAAAACTACCTTTTCACTGTCACTGGATATGACAATATGTCTCAATAAAAGATTTTATTGTATAGTTTTTTTTTTGTTTTTTTTTTTTTTTTTGCTTGTTTTTTTTTCTACACAGGGAAAGAAACATGTTCTTCGGTATAGGACCACTGTTCGGGACAATGGATTTTTTAATTTGATTTACTTTCAAAACTTTTTTAACTGAGTAACAATTGGGGAAAGAAAAAATAAAACCAGGTCTATTGAACAGCCATTATAGACCATGCTGGGCATGCCCTGTGACGTCGCATCCGGCGACTGAGTTGCGGATTTATTCCTGATTGCCATAGTATATAATGAGCCGCATTTGGATAAACAAACTAAAATGTGTATCGGGTGACAAAATAGTGAGGAAAAGGTTGCGTTTTCACCATTAAAAATCCATGTTGTTCAAAAATGGATAAAGAATTTAATACGGTGTGATTTATAGCCAAGATACGCAATGAAAAAGCCAAAATGTCAATAAGCATGCGGCGAAATCTTCTTCTGCCACGAAATCAGGTCACAAGTGGACGTTTATTCACGACGATGGTGACCTCTGCATGGTGCCACCAATATATTATAGCTATGAGTTTCTTTTTTGGGAAGGTATATATTGTAATGTTATGTAAGGAATCGACTTCCCGCTCCCAAATATTTCCAATGCTGTGGTAGTATGCCAGTAACTCTCGAACTACAGACAGGCAGGCCTTGAACCTCGTGGTGTGAAATATTCTGGACTGAAGTAAATTCCTAATACACATTATACTGATCAATTGAATAAACCTGGGGAGGACAAAAGAATGTTGCTCGTCGGACTAGGGAAAAACCGCTGAATCGCTAAAGAAATAACAAGTGTGCACATAAACTTATTGCAAGTGTGCTTCATTAAATTTGCTCGAAACTCAGGGAAGGCCACTTCTTTCACAGAGCAAACGAGACAAAGATGCAGCTGTGATGTTTATAATGCCTCAATCGCTGGATTTTAATGTTCTTTCACATGTTTTCATTATAAACCTTTACATTGAACTGACTTGCTGAACAATTTGTAGCTGAGTTTATTGGCTAATAATCATGTCACAATCGCCATCATCATTTCACTATCATGATCACAGGCGTTCCTGTTCCATGATCATCCTCAACATCACCATTATTAATAATATCTTCTATATTACAATTATCTTATAATATTCTGTTGGAAATGTCTTTTCAACGTCAAACCAACTCACATCATCTTTACTCCCTGTTACCTAGGCCTTAGTTGCATTCCCACATCTATACATCTATAGTTTATGTATATATATTCCCCTGAATTATGGCGCATCTCTATACCCTAATACGTGTAGTTCCGTTGGATCACTCTATGAAAGTATCATCAAATTTGTAAAGTGTTTTTTCCGATAACAAAATCTTTATCGGAAATGAAGATTTTTATTTGCAGATTGTTATCCGACCAAGACGTGACCTGGAAAATATTCTGGTGGGAATAAACACCAGATGTATAGGGGGGTTGTGATGACGATGCACTCTCCCATCCCTAATTAATACATCATCTTGAAGGACGCTCTGCATGCTGACAGCATCAAGCATCCACACCTATAAGCTATTCCCATGAAAGAAAATCCTGAAAATCTGCGAGAAAAAAACACGAGAGACAAACTCTGATTTTTCTATGATATGGGATGAAAAAACCAAAAATGCTTTTAAGTTACCTTCAAGAAAGAAACGTTCCTATAGACCTTGAGCTCATGCGCTTCAGACCTGACCGGAATAGCCTCGTTATCTATTGATCTATACACATCTCCATCGGGGCTTTTTAACAATTCGTCACCTAATGGACACGGCCTTGGTTTAAAATTTTGCAAATATATTTTCGCCACAATCATATATGAGCAAAAAGGTGCATCGTTCTAAGTATGCAAGTCACATGAGGCGTTTTTGTGCGAATTTACGTTCTATGTATTTTTGTTTTTTTGAGACTGGACTTTCATTTCTTTCTAGACGCATATAATTTCAGTTGGTGCTGATAAGCTGTCATTGGGACAGAGCAGTATCATTTTGGACTATGAAATAAACCCTAAATTCATTAAACCAGTCGACCAGAGATAATTTACATCTCATGCCAGAAAGTATAAGTTGCATACATCTTTGCCGGGGGTAAATGTTACATAGATGTAAAAGATAAATGTAAAAAGAATGATCCAGGGAATAATTTTTGTTTTTTGAAAGGAAAATTTGTATCCATATCTCACATGGCCTGTGAAGCATTTCATGCCATTTAAGTAAATTATAATCTGAAGTCTCATTTTAATTCATCTCAGTTTTATAAAGTCTGCGAAACGCGAGAACAAAATATCAGAACTTCAAGACTTGAAAAGATTAATTTTAGGGTTATTAAAATTTCTCACTTATTTGAACACACGGGTTAAGATCAAACAAACTCGACGTGGCCCACAAAGGAGAACGACAAGATCTTGCTTACATGCATGTGTAGATTCGACGTGTATACATATAAGTACATGCTGCATAAGTAAAGATTTGTTTCATTTTTGTTTGTTTTTTTTTTTAACTCAAAAATGTAATGCATTGAATACGCAGTTGTCTTTGTTACGGTCGAGTGACAATTGGGTGTATGCCTTAAGGCAGCCGACCTGTGGGAATTAAGAAGAAATGCTAGAGCTCGATAATTCATTGATATGATACAATGGCCCTGATACGTTCACACCTAAGATCTTAGCCTTATCTGACATTCCAGATTCATTAACAAGAATTTAACCGACCTGCACGTACAGCATTCTCTCCTACCAGGCAGAAAAATAATCAAATTAGCTCAGTGAAAAACACGTTACAATAAAATTTTATACCTGGTTGAATTGAACATATATACGATATAGATTTGCACCTACTGACCGCCTTAATTAAGACATTTTCGTGTATCTACGTAAAGGTTATGGGAATGACTGGACGTCCAAGGACAGGTACATTAAACACAATTATGCAAATGAGATCCACTGGATGACCCGTCCTACCCCCCACTCCCCTTACCCCCAGCCCGTGAATATGGGTGGTCATACGCAAGGTTGTATGTGTTTTGAAGTATGTTTTCGTGTTTCTTTTAAAATAATATATAGCCCACCGTGATTGTTGTGTCCACATCCATCGGTCATTAAAAAACAAGCACACTATAATAATAAGTAAATATTTTTCAGTATATTAGATAATGTATGAGTGTACACTGTTGTATAAAGCCTAGACAAGTAATGTTCAGTATATGTCATTTGATATGCCTTTGATATGGGACAATCAGCTAATTTTCTCAGATCACAATACTTTTGTTATTGTATGTTCTGTTGTAAAGTGACATCTTCCCTACCTTCCCTCCCCAAAAATTAAATAAAGAGAAAGAAAACAAAATAAATAAAATGTTTTTGATCAGAGAGTAACTATTTAAACATATGTTAATATTTTCGTCAGACTAAAATATTATTACTGTTTTTTAAATCTAAATACAGCATGTATGATAAATGGAGCTATGGTTTGCTTTGGACAATAACAATACCGATTTTCATAATAATACCGACTAATACCTAATGTACGATATAAATGAGGGATTTTACACACTAAAACATATATCAATTGATACTGACTGGTCAAAAGATATACAGTGTGAAACACTGAATTCCTAATTTGTGGTCTTGTATTTAAAACTGTTGATAAATACCCTGTAATAACTACAAATTTTCTCTGTTTTTCAAACGCATAACAATTAACATGAATCAGATATGAAGAAAATATAGAAATTATCGAAATAGAAAAAATTTGACGAAACATCCTCAAATACTCCGTAAGCAATGACCGGAATTTTCGTAAAAATTCCAAGTCTGTATACTCTCATGTAGACTCGTGCAAAGTCCGAATGGTTACATGATCCCGATTATGGAAAAGGGACTGCACAAAACTGAGCTTATCTCGCACGTGTTTATGTAAACGAACGCTTGGTTTACCAAGCAATTTTTACCTAAGGTGACAAATGCAAAAAGAGCTTTCTACATTTGATATAACGTATTTAAACTTAAAGCTTACATAATGTACACATGTATCAACTCAACTTCAATACATCATATATATTTTATGCTCACAATGGAGTAAAATTATCTTCTATCCTTGAAACAGAACTATAAAATGGAATTCGAATATAATTTAGACTTGCAGCCTAATAATTGTGAAAAGATTACCGAAATTTTAAATTATCAAATTGCTACAGCAATGACGGTAAAATTAGAGCTGTGATAACCGTGTGTAGCAAATTGTCACACCATAGCCAGTTAAATTCGGCCTCACGCTAATTTACCTGAGCTGGGGATTTTATTCTGTTCATGCAAATGCTTAAAAAGTACAGCAACTTACTCGTTCCTGTAACACAATTACTTAGAAAGAATTCGGTACAAATGCAGAGGCGTTACTATATGTTTGTTAATTTAAAAATCAGTGGAGTAATGTTAAGATATTCCTATCGGATACGACTTCTTGGTTTACTATAATAACAATTATGGCAAATGGTCACCAGTGAAAATTGTCCCCTTGTCACTTTACCTCATTTTGGATTTTATTCTTACTGTTCAGGCGATCACCTGAATACTTCGCATGAGGATAGACAACAATGAAATAAAATCAAAAATTTATTTCATAAATTTTACTGAAAAATACAGGTTTATAGCTGGAATTTTTTCGTAGTGTGCAAAAATTTTTCATTTTGGTTAAACCTTTTCTGGCAGATCCACCAGTGCCACCATTTGATATATCTATGCTATCCTAACTCGCGGGGGCGCGGGGCCACAATTGCATACCGTCCGAGAACAATGGCGAGATAACATAGGTATACAGTCCGACAATTTTGGTGTGTTATAGAGCACTCATACATGTAAACTAAATACTGTTCTGTGGAAATGTTATACTCTTCGTGAAGCTTGTTTTGAACGCTTGGACGGTGAAGGGCGTGCAGGGAGAGATCGACTATGGTGACTGAGGGGGGGGGTAGGGATGTGGGGGGGGGGTTATTGGTAAGACCGAATTACCATGAATTGAATACGTGGTTTTTGATATCACTTGATACTATGCTACTAAGACACTAAATAAGACGGGTAAAGTAAAAACATCGTGGAAACATAATCTACCCCAGGTGTTGAAGAAGGTGACTCCCGGGTAGGTCGCAGTAAAGGTGAGTTAATCAGCGAGTTGTGTTACCTGTAAGGGTATTCACACCTGTATAAAGGTAAGCAGATCACTCAGGAAACCTAGTTTACAGTCAGGTTCCTACTTATACCCCACATCCAGGTGGTTGATCCGGTAATTACACTTCAAACCAGGTAACATCATCTAGTGGTATTCAAACCGCCAATTACCTATGTTGAGAAATTCGGGATTACCTGTATAATCTTACCATTATTATGGAGTGATGTGATATATATTTCACCCGGAACCCGATCCAAATCAATAGATCATTGCAGCGTGAGCTAATTGCGGTTGATCAAACATACTGACGACAAATCGGGTTAACATAAGCCCCTCTGTATAAGCTGTTGTAGGGCTCATGCGCGCTCAGATAACTCACTGCATGAACAAAATAGCCATTCTTTGACATTCGAATGGGAAGTATGGAAGCATTTTGATATCAACATTTGCATCCAAATGACAGTGTAACTCCGTTTAACTTTGGGGTATACACTCTTAGTTTAAATGATGCTGAACCGATATACATTTACTAAAAACACCCTGTTTATCCACGAATACACCTTTTAAGAGTGTATTCAGTATGTCAGATGGGTGTTACTATGATATATAGGCGTAATGGAGCAGGAAACCCTCAAAATTACACCCTCTAGGGTTTAAATTTTTGAAAGGGATGTTGAAAAGGTGCAAATGATTCTGTGGTTGGTCTTGCACTCTATCGCAAGTTGTCTTTCTCATAATTTTGGCTGCATGCATTTCTTATAATTAAAATAAGGTTTGGTGGGATTTCTTTCTGTCTCAAGCCGCTGTCATCATTTCTATACTTCTTTGGGGATCACACCATTCATGTATTCATGTATGTATACGTTTTTCCTTACCCGTGTTACCTGTATTCGTCCATATGAACACTGGGGTGATAAAAGAACACCTCATAACATTGTACAGTGTTGGCTTTCTGTCGTTAAAATTGATTTATATATTTGCTCAGCGTTGTATCAAACGGTTTTTTGAACTTGCATTAAAAGGGCATTCTGTGGTGATGAACAGCCATGCCACACGTTACAAGAGACAAAAGCATGTTGTTGGAGTTAAAAACGTGCTTATCTGTTGTTAAAAGGGCATTAACTGATACGAAGCACCCTTTTCGACGCCCTAACAAACTCCCAGTATTGCAAAGGGGTCAAGCTAAAGTTGAAAGAATGTTTATATGAAACACCATCTTTTTGGCATCATAAAAAGAGCTGAGATTAGCTGTTGCAATACAAAAATGTGCATACCGTGGTGTTGAACAGTGAAGCAAACCTGTAACCACATTGGTAATATAGGCTAAATTGTGATGTTAGAGCCCGCGCTTTAGACCACCCAGCCACTGGGAAATTAAAACACTATTACAGGTGTTAATTAAATCCCGTTATTTATGATAATACATGATCAGAATGTGTTTTTCATTTCGCTTCTGTCTCTCATGGCAATATATATGTCCTCACATGTAGACTATATTTTATCATGTTTGACCATCATTGGTTTGATTATTGAAACAATAGGGAAAAACTTGAGGTCCTGTATAGACCTGTATTGACCAAAATCGAACTGAACGCCGGTAACCTTATGTTCTTATAAATGAATTCCCGATGTTTAGCAAATGCACGTAGACATATTCATCTTTATAATATGCAAGACAACAGTTTTAGCCAGCTTGTTGTACAGCTAAACCCTATATATTCTAACAAAGGAGTTAAAACCAGCCAGCATTTGAAGGTATTTGTCATAAAATAAAGGAGGCAGAAAACCGTGTTTTCTTATGTATGCTGTTCTTTGTGATTCACTGTGAAAAAAGTCTGTTAAATTACAACACATACTACTGTAAACTGTCACAATCTTTGTTACTGTAAAAACATTTACAGTGTTTTAAGGTGTTACTGCGATTATCTTTGTTGTATATTTACGGAGTCTCAATGTATATTTACAGATATTTGTAGTTCTACGTTAAGTGTGTACATTTACGATGTGACATGCTGCGGATATTCACACCACATTGTGTTGTTTTGTGCTGACAATATTTTGTGGTGTAAATTTACATTATTGTGTGTAATACTACTCGAACTTATGTTAGACGTACAATTTTGTGCAGCTGTAAATTTACGAGGATTTAGCGTTTGTGTTAGAAAAAGTAATGTTGCAAAAGAACAATGGTAATATTACTCCACGTTTCGCTGTAAAAAATAATTTGGGATGTAAAGTTACAATTATTTGCTAACTTAACAAGTGAATTTAATGTATTAATAGATACTTGGCACTCCAAACTGACTAAACACCAGACAAGTGCTGAGGTGGTGTCCATGATTTGTTAGCAGCAGAACCTATGTTACACACAACTGTCATTTATTTATTTATTTATTTATTTATTTACTTATTTAGACATAAATACAATAATGATCAGGGTTTGGAATTTCCCTGACATTCTAGGTTTTGGCTACAATGATTTATGTCACGAATGCAGTAATTCAGACCTTGGTTGATGAACTCAAAAGTATAAATGTACTAAGTCAGGAAATACTTCAGTCAACACGAGAAGTGCATTGCTGGATAGAGGTTTATCAGAAGAGACTATCAATTCTGTTGTTAAGGAGACAATTGATTGTGGCATTTATCAAAGATGTCATCGAAGAAAAGACAGTGTTCTTGGAACGCATTATAGTGAGAAAATTATTACAAAGACAAATTTCGATTTGTTGCACCTGTTGAACTGTATCTTGGTCTAAATTCGAAAAACAAAAAAAGCTTTTGTCATTATGTTCCTATTATCAAAACTCTACAAGCCATATTCTATGATGAAACTGTCAAAGGTCAATATTTACACCCAGAAACCAGTCCGGAAAATGGTGATTTGCATGACTATTTAGATCGAAATTGGCCCTAAGTCAAATGATTTGTTCAGAGAAGAATCCCCATCTTTGAAAATTATTCTGTATCTGAAAACTGTCCCCAATACTGTTTTGGGCAAAAACTCCAGATATTGTTTCATTAAAACCAAATTGTCAACGCAGGTATTTCTGAGTGCATGATAGTTATTTTGCTTCTTTAATAATCCTATTCTCAGCCCATTATTGTTATTATTAATACCACTAGCACAATACCATTTTATGCGTTAAATTGTTTTATTCCACAGGTATATTTATCGTGTAGCAAATGATATGCAGTTTATTGTTTTTGCTGTATAAAGTTTTGCTGTATATAAAGCTGTATCTTAGATTGAAATCTCCTTTTCAGGTTTCAGTGATACAGAATTAACAACTTCGGGTGAAGCCAGTCCTTCCACCAGTTTGTCTGAAACCAGCATCCATGTGCTTTCCCCATCACAGAATAGGACTGCCTCATTCCGCATTCCATACAGCAAGTTCCCACCCAGTCTGATTGAGGCGTGCAAACAAGGTGAAAGGCCTAAATCTCACCTAAGACTAGAAATGATTCATATCCTTGGTGTCGAAATCAAGTCACACACTAGACTGCCTGGGAGAAAAAATATAGACCTTATTGCCACCAGATTGTGTGCAAGTTATCCGAAGTCATTCTGTGATATTGTTGGGGAGGAGATCTTGGGAAACGGAATGTCGAGCCTTGTGCAACAAATGGCCGACCGGATGGTAAATGCAAATGGGAGGGGTCTGAAACGGTCTTTGGACAGTGGTCATGGTGGTGAAGACAGAAATAGCCTCAAAATAACAAGAGCCGCAGATTACCGATGTGTAAATTTTGACCCCAAAATTCCAGATGGGATCAGTGAGGACGAACTTCAAAGGATGAAAGACTTCTCTGTGTGAAGAAGCACTGAAGATAGAATCGGAGAGAGACACTGAAAGAGACAGAACATACATGGATTTAACATATGCTCTCCAACGTTCCGTTATAAACAAGAAAAACCCTATCCCCACAGTCCGCTTCGTAATGGAAGAGTGGCCACTTTTGTTCGAATACCAGTACATGATGGCACACTTCAAACGTCTCACCAGAATTGACCTGGAAGATCAACTGAAGAAAAATCTATCAGAAAAACGCGATCGACTTCTGAACTTCATCAGAGAAAAAAGAAGCAAGACGAAAGTGGTAAAGGAAAATCTGCAAAAGCTCACATCTGTACAAGAAATCTCGACGAGTAACGCACTACTCATCAAACTGGTGGCTCTGTGCTTTGAGGAAGGACCTGATCTTCTCATCAAAGAGTATGAGGTAAACATGCACACATTTATATGATAAGAAATAGAGCAGCGCATTTTAGGTCTTTAATCCAAACAAAAAGAATTCCTTAAGAATTTCCACTTAAGATTTTTTTTTAAAAGCTGGAATCGATGCTGTAGGCGGGCAAAACTGTATTCTATCAAAGGGCTCTCAGTTCTCCTATATTTCTTATATTTTCTTATATTTCAGACAACCTCTGATATTTTCCTACATTTTGTGAAAACCTCCTACAATTCCTATATTTTCACACAACACACACAAAAAATTGTAATGTCTGGTGTTGCTACTGCGGCTGGTTTTTGCGTGTAATTTGTAGTGTCCTGTCTGAAACTTATCTCCCAAGTGGCCTGTGATCTTGAGATGGGACTGACTGGCAGTGCACCCTACCATACAGTGTTGATGGGTCACGAGAGTATCAGTTACAGGGGGTAGTTAAGGTATGAACTGTCTTCCCGTACAATTTTGATGTTGGTAAGTTTGTAAGGCCACATGGGTTGTGTTGTTCAGGTAAGTACATCTGTAAGTTGGGACACTTATGTTGTGTTGAAATGCTTCCTATATTTTCTTATAATTTAGTACAAAAATTCTTATATTTTTCCTATATTTTTGTCAAAAACCCCCTGTATTTTTTCCTATATTTTTGAAGAGGAGTGCTGTCAGCCCTACTGTCATTTTTTATCATATTTTTTTATTTTCTAAACTTACATGATTTTGTATTAATGCTTTGATGCAGTGTATACTCAGTATAAGAACCAAGTTCGATTATTTAATTTTGTTATCCTCTAGCTGACATTTCATGATTTGATTGTACCGTAGGTGTACAATTGGACTCCAGACGTTTTGTAACTTAAACCAACAATGAATTTGCAAAGACCCACTAGAAAACAAGTCTATATGATAGTGCAAATAGTTCAGTCTATCAAGAAAATGTATTTTATATATTACCTGATGTATTAATGTGTTGCGACATCGCGCATAGCGGTACCCCACGGGATGTAGTCTTATGCAGCTAGGATGACTAGCAATTAAATGTAAATGAGGTATGATAATGCATTCTGCCATGTATAGAATAATTTTAAATTACAACTACTACATGTACACTTAGATCCAGTGAAGTAAGCGTATGCTTATTTTTGCCATTCTCAAGATTATGTACTGGGTTGTTTTTACCAATACTTTACTTTTGTTTTCAAGGCATTCACCAATGGGAACGAAGTTGAACAACAGACCAAAATCTTGACACCCCATATTGCTGTCATTGGTGAGTATATATATGTTTGAGTGATTTATTTTGGTTCACTTACATCTTTTGTGGGTGGTGAAGGGATTTGTTTGATTATAGATGGGCCTGAAACTTTATATAAGGGGCCAATGGGAACGAAGTTGAACAACAGACCAAAATCTTGACACCCCATATTGCTGTCATTGGTGAGTATATATATGTTTGAGTGATTTATTTTGGTTCACTTACATCTTTTGTGGGTGGTGAAGGGATTTGTTTGAATATAGATGGGCCTGAAACTTTATATAAGGGGCCTGCTTCAGGTTGACATTCAGAAATGTGTTCATTTTTAACCTTAGGTTGCCATAATGAAACTACATGTATTTGTTAACTGAACTCAGGGTAATCAAAATGGAAATCGTTAATATTCTTATCAGAAAGCACAAACTGATACACTTTACAGGTGAACCGCCTCAGTGGCCTGATGGTTAGAACGTCCGCCTTGGGGTCGGGAGATCCAAGATCAATCCTGGGATGAGTCATACCAAAGACTTAAAAAGACGGTGGTGGTTGCATGCTGCAAGAAGTGGTTGCCCCAATGTCAGCATAACATAACTGAATGGGATGTCATGTGCTGTGTGTCCAACATGATGCTGCAGTCTGACAGTAGGGGCAGCACTTTGGCGGCACGGACCCGCCCTGCCACAAGGATACACAGCATATCTACATTCTAGGGGCTCTTCATCGTCATGTGACTGAAAATTTGCTGATTGTGACGTAAAACCCAAGCATATATATGTTCCACATGAATTGTATGTGCTCTTTTTTTCAAACAGGTGATATTCTGGACTTGTGGTGGAGAAAACTGTTGTCGCTCAGAATATTGCAAACCTCATGAATGCCATAAGCATGGTGTTTGCAGCATAATATATGCTGAACCTGTCCTACGATGTGGGATTAGTGGGAACCATGGAGTTTATTCCGAGGTAAGAAATTATTTGTCAGCTGCCTGTGATTTCCTCTGGGATGTCTTGGCCAAATAATTTTGTTATGAAAATGTTCTTAAAAAGGAATGATTCGTATAAATATTACTATTTAGGGCATAATTTTATATGGACCATAAGTGTCCACAAAAGATTATCTCAGTGGTGACATTGTTGACAAGGCTGGAATAGTCATTTGTGCTGCCTGCCCATTTAATCATGCAGTATGGGAGAAGATAGTTTGACATAACATGTGAGAAAGTTTGTCTGTTACTTACCAAAGGTCAATAATTTACTCATGTATCTCTGGTTTCCTTCTCATTTAGCCACAATGCCATACATGATAAAACACAATCGACAATAAAGATACAGTGGTAGCTTCCTGTAATCTTGACAGTAATAGGGAAGTGCTTGTAATGTAATGCTTGTGATGATCACCTGTTTTCGAATGATCGCTGATAGTCTCCCATTTAGGTCATAACAGTACCATGCTTTAAAAAATGGTACTTGACGATTTTTTGTTTAGTACTCAGAACTGCCCCGGTAGCCTGGTGGTTAGAGCATCTCCCTCGGGATCGGGAGATCTGGGATCAAACCGGGGTGGGGTCAAAACCAAAGACTTTAGAAATGGCGCTCAGCACTCAGAGGTTAGAGGAAGGAAACAAGGCTGGCCGGCCCGTTGTCAGTATAATGTGACTGGGTGGGGTGTCATATCGGGTGTCTTCCGCATTATGTTCCAGTGGCGACATGGACTGACCCTGCTAAAGATGACACACTATATATGCCTTTTAAAGACTCTTCGTCGTCATACAACCGAAAAATTGTACGAAGTTAAACCCAAGCACACATACATACATGTGCTTAGTACTCAGCACATTAGAGGATATGTCAACGGGCTGTTTGGTTGGTTTCTGGACAATGTGATCTGATCATGTCTAGTGGCTGATGGCATGGTGCTTCAGTGAAGCAGTCCTGCAGATATTGGGGGAGTAGGACCACCCTGTCAAAAAGCTCAAGACCTTTACTATTATCAGTTGGATTCATCCTAACTATCACGTTATTTATGTAATCTAATCAAGAATTGGCAAATCCATTTAAGCAGCTTTCTTTGGGTAAATTTTTATATTGTTCACATGACTTAAGCTGTAGATTCCTTGCATAATGAAAAATCATTGATCTCTGTCTTTTCAGGGGCCTAGTGAATCTTAACACGTGCAGAGGGACCAAGTCTACCAAGAAAGGGCAGGTAGTTCCATCCAAGGTCCTGCATTTCATCATCGGACTCAACCATATGCAATGGAACATACATAATGTCAGAAATCTGTTATTCTAGAACAGCTTAATGGTGAACTGTCCCGGTTGATCAATTCTTTCACACAAAATTAGTACAGTATATCCTAAAATTATCTGAAACAGGGAACCAAAGAATATAAAGAATAACACTCTCTAGATTTTTTGAAAAGTATTTGTTTTAAGGCCATGTAGTTTGGTGTTCTCTACATGCTTATCTGCCCTATATGGCCCCTAGTGTATGACGTCCTAGTGGCGTTATACAGTTTTATGCAGCAATCATCTGTGTTAATCACATCGAATTACAATGGGATTAGTTTTCATGCTTTCCCATCGAACCCCGTGACTAAAACGGATGATTGCCATGCGACGTGACTATTTTGTACTGATTAAGCAGTCTGAGTCCTAGCCAGTTTCAGGAAATCTGTTTTGATCCGGTAAACAGACTGAAAACATTGATCTTCAAAACTGGAAATACCACAGTTACCTCACGTATATCTGGCACACTAGTGCCATTCAAGGGCCGACAAGTGGTATGCGATTTTCTTCTTGGAATTTTTTGTGTTAAATTTATTTTTAATTTCTACAAGTAAAAGCACTCAGCAGATGCATTCTTTTGTTTGCATCATTTTTGTTTTATATCACTGACGTATCATTTATTGAAGTACAGTGAAAAATAGACCCATAACGGTTCACCTTTCACATCTTATAGGTGAACTGTCTCGGTTCTATTTTTCATTTCACTTCACTGAACAATGTATCAGTGATATCACAAAAATGACGGAAACAAAAAATGCATCTGCTGAGTCGTTTAAATTGTAGAAAATAGGAATATATATTATATATGAAATGGTTGCATGGCAATTATCCATTTTCCTCGCATGGAGGGATCCGATGGAAAGACATCGGAGGTAATCCCATTGTAATTCGTTGAGTGATTAGCGCTGTTCACTGCTGCACAAAATGGTGTCATACACTACTGGGACATCAAGGGCAGATAAGCGTATAGAGAATACCATGCTTATACAAAACTCAATTCAAAAACATATTACAATACAAAAAATTTTTTTAAAACATCTGGCTATTTCTGTGCGTTAAATTATTTCGGCTCCATGTTTCATGTAGCTCTAAGATATACTGTGCGTATATTTGCAAAAAAAATTAATCAACCAGGACAGTTCACCTCTAACTATAAAGTTACTTCAAACAAACCTCTAGAAAGTGAAACAAATCTTGTAACTCGTTAAACAGCATTGGCCTCTACTTGATAAATAATGCCAGCTGTGTTTATTCAAGGAGACTTCTTCCTTTATTGAATTCTGTGGTAATGTTGTCATATGGGTAGAGAGCACTGCTGTTTTATGATTGACTTGCACTTATAGAGGGCCAAAGAAACGCATTGACAAGAAGTTGTCTTCAATCAGCAATCGTGGCAGTGTGTGATAAATTTGCAGTTATGCCGTCTGTGCCATTAAAATACCACATGCACCAACCCCACAACACGATGACGAGTTCTGATTCCACCGACTTTGGGAACAGGTACAACATCTTTAATGAAACGCGAAGTCGAGTTGTTGCATCAACTTTTTGTATCATTTAAAACTTGACGTCGAGTTTTAAATGGCGCTTAA
The DNA here is from genome assembly GCA_016165875.1 of Acanthopleura granulata. NCBI lineage: Eukaryota > Metazoa > Mollusca > Polyplacophora > Chitonida > Chitonidae > Acanthopleura > Acanthopleura granulata. The sequence goes on from JABBOT010000017.1 coordinate 162,425, forward strand.
ACATGCAAAAAGGTGATGCAGAGGCGATGTTGAGTTTTGATTCCGTCAAGTTTTGTTTATATCATTACACATGTTTAGGGACCATTTATTTTTTGAAGTTTGTCATCGAAACATTTAAGAGGAATATGGGGCAACGAAGCTCTGTGAACTAAATGATTCTTACACGTGTACAATGGTACCAACAAAACTCAACTTCATGTTTTGAAACGCGTCTGCTTTGTGCGTCGAGTTTTTGCAGATTAAAGGTCCATTTAAAACTCTATGTCGTGTTTTCAAACATAAAAGTTTTAAATAGGGCTTTAACCTGTAAAACGTGACGCACAAATTGATTCCGTCAAGTTTTGGTGCGTCCAGTTTTGGGATTGAATGCACAAACTGAACACCATAGCTTTGACAGTTCTCATTGCTATCATTTTAATTGTGATGTGGACAGTGTTGAGAGGGTTATCTGTTCACCTTTCACAAAAAATAGACAGAAGTCTGGTATTAAAAATTTAAAGTTTAATATTCCATTTATTGTTCGTACCCATATGAGTGGCACAGAAGTCATTTACCGTGTGCCGGAATCTAATTTCATTAGAATAGGAAAAAGGCTTGTTTTTGTTCTTGCATTTTTCCCCAAAGGTAATTGTTGTATAATTGGTTTCCAGAATTTATAAACGTGTTATGATTTACTATTCCGTACTAAACATTTGATGTTTGAAGACGTATTAAGCTTCAAAGTGTATGTACCGGTAATTCAATTCTATCAACAGAAAGGAAACTTACACTACTAGTTAGTTAGTTTTGAAGTGGACTGAGTTGATCTGTGTAAGTGTTTGTTCTATAATAGGTTTCCAGAGTTTAAAAACATGTTTTGATTTACTATTCAATCCTAAACATTTGATGTTCAAAGACATTAAGCTTCAGGGTGTATGTAATTTAACTCTGTCACCAGAAAGGAAACTTGCGCTACAAAATAGTCAGTTTTGAAGTAGACTTGAGTTGATCTATGTGAACTTTTGGGTACGCGATGATTGTATAATGCACATAACACATTGTGTATATGCTCGGATTTTGTTCATTTGTACGTTTACAAGTGGTGTATCTTTTTTTTCTACAAAGTGTCCTCGGTAACTTAATTGTCAATAAATTCTCATCATTATAAATCTCTGTGTAGTTTATATCTTGCATGCATTAATTCGGTAATTTGTTTTGTATGTAATTTGAAAAATATGTTTCCGTTTTTAATGCCCATAACAAGGAATGTACATATTCTGCTTGGTGTGAATTTACTTGCGACATAAATTGAAGTGCTGTAATATTCCACAGCAATAGCGGTCTTCTACACCAGAACTATGTAATTTAACCCCAGTGTCCGATTTTGAGGAACATTAGAAAACTGCTATCTACTTAATGCACCATGGATTTACACTTGCAGAATGTTGTTTTAAAAGCAGAAGTTCCTGTTGATTGGAAAAAACTGCCGTGATTTACGTTCTACGACGTACATTCTAAGGATGATGTAATTAAACGGGGTTAATGGCTGTGGTTTCACATCAAACTTGCCTGCAGATCTGCAGCACTAATAGTGTTATTTTACATCCAAGAATGTTGTAAGTCAACTTTGTTAATCAGCTTAATTTTACAGCTTAAAGTAATGCTGCTTTACGTGGTCGAAAATTGTTATATCACAACACGTTACTAGTTTTAACAAGTAAAGTCCTGTATTCAAACAACATTTACCAGTGTATATTTACATATAAATTTTTTGTAAATAAACAATGTGGCCAAGTGGGTCAGATCTTTTACTTGGCATTTTGGTGCTAAGTTACAGGGACTTATATTGTATATATACAAATACCATCGGTATATTTACATGCACTCAGTGCTGTAAATATGCAGCCAAAACCACTGGTCTCAAAGTTACCAGCACGTTTTACTGTAAAATTACATCATCTTTTTTCACAGTGTTGATTTCAGCGCAAACCCGTCTAATGTCCAGTCACAAAGTCAATTAGCCCTCATCCGGCTTAGGTCTCTGCTGTGACGGGCAGATGGCTACGCGCAGTCAACATGAGACCGATTCCCTTGTACGACGAAGCAGTACCATTTCATGTAGCAGTTTTGCAGCAGACGCGGATTTCATACTTTATATATTCATGGTACTGGTACTGGTACTGGCCGAAACACTAGCGACATTGGCGACCTGTCTACTGACCATTGGTGAATGGAGAGAATGGATAAAATCACTTATTAGGATTCCAGGAGAATTAAGACTCATTGCCAAATTTGATGGTAGAAATAGCAAAGAACAAGAGCTAGTCCCCCTTAATTAATATTCCACAGTGGATATTCAAGGATTTTCAAAGCATGCACATCAATTCAGTTTACGTGGAACATGTAGTAAGAATTAGCCATGGAATCTTCTGCCATAGATCTATCCAATATAACTGACCTCATGCTAGATTACATGCCGATTAAAGCAAGACTGTTTGTTAAGCAAATGTCTCATGAATTTACTGGTTAAGGAAACTAGTATTGTAAACAAAGAAAAAGGAAAGCTGTTTGCCCTTAAGTTCAGAATTTTGACAAAAAAGATGCAAACTAAGATGAAACTGATGAAGAAACAAGGGAATTCTGATAAAATGTTCACGCGTTGAGGACTAAGTGCACTGAAGATCTGTTTGGGTTACTCCTTGTGAGTTTCTAAAGGCTTTGTAGTTGTTATTATTCACTAATTAGATAGAGTTCTCTGAATTTTAATCAAGATGACGCTATAGATATTCAAGTCTCGGAGTCCGATTGAAGATTTCATGTCTTGTTAAAGTTTCCTTGTATATCAACAGTGATGTATCACTCAAAGACGACAATGTCTTTGTGTTGCTGTATCTTATTTCTAAGATAGTCACCTGCATAAAATTTAAACCTTTCGCCTATACCAATGAGCAGATCAACATTTTTATGTGTTATGCCCCGTGACATAAAAGAAATACTTGAGCCCTAACAGTCTTCTGTTCAGTGTTTTGTATTCAGTAAGTAGAATTTTAGACACATGTTCTCACAATGGAGCGATCTAAGAGTCACATTAGTCCTATACATAGGGAAGGAACAATCCTATAACCCATGCAATCCCCTGGTGTCTATGTGACCTGCCTGTACTTCTACAGATACACTATAAAGTCACATAAATATTAAAAGACTTTCAAGGAGTTGTTCTTGTCAAATCCATATTTGCAGAACTTCCCATTTTTCAGTTATTGGAGGACGGCTGCGCTTTGACTGAGAGAGATGTCGAGAAAATATTGCTTTCTGGGCTTAACAGATACCAACCATGGTTTCTACACATCTCCCCAAATAGTAATAACGCGCCTGTGTTATAGCGTTGCTGCAGTATGCATGAGCAGAAGCAAAATGATCCGTTTTACGTCATTAGAACTTCAAGTATTGTATTTTGTAAATTTTTTACCTGCCTATCGCTCGGTTTTGCGCTATATCACTTTCCTGTCTGTAATGTTTGTATTCTTTGGATATTCAAATAATACATTTCAACTGAAAATATGTTACCACAATTAAATGTATTTTCGTAAAATACATAACAAGTCCTCCACTGTAATGATAATTAACATGATAAATGTCATTCATTTAAGTATACGTTTACCAGCTACATATGGTCATACAGTTGTTAAACTTGTAAATTTCCTAAGAGGTAAAATATATATGTGATAATTTCCCATGGCAGGCCACTAGGCCATAGTTGTGTTAGTAACAAGTATGTTGAATCTGTTACGAAAGAATGTACTTTCCATGATTTATTATGCAAGTTACTTAATGTAAGTAGAGATGTTATATTGTGTTGTTTAACAACTACTAAGCGTTTGAACAAGGTGCTAGTCTGACATATATTTGCAGTTTTCAGTGAATGAAAATTTGCGAAAATGTCCCTTATCATAAGAATAGGCTGGTTAAAACATTATAGTACCAGTACCAAATGATTAATGGATTAAGATTTTAGCGGACAGAATATTTTACGCTACAGAAATGACAAAGTGATTTCTTCATAAAATCCAAATACTTTACAAAATAGTGTTTCGTATATTTAGATATTTGAACAGATGCTGAGTCTAGTTTATTTTTGTCATTTGACAGGACATATAAAGTTACTACACGATTTCGAAAGCATGTTGGAGAGAATCTGAACGAAGCTTCAACAAACCCACTGTTTGTGGAGAAAAAACCATTGTTCGAAGCCTCACTGCACTGAATAGATTAATGGCCACCCATTGGTCGTTCTATATGGGATGTGCATCCAAAGTGTACATCACCCTTGCAGCGTTGTTGATTTTATGGAATTATAGTACTCTAGACCAATTGTAGTTAGCAAAATTAACATTAAGCATGGAAGAAGTTAAGCAACTGCCTGGAAATGATAAAAACATAAACGAAATATTGATTCTAAGAAACAGATGCATGTTTAATGTTGGTGACATTTGTATTCATTTTGATGTAAGATAAAAGTACATTATGACTGCAGAATACCTCTTATTGCTTGTTTCATTGTGGCATGTTTCATAAATGTTTTCGACGTTTATGATGAGATTGAGAAAACTATAAACCAGATTTCGGTGAAAATGCAACAGATTTTACCATTTTAGGGGAAACATTTTATGTATAACCTCAGTCGGGTCGATTTGTTAAACTTGGGGACTTGTTCATTACAACAGTGAGATGGATTTTTAAGCCGAAAATCTTATGTGTATATAGTCTCTTTAAGTAAACTTCATTTGGGTGCACTACCACTCTGTTAGTATGTCATCCATGATGGCCTGAGTGTTACCTCTGGGCAGAACTCTGAGGACTGAGCATGTGAGAAAAGGCAGTTGCAAGTGCAGATGTATATCATTTAAATGGAGCAGCAGAATGATCTACTCCCTTAGCCTTATGTTTTTAACATTCTGAATGGTCTGTCAACCATTTTAAATTGGAATGTTCACCCTTTGTAAACAGTGTAAATGCCTGTTATTTTTTAACTTCTCTAAAAGGTGTCAATTCATACCTTTCTGAAAGGTGTTATTTCGCAACATTTTGGAAAGGTGTCTATTCTATTCCTTTCTTAAAATGTGTTTAACTACACCCCTTCCAAGGAGTGTTAATCTACACTCTTTCCAAAGAGTGTTAATTCACTTTCTTTCCAGGGGTATTAATCTACACCCTTTCCAAAGAGTTTTAATTCACACGATTTCCAAAGGGTGTTAAATCACACCCTTTCTAAAAGGTGTTAATGTACACCATTTTAAAAAGGTGTTAATTCACACCGTTTTCAAGGGTGTAAACTAACACTTAATAGGCTGTGCTCCCCTGGACAAGCCATTTGCATCCATTCTTTGTGTACAGTGACACCGCTTTAGCTCAGAGTATAGGACTTTATGTGCATTGTCATGTTGAATAAATTTGTCGCCTTCGATACACATGTATATTAACAGTTGCTAAAAAAAAAGAAGGGAAACTGAGAGACATATTTTAATTACGCCAGCATATAAAAAGAAACATATTACAGGATCTAGATGCTAATTATATTTACATGACTAGAGCATTCTTTTAGTCTCACTGGCACTCTTAATTTTTAAACCGGTGCCATCTTTTCTTTACATGTACCTAATTCTGCCCTTGTTTTATATACTTTTTATAATATAATTATGTAAGTGTTGGTTGCTTGTCTTAAAAGAACGCCTTAAGTACTGGTCTTACGATTATTGGTGTGGAATATCTATTATTATTGACGATTTGTCTGCGAATTCATGTTGCGATGCATAGAATTGCAAATGTTGTCTCCAACTAAACTTCATATCCGACACTCGTAAATCATGGAGGAGCGGTCCAAGCCGATATTTGCAAGGACCCATTTCCCAAAACACTACAACACCAGTTCCCAAGGTTACGTGTGCAAATGGCAAATAAAGCTGGCAACAAGTAAGAGACATATGTAGCCATCAGTCTCCAACGATACAAAGACGATTTTCAAGGCATGAAATCCACTTCAAACTTCAGTCTCATAGGTCGGGAATAATTACCAGGTCAAAAACAAATATAGATATCTCAATTGTGCTTTGACTGCAACCATATATAAAAGCATCATAACGATGTAATGTACATGGATCTTTGTACGTGCTCTATAGCCCCGGGTTAAACAGAATTGAATACCACTATGAGAGAGATCTCGAGAGACGTTGGCATACCTGTCCGCAAGAGTGTTAAGCCATGGTGCTGATGGGCGCATGGGTTGTCATTCCTTACGCACTTACATGGACAGCTCGAATAAGACCCTAACTCCTGTAAATTGAGAGGAGGCCACATTTCACCGGTCATGTGTTGCCATTTGTATATTATCACACTGTCGTCGCTGCTCTGGATCTACTCTTTATGCAGTATAGTTTTGTTATTATACTGACTATACAAATTTAGGACTTTGAGTGAAGCTTTAACAATAAGTATCTATATATCATATACTGGCCTATCACTGAGGTGATACGAGAGGCGTGTACCTTATTGATGTTATGTATTAGCTTGTAATGTTACCTTTTATACACAAGCTTTACATTCATAATGGAAATAAAAACGTATTAGCCATATATGTGATGTTCAGATCCTTTGGTAGAGGAGAAAGGCAGAGGAAATTACAGCCCTTCAGTACATAGACACCTGTACAGTCTCCTGACACCAAGCAGCAGTTCAGCCCGAAGAGCTGCATGATAAACATTCATATACACGTGAATAGCTTTTTGGTGAAAGGGCAGTGAAACGTCCGACAATTAAATGCGCACTCCCTAAGGATAACAAAACTAAATCAGGAATGAATGAATGCTTATTGTTTAACGCCCTACTCAAGAATATTTCACTTATACGAAGGCGGTTTCTCCTTGGTGCAGGACGGATTTCCACCGTATCTTTTATCTGGTGCTGCCTCACCGAGACGACTTGCCGAAGACACCCAACAAGCCCCCTCACCCAGTCACATTATACTGACACCGGGCCGACCAGTCCACCCTCTATCCTCTTATTGCTGAACGCCTAGCGAGGAAGCAGAATGTACCATTTTTTAAAGTCTTTGGTATGACCCGACCCAGGTTTGAACCCGAAAGCGGACGCCCAACCAACTGCGCTATCCGGGCGGGTCTAAATCAGGAGGCAGTTATGCCGTTTGGGCTTTTGTTTCCTATTTTTCCATCGATGCCTTTATTTTATGCCATTTATAATATACAAGGTACTGGCATTATAAAGCCAGGTTTGAAGTTGGTAACAGTTTGAGTTTTTTGAAGGCTAAAAGCTAAATTTGCATCAAGATATTATCAAGTGTTAAGATGAATGTATTACCACTGGTAATTCGTATGTCGTAGAGAATCAAATAAAAAATGAAGATGTCAAGACGTATCTGCTGTCAAAAATGGTTTTGTGGAATCGGTCCTTGGCCTTAAAATTTGGAGTTTCTTATAGACGTTAAATTGAGTCATTTAATGCCACGCAAGGGGTCTGGTTTAAGCTCTAATTAATAAGTTGAATGGGCTGACCTGCTGTATAATATATTAACTACGGAGTTTGCATATCTTTTTGACAAAAGTGCTCCGAGATTTCCCTGGTAGATTCGATGAGGGAATGCGGTAGGTGTCATCCAGTACAGTGCGATTATCCTTGGGCAGATCAGCACGACGTCTGACGGTAACACGATGTTCGCACCCTCTTAGCCGACTTGTTTCCTTTTGCAAGAGAAGGTCGATTTAAAATCTCCGAGTTAAGAATTCAGCATAGTAATTTATCAGCACAGCTCGCTGTGTGAAGGCTAGAAGACGTGCTTATTCACACCTCACGGACTTCCACTTAATTTAACATCGCCTAATAAACAGGCTTTGCGCTTGCTAATTTTCATGTTCAGCAAGGACGTACCATCTCACCTGTAATTTCATTTACTCTGATAAAAGAAGGTGACAGAATTGTATTATTCATTTACACTGGCACAGGTGAGCTGGTCTCTCTATACTGTATATCTAGGTGAGATGCACGGCTATGCCCGTTAATCAGTTGCATGCCTCTCGACTAAGATGAATAAACTCATTTATTACCTATGCACCGTATAGTGTTGTAGCGGCTAATTTCATGTTATTTAATTTACCTTTTCTTATGTATCTTATTATAATAATTACCCTGGGGGCTTTATATACAGACCATCTGAGGAAGACAGTATGTGCAATACCTCTAGCCATGCAGGGTTCCGTTATAATTTAGCCAATATAGTGTATATAGTTGTATTTCTTGCCTGAGCCTGTCAACCTGTGTGATGTCACACGCATGTGACCAGTGATGTCACACCCGCGGCTGTGGCTTTAAGCATGCAACGAGGTTTGCCAGGTTTCTGGTAATTTGCGGTTATATTAACTCCGGTTTCCTCAACCAAATAAATCTGAATGCCATCCTGCAAATGAGGACTTCTTGGATGCAGCTGTAAACATGATTCATATACATGTATAAAGTATATGTACTTAGTTATTTAATTGCTTGGTGTTTTCCACAAGAATATTTTACTTATACAATAGCGGCCAGGATTATGGTGGTAGGAAAAAAGGCAGTGCCAGAGGGAAACCCAAACTTATATACATAAATAAATGTGCTTTTTAAAGACTTTTCATGCAGGGTTTTATATATTTAAGTGTTTGTTTTAGTGAAAAAATTAAAACACATGAATGAAAGTATCTTCACATAAACCTAAACCTTATAATGGATGGGCATTCAGATGTCAAATTATATATAATGCTAACTTCCATTTCATCTCTTATTTTAGTCCAATCTATAGAGAGTGTGATTTGACAAACTATTGCTGTTGTGATATTTTTGATCTTATTTTGTCGTCGTTTCCATGAGTCGTCGAGGAGAATACTGAATGGTACACCTTATTTGTATTGTCTATTTACATAAGGATCAGGACTTCCTCAGGCGTCAATTGTATATGAAGAAAAACGACTTTAATTTCTACCTTGTTAACCATCTACAGTTCAGGATTCCAAGATCAATATATTAATAATTATAAATATTAAGTTGAAATTAACATCACTGCATATTCTTTACAAATTCTGTATAAGTCATGGTGCTATAGAGGCTTTGTACGTTGCCACTGTCTATGCTTTTACATGAGCAGTTAGAATATAGCCGCAGCTGACCTAAGTTGACCAGAAGCCGGATTTCAGCGGCAGCTGGCTTGTGACAATTTGCCAAATATCGCACTCTCTTCGCTGCTCTGGTTTTACTCTATGTGCCTTGGTCATGTATGCTGCACATGATATATACCTATCCCGCCTAATGGATTCACTACCAACATCGACAATTATAACCTACGTCGTGAAACATTGGTGCCGAAACCTCTAAAGAGGATTCTACCATTAAGCGTCCCCATTCATAGTCTTTCTTTCAAATTTTGTAAGCATACCGGACATCAAATACAACCGATAATCACATCTATGGCTCTATGCTTTGCAAGAAAATGTTGAAGTCAGTCTCACAAAGCAGTGAATATAGAAATTGAGAAAAATAATTCCTTCTTGAGAAAAATCGTATCAACCGTGTCTATTCAGTCTTAGGAAATAATGTATATAAATTGAGGAAAGGAATCCTTCTTGAAAGAAAACGAGTAAATGATCCACACAGTTTCAAATAATGTATGATTAGAATAAAAATAAATTACTGTATAGAAAAGCGAAATTTCCGACCTACAGATTCTTTTTTTCTGACAACTGAGTATGTTTACGATGTATCATAATGGCTTTGTTAGCCTTTTGTCTCTAATCATTCTGTCTCTGTAAGTGTATGTAAATGAGATGAGGTGTCGTGGAGGTGTGATATGGGGACTGTCATGGTCTATACGGATGGTTACCCACAGATATTATCTCTCTACTAACAGATGGGTGTACGTCTTCAAGCTGCGAGGCTCTGACAGGGATTCAGAAACCGCCCTTGTCTGTACATAGCGAATTCAAATGAGTCAACGCGGCAAAATTGTATCTCTTCTCGAGCTATCAATGGCTCGAAACGACACAAAGCAGAAGGTGGATCTATAAACATCTTAAATATATGCCATTTCATATACATTTTTCTTTTTTTATGAAATTTTATCAGTGGTAAACTCAAGAAAAAGTTAATAAACTTATCTTAGTCTCTCCAAGAAATTCCATTAGATAAACACCAATTCAAACCAAACAACTGGAATGCACGTTTTAAGAACTTCAAACTCCAATAACGATTTGCATTTATTTCACAGTGTTTCATTCAATTCTAACATCTCTCGAAATGTAAACGCATCAGTGGGAAGGTCTGCCAACAACCTGTGGATGGTCATGAGTTTTCCCGGGGCTCTGCGCGGTTTCCTCCCACGATAATGCTAGCCGCCGTCGTATAAGTTAAATATTCTTGAGTATGGCGTAAAACAGCAATCAAATAAATAAATAAACTCATCAAAATAAGACGGCATGGACTTACATGCAAGACCTATGTCATAACAGCATCAGTGATACACGCGTGCTTGTATCTGGTATACACGCATTAAATCCATTTGATGCCGACACCCTACTCAAGCATTCAATTTCAAATATATTCAATTAGCTTTGTGGATGGAGGCCACACGTGCAGCCAAAACATAACCTGATAGCATTATCAGTTAAAAATGTCAGCGCCTTAAACTCAGATCCCATTGAAATACTTTTTTCAAAAGATATATTATGTTCATCATCGAATATTATTTATCTTCAGATTCAAGAATTCACAGAATATTTCGAGTATTTCACTGTAATGAACCGTTCAGTATAGATTTAGAACATTCTTAATGATGAAGACACCAAATTTAAAGCCACAAGTGTATTTTACTAACAATTCGGTAAGTCCAGAAAACTAGACGAGTATATATTGCAAAGGTTTGGATTGTATGAATGGATATATCGCTGTAGACCCCACCTTTATACGAATAAACATTGTACTATATATCGTGATGACTAAGCATTTCCACACTATACGGATAGATTTATTTATGCATTCATACATTTGATTGGTGTTTTACCCCGTGCTCAATAAAATTTCACTTATACGCCGGCGGCCAGCATCATGGTGGGAGGAAACCTGGCAGAACCTTGGGAAACCATCCGTAGGTTGCTGGCAGACTTTTCTAGCATGAACTGGACTTGAACTCACAGCGACCACATCGGTGGAAAGCTTCTAGGTCATTACGCTGCGCTAGCTCGCTAATCAACTAAGTCACGGAGGCCCCCACACGCATAGGCGACTGGTTTCATGATTGAACAGATTATAACATTACGAATCCATAACGCTAAAAATATGCTAATTAAAATTTAAATCATATAACTACTTCTGCAAGTTTTAAATGTCGATTTTAAGTTGAATAAATAAACGGTTTGAAATGTATCTTCTCATGTAATTCCATACCCTCGACTGTATTACAAGTACAAAACATGACAAAACTGAAAGCGACAAGAAGCATGGCGTCTTAGACCGGCTATAAGCATAATTAATCCCAGGATGTCCCTAATTTAAATGAATGAGAAATTTGCATATTTCAGCCATTATGCGTTGGTAGCGGTAATACCTTGCTCACCCGAGGGATATCAGGCATATTAGGGGTTTCCTGCATTCCCAAAGCCATTAATTATAAATCATTTAAAATACATAAATAAATCCTAATTAAACACACCTGTAATGTATATACACGTAATATTTTATACCCGTATGAGCTATAAATTTTAACTCACATGTACTACGCTCACGACGTCATAGGGTTTTGACTATCGGACGGCTCTGTTCGTGAAAGTCGTTAAATACTTAAAAGAAACGACAAAGGTTAATCTGTTCAGCTTGCGTACAGACAGTGTTAACGGGAAACATATGCATATGTGCCTAAACTCTCATTGTTCTCCTAAAGCAGAGTGGTAGTTCGACAGCACAAGCACTGCGGCGCAGAACTCCGAGAATGACATATGTATTTTTTACAATGTTATATAATACCATTGTGGGCAAATATGTACAGAGTTATCCAGATCGCTATAGGGACCTGTTCCACAATTGTATCTACCTCATATTAATCCGTATAAGCGTTATTGCTCATTACATCGACATTATGCCTTCATGAACTGTTGCAAATCAAAGCGCTATTCAGATACCTGGACTTTTCTTTGATATTGAAACTGTTACAGAACTAGGAATTTTGAATTGGATTCTATTCCTCGTTTTCCCTTTATCGTTGAAAACTGATGATTGCTACTGTCTTCTACATGTGACCAGTTTATATTTATTTTAAATACATTCCTTTGCATGGAAATTCGTGTTTTGAAACTGGATCTTCCCAATATCTTCTTGGAACGCCTCTTCATAAACAACAAACGATAACCGAATGTTGAACTTGATACATAGATTTACACAGCTTCTGTAACTTATTCCCTGTTTAGGGGCAAATGTCATTACGTCGTATATGCTCCACAATGCAATCTACGACTAAGTTGACCCTAAGCTCATTCTGAGGACGGAGGAGAACGTGCAGACCTAGAAGGAAATCGTCTGGACCTTATAGAATGCAATAACCCACTTAAATAATCAAGTTAATTAATTAACCCGTTCTAACAGTTAGAACGGGCAACAGAAGAAATGGTCAGTGGAAGATGTGAATGTGTGATTTGTGGGAAATATAAGAAAATGCAGGGAAGAGCGACAAGTTTCAGTATGGCAACTGCTGTCTTGTGAGACGTAAACGATGAAATTTTCAAGTTTCGAAACGAATATCCACTGGACAATCATACATCAACGCTTCTGTTTTATTCATACTTTATTTATTTATTTATTTATTTATTAGTGATTCACGCCGTACTATTTTTCGCTTACCGGCCATGCAGGCGAAGTACACCACCGCCGTTTGCCACTTTGCCGAATCAGAGAGAATCATTGGTATCGATGCGACCACGCGACCTCATGGACAAATGCATGATAGTCGTATGTTTTCGCTAATGGTGACCCTTTGACCTTAAATACCACAACGAATTTGACCAAGTTACTGGTTAATCTTAACTGTAGATCACCCAGTGAAGCCTCTGCGCATGTCCTCGTGTCATATGGTGTATTTAAATCGATGTTCTGTCCTCAGATCTAACTTGCAGTTTTAGCGCTAAAGACGACAAGGGAATAGCTGGCAAATGGTCACGCGTAACCAGTGAAATACGACATCCTTGTCAATGTACCCCAGTTACGGTTTTGTTCTCTATTCACATGTATAAATGCTTACTAGGTTGCAATTCATACACCACGGTTGAAACAGAAGTAGGTAAAGAAAATGCAATGATGTCAGAAGAAATGTTTAGACGCCATTGTTCTAGAATTACACAAATGTTGCTTTGTCATTGCATGTAAAAAACGTTTACATATATAAGACGGGCACTGATTAGTCAAAACAGCACATATGCTCTGCCAACTCATTGGCCGCAACGCATTGCATACATTTGTTATGAATTCGAACTATACGCACCAAAGATGACATGTAAAGGCAACCCTGAAGGTATGAGGGGGCCTTGTTATTACTTAAACACTTACATGGTTTTACTCTCCTCGCTGTAGTCTTTTATTTATTTATTTTTTTATTTATCTATTTATCGAAGAGAATATAGATAGTTGCAAATGTCAACCATCACAGTGGAATCCCCATGTACTTTTAAGCGCATATTCCATAAATGATTCCATAAATACTATCAACAGTTAAGCTAATTTTGGGAGTATATATCACTTTCATCTAGCAGCACATCAGTGACGATTATATTGGCTTTTCAAAGAGTAACTGCTGACTATATCCCTTTCATTAAATTTTGTCTTCTTTCTTATTTTATCGCCTTGCAAGGTTAAATCGTGTTACTTTAATATAGCTTGCTTGAAGTCAGGTATACCACGATGTGTGGCTCCCTATATAGACAAGAGTTAAGCCTGGCAAGGCAGCAATTTACGACAACTTGTATGACAAAGAGAGAAAAAACGGTCCCGCCTGTCAGTTCACACTCATATAGGCGGATTATAAAACATAGAGCCACTTGTAACCTTAATTAACAGCAAATACACACATACACACAAAAAAATCACCCCAAAACGTCACCAAAATCCAAAAGCGAATGTAAGCCAACAAACAGCTAATCAGAGAGCGATGAAAATCAACAAAAAAAACCTAAAATTTAATGAGATAAGCGGAAGAAAAAATGTTGAATCCCAGACAGAGGAGATCGTAGATAATCCGACGCACATAGCACCTTCGAAAACCGCGAATTGTTACAGATTAGCGGTGTTAATCAGCTAGGATCAGTATGGATTACTTCCACTTGCTGATCACGAGCTTAAGTACGGGTAGATTTGTTCACACTTGACCTTTTTACATTACTATAGTACAGAAGAAAAAATCATGAAAAAGCAACTCAACATAATCTGAACCTAAATTTAAAGTAGATGAATCAGATCTGGGCTAACGATATTTCGTGTTACTTTTTATCTTGAGGGAAACTTTTGACAATAAAAAAAGAGCACTGGGACTTTAACATATTGATAATACACAATAGTTAATGACATTCTTCGAAAATTTTACCAGAAACTGAGTTTGACTGTACAAGTAGAAAAGCAACGTACACGCCTGCCAAGTCAACTGCAGGGTGAATGTAAATAGCATGGCAAAGTCCGATTGTCGTATACATGAGTTAACTGCTATGATAGCGTGATAACATGTGTCTTTAACATGAGGATGCCATGTTATACAATACAAAAGGCTACAGCAAAGAGAGCTAAACCAGATCAGCGAGGACAGTGTGATAGTTGGCAAATGGTCACACGTTACCGGTGAAACCCAGCCTCTTTTCAATTTACCTCAGTTAGGGTTTTCATTCTAACCGTTCATGTAAGTGTTTAAGCAGAATTAGGTAAACAAATTTCCAGGGATGTTAAATGTAATTTATTAGAAGCCAATTGTCTAGAATTACTAAAAGTGCTATTCTGTCATCACATTTAACAGATATAAACACAATAACATGAAAACAATTAATTCAAAGGGACCAGGTCCATGCAGCTGTCATGGATGTGTTGATATATCGTATTCAACTATTTACACCGAATACCTGCCTAAATTCCTCAATCAAAAGCCAAGCCTGATTTTCAGCTATAAGTGTATATATATGGGGTGGCCTAGAACAGAAGGACTGTCGTATAAGTGAAATATTCTTAAGCACGGCGTAAATCACCAATCAAATAAACAAATAGAACAGAAATGTTGCCAAAACGGACAAATGGCAAGAGACTGATGAGCATGTCGGTCATGAATCAGGTTGGGCAGAGGCGGAACAAACTTGAGTTCAAATTTAGAAAAGTGAAAGCTTATTTTAGCTGGAGTCTGAAAAAGCCATTTTACATGAATCAGACGACAGATAACGCCATTCTGATTTCAGACGGGGAGATAACAGATAATAGACAGTACGGGCAAGAACTCTTGGGGAGTACGGGAGGGGGGCAAGTGCTAAATGAACATTCGCTGAAAGCTTGATTAATGCTCTCTTGCCGTGCGAGATTTCATTTCAAAAACTTTAAATTAATTTGAAAAAATATCTAGTATGTTTTAATGTTCAGTGTATTGTTGACTTATCAGCAATCCTGCCCGTTATCTGTTTAATAATTGCGTGACACTTTCGGGGAGAGACACTCGTTAGTAGTCTCTCTGCTTTTTGTAGATATAAAAGAGACAAAAGATATATACCCTACCCAGGATTTTGAGCCTTCGGGGAAATACCTTCACTTTCACAGCTTGGAGAAATTCTAAAAGCAGAAAAGTAACATGTAATGAATTTATCAGAGTTGTTTTTTAGGCTCTTAAATTCTACCCTGCTGACCTTAGTGTTGTTTTTATGCACGTGACAGGAAAATGCCAAACGTCAGAACGAGAATCTTTAATTACGTAAAGAAGACTGACGTTTGTAATATTTGACAGTTATGTTGGAGGGCTAAAAGTGTTGCAAAAGGAAAGAAAGGAAAAAAAAAAGGTAGTCTAAATTATGGCCTGAAGAATCCCTATATAACTCTGGTCGACGACCTATTTTTTCATAATTAATACGGAACAAGCCACGTTTACCGTCACACTGGCCACTTATTCGAAAATCATTCAGCTAATCACCCAGTCAGAAAACTTGTTACAGAGCAGAATAATCTCAAGAGGACGGCAATTAAGTCCAGGAAGTTACTTTTCCTGTTATCTATACTGATATTCCGTGTACAAATGTCCGTTTTCCACCTATCTCATTGGTGTTTTACGCCGTATGATGGTAGCCAGCATGCATATGGAAGAGCTCGAAGGAAACCCAAGGCCATCCGCAGGTTACTGGCTGACCTTCCCAAGTACGGAAGCCAGCATAAACTGGACTTGAACGTACAGGGAGAGGCTTCTGTGCCAGCGTACGCGCTCTACCGTTTCGGCCACACAGGCCTCTATTGGATCCGAATACACGTGCGTGAAATCACTTCCCTAGCTCGATAGTGTCAGACACAGGCATATAGGCTATTCGATCCCCAGTTTCGATCTACTCCTAGATTATAAACTTTGCCCGTTGAGTATACTGCACTGTCGTTTATCGAAGTTATATCCCTGCGTTCGGTATAGAAATAAATAAATAAATAAATAAATAAATAAATAAGTTATTGAAGTTGTATGGGTAATCTGTCCAGAAAAAATATTTTTTTCAATTCTAAATTTTCAAAATTACTCACATTATCCATGCCTATGTATACTTGCACGAAACCCGTTTGCGTGTTGTTTTTTTCACCACTAATTAATATGCAAAACCCTTTCGGGATTAGACGACTAATTGCAATAATTGAGAAATTTATGACATCTATCGCCCGTAGATACATTGACCTTTTGGCCACAATGATGCTCGCTTGAGAGAATTCTAGATGTGTGGAAACTGGTTTTCATGAGGTGTCATCACTCCTCAGGCAACGGCTGTTGTATCGCTTTAAAATGCCCGTCACTCATAAACACAAATTATTACATAGGCATAAAAAAGCGGGGTTACTAAGTCACCTAGCTGCAGTTAATAAGTGACATAAGAAAAGTCACGACTATATATCTGCCCGTCCCACATTTAATACATGTACTAATGCAAAATGTCCCTGAAAGCATTTTCGCTTTCAGTGCATGTCCTCTATAGGGCCCAAGTTGAATTGAGTATTCTTCTTTTGCAATGCACATGTGTTGGTTACCATATTGTCGTTACTGTAGGAATGGACAATAAAGGATATGCCTACACAAATTTGGCCAGAATGGCCTTAGACAGGATGTAGGTTGTCCGTTGATTGTCTTAAATTAGAACAAAGTTTTCAGTAACGAAAGATATTATATCGTCTGTCTAGGATTAAGCCCGTATTGCCGTATGGAGGGGCCTATAGCGAAGTGCAATGACTTAGGAGCCTCTTACCAATTAGGTCGAGGTGAGTTCAAGTCCAGCTCATGCTGGTTTCCTCTCCGGTCATACGTAGGAAAGTCTGCAAGTAACCTAGTTTCCTCCAACCATAATTCTGGTCACCGTCGTGTAAGTTAAATTTTCTGGAGTACGGCATAAAACACTAAACGAATCAAACAATTAGTCATGTTACTGCTGACACTGCCATTATTATTCTGTTGGTCGAAAGGTTTAGACGGTTGACATATTCGCTTGTCACTATAGCATATGTGCTGTATCTACTCAGAAAGTGTGATCCATAATAACAGTTATAATATACAGTTACTTAAATCATTTTCACTGCTTGTTGGGGCTGAGTCATGGACGAACATGTGACCGTACGCACAGTCTACTGCTTTCGTTGATGGCCACGTGTCTTACTAGTGCGCATATCAGTAAGCCACATATGCCTACACCGGATGCTCCAGTGTCCTCCACCCGTGAACCTTAAGACCATTGTTTATCAGTCAAAATTCAGGAGTATGGCTTTAAACAATAAATTGGATACACCGCCCAGTCAGAATTCACTGAAAGCGGACTGCTCAGTAATATGAGAAAATAAATAAAATTGCTAAGATTATTCTTTCGCTTGACCCGTTGTTTTCACGGGGTTTATAATGCAAGTTTTATTGGTGAAATATTACAATTAGTAATTTTAATGATCAATGCTGCTCGTAAAGGTGAGAAAATATAATATTTTATATCAGAGCAATATTCGTCCGTGCGGCGTAATACATCTATGTAAAAGTAAATAAAGAAACCACTCACTAAGCAGCTGACAAATAGTAAGTATATGTGCATTTTTGGAAAATAGGAAATGTATCCCTTAGCTGCACCACTTGGCTAATAATTGCCTAATCAAGAAATAACTAAAAATTAAATAAATATACGTCAAAAGTTACTTCATATATAAAAATATCAATGCTTTTTAGTATTGCAAAGTATTTAGCAGGCTAAATGTTTTCAATGTGAGTTCTGACATTCGGCGATAAATGTCTGAAGAAATATTGGCAACGTACCATTTAAACCCTAACACTTCATTCTGTAAATGTTACACCTTGCAATTATTGTTTACAGGTTAGATTACCAGACATTTTTAAATTTATCACGTAAGAAGCATAATGAAGTGTTAATTTGACACTGAAACATAGTTTCATGAATATTTCACTTATAGGACGGCGGCCAACATTATGGTGGGAAGAATTCGGGCAGAGCCCGGGGGAAACCCACGACAATCCGCAGATTGCTGGCAGACCTTCCCATGTACGGCCGGAGATGAAGCCAGTATGAGCTGGTCTTGAACTCACAGTGACTGTATTGGTGAGAGGCTTCGGGTCATTGTGCTGCGATAGCGCGCTTACCGACTGAGCCACGGAGGCCCCCTATAATGTATTGTAATTGATAACTATTTAGCTCTCCAGAAACAGTTATTCTCATATTATATATAAAAGCTTTCCCTCCTGGCTTCAACATTATTAATGTTACGTATAACATTTCAGTTTTGACAGTATTCATGCAAAAAATTTCTATTTTGAAACACCGGACAGACACATTTGCACCAATAGAGGTTAAAATGAAATGCGAAAACCAGGCTTTGGTAATACCGGTTAGGTTTTATCTATTTATCTGACCTGTGTTTAACGCTAGGCAGTGAGGAACGTTTTAGTTACTTTGAAAGGCGATCAGGTTTATGTATGGAGGAAACCACAGTGCCTGGAATAAACCAGTGACCTCTGGTGTGTACATGACAAACAGTCTGACTTAAAGTCAAGAACGAACCAGTGATCACGGCATTCATTGCACCCGGCATTCGCAATGGGGCGCTCGACCGCTTGCGGGAAAACGAGGCTTTTTTCGAATGAGATAGCGATGGTCCATTACGTTTTGTACTGGTACCCTATTTTAACCGTTACAGTATATTTAAATATTATAATTTGTGGAGGGTGGGGGGATAATTTTTCACTTTAATGGTGACCTCGTCGTGAATTTCCCTGCGAATAAACTCGGCGTATTTGTAATGTTTAAGTCGTAATTAGTTATCATGAATTTTAAAAAAGACAATCGACATTCAACAATTTCAAAAACCCTTTCTGTATTTGACTCCAGAATGTCTTCCAGTTTCATACTTTTCATTCACAATGATGCATTACACTGTCAAGTATAGCACAAAAACATTTTCTGTAACGCATGAAAAAAATGAAAATTGCAAAACATAATACTGATGTATGAAAAAACAGATTTAAAACAGAACACAACAGGATATGCGTTAATTTCCCTGAAAGGAGTTGCTGGATGCTTCCTTGGCAAAATTTTTTTTATGTTTGTTTCTGCGCATGTTCATAACTCCGCGTCAAAAACCCTATCTTTTCATACACACCTGTTTAAATTGCTACGACATTTATGGTCCTTAAATTTTGATGTTTTTGATTCCAGACGTGGGAAATAACCAGGACGAAACATGTAGACTTGTAAAGTTTATAATGAGTCTGCACATCTGGGGTTAACGAGAGATGAATATACCTGTCATCAACGGATGACGTGACACTTGTCAGATGAGTTGACGACAGGTGAGATGGTATCAGCACGATGTGGAGAGGACGACCCCAGAGGCCCGCCAGACACCGCCTGAGTAGGGGAAAACAACTACGTAACTCTTAAGGCTGCCAACTGCCAAAAATCTACATGCGCAGATATAGAAAAAAAAACCTCTATAGAGATATGAGTTAAACACAAAGTGTTTGAAAGGAAACTGGTCACAAATAACCTATGAACTATTATACAGCCGCTAGAATCTGTGACAATCTGTTGCCAATGTCTAAGGCCCGCCAGATATCGCCTGATACAACTGGGTAACAATTCAGGCTGCCCGTGGCAAAAAAGCTACACAGATACAGAAAAACCCTCTCTACTGGAAAATGAGTTAATCACAAAGGGGTTAAATTGAAACTGGTCACATAAAACCTGTGAACTGTATATACAGCCACTAGAATCTCTGCCCGTATGTTGCCAGTTTATATCTAAAACACAAATTAAGGTCTGCGATAAGGCCTTCAGTTGCATGAGATGAAGACAATATCACAGGCCTAAAAGTTTGAGTTGAGTCTTGAAAGATAACTGTGTTTGTCATAAAACTGTGAACTGTCCAAACCTTATGAGCTGATATAGGAAAAAAAATAGTTAAAGTAATTCAAAACGTGAAAAAGGGGTATCTGGTCACATATACAGCCCTTGCACTACAGCAACTTGATGTTTTGTCTGCGTATACCGCTGTGTATTCCCATGTTTAAGAGAAGGCTTTGGTACAATGTAGCCTTATACTACAGTGTGAGATATTATATCACCTACACTCTGAAAACTAGTCTGTTTTCTGACTGATGACATAATATATTGTGTTATTGCTACAAACTACTTTGTTATATATCAGGGCGTATTCTGTTATTCCAACAAAATAATTCTGTGTAAAGGAGCACTGTTTTACCTATAACATATGCAATACATATTATATATGCTGCAGTAACAAAATGTATTCTACAGCATCACTCAGAAAGTATAATGTTATGTTAAATGTAACGGAATAAAGTTTTGGTATATATAGGCTGTCTGAACACCAGAGGCCGACAAGATCCCGTTTGAGTGTCGTTAAAATTAAAACGTAACTCTTATAAGACATCTCCACTCTGAAAATACACTGTATTATACAGGTAACCATGTGGTGAAATAAGCTATGTTAAATCTCTTAAAATTTGTAATGACGATAAGTATGTTTTTATCCAGCAGTGTCGATGGCCTTTCTTTATATCTTCGGCATTTTTTTGTCGGCTCTTACTACTATGCCTACATGGGGGGGGGGGGGGGATAACACATCCAATTAGCGCCCTCGTGATGGAAGAACCGTATATTTATGGTGTTGATTAAGGTTAACTCAGGGAATATACGAACCATTGGATTCATACCATCGTTAACGGGTATGATTATATGATTTGGATACTGATTTCGTTTATCCGGCTACAACATTACCTGCATCTTTTCTCCATTACTGCGAATTGTACTGCTTCTCTTGTGTCTGGACGTTGTGTTGTTTTTATGGCATTAAACAACAGAGAAAAAAATAAACTAAGGGTCGGTTTAGAAATTGTCTTGCGATTATTGACACTGCGTGGGCCTGGTACATAATTATACGAATGTCCTGGTTCATGCGTGCATCAAAATTAGGACACTGTACATTTTTACCACTGACACTGGACCCTGACTGCAAATGTTCAAGATTACCCAGTTATTTCCCATGCAGGTTAGCAGTTCGTGGTGTCTACCACCAACAGAAATAACCGCCATAAGTGAAGTGTTATTTTTTTAAATAACAATCAGTTGAATAATCTGAATAAATCTATTCACTTGTCAGACGCAGATTCTGCATCACAACATTATTTATTTATTTTATTGGTGTTTTACGCCGTACCCAAGAATATTTAACTTATGCGACGATTATAAGACAATTGTCACAAATATTGTCGAAGTGGTGAAAAGCCAGAATTTTACCTAATGCTATGAATGTGTCTACACTGCTTTTAATGAGAAGCCCTTTTAAAACGACAATATGACTGCATGTACGCTAATATAAGAATTTGTTTCATTCCGGTATGGTATATGCAGTCATATCGATCGAGACATTGGTTTTATTCTGGTATGGTATATGTACACACATCGGTTAAATTGTATTCGTCATATGCGTTAGTCAGTCAGTTACTTGGAAATCGCCCTTGGTCGGGTACCTAACACACTAGCTGACAAACTAATCGAAGTAACAACAGCTGGATTTGAGCTGTCAACCTCAACAATATGATATACATGAATCTATATATAAGTCACTAGTGGGAAAGTTCGTGAGTAACTTGCCAAATGTCGGTGGTTTACGCGTAACACTAGGGTTCCTCCACCCACCCGTACCTGGCCCGAGGGATGAGTGAAAAATTCTTGAGTATGACATTCTATAACAATAAATTTGCCTGTCTTTGTCTCTTTGTAGATATGTCTGCGGCCTTAAAAGTCAAACAAGATGTTTTCTCAAATACAGTTGTTCCGGGAAGGCCGGTTTCTTCCACGTATAAACTCGCTCACTGGCGTACAAGTGAGACAGTCACCAGAAAGTCACTTTACGGTTAGGTAATGCTTATGCTGTAAATAGCAGATGGGTTGGAGCCCGAATATTAAGAATAAAGCATACAGGCAGGCGTCGTATGAGTGAAAAATTCTTGGGTACGGTAAAACACCAATAAATAAATAAATAAATAAATAAATAATGGGAAAATCAGGGATGTCGACCGATATACATATACACGGATGTGAACCCAAAGATTTGTGTTGCATAACTTCTTTAGACAACTATGAGAGACAAAAAGTATGAGCCGTCAAAAACTGTTAAACTCGAGGGAAATTGTTCAACGCTTTGAGTGAAAGAGTTTGACAGAAGTACTGCCGATTGCCTCTTTAAATTGAGAAAACGCGCATAAGGGTATTTTTAATTTAGTGTATACAAAGTCATATCACAATAATATAACTTTATGCTTGATGTAACGTAATTAGGCTCGCAGCACATCATAAATTTTATCCATGTGGTGCGTTCTAAATGTCTTTAGGCAGATAAATTAGAATTAAAAAATTGTGAAATACATATCTTTCTGTACTTAATGTGTTAAGACTATTTTTGATTTATTTGACTGGTTCTTTTACACCCCGTACTTAAGTATATTTCACTTATAGGACAGGTCGCCAGCAAACTGTTGGGAGGAAACTGTGCAGAGCCCAGCTAGGGGAAAACCCACTGCCATCCGCAGGTCAGGGGCAGACCTTCCCACGTACGATCGGAGAGGAGTGAGTGAGTGGGCGCTTGGGGTTTAAAGTCATACTTAACAATTTTTCAGTCATACGAAGACGAAGAGTCTTCTTATCCATGCCACAAAAGTACTGCCGCCACTGGCACATCATGCCAAATAACATTTTTAAGTGTTTTATGACCCGACCCGGGTTTGAACCGGAATCTGCCGACCTCGAGGGGGACGCTCCAACAACTGGACCCCCGAGGCGGGATCCGACGACCAGAGAGAAATTATTAAGACTATATTACTGGGCCTATGTATAGAACATGGTTTTTTCACTACCATTTCCATCTAAGGATATGTATCACGTGACCACGTGTAGCAAGGCTAGCGGTTTTTCAGTGCTTATACCACAAGTTACAAGGGGACAACCTTTTCAGAAGGCTAGCTAGAATGCAGGATTTCGGATCAGAAGATCCGAATTCAGTACCCTGTTTGGGCCAATAAGTAATCTATTTAATCACTGTAACTGAGTTACGGCATATCTTATGTATTCATATTCAAGATTTTGCTAATCACACCACTCAGATACCAAGTAGCACATCTAAAGCTGAATTTGCTGATCGAATCCACCTTCCCCGTGGCTTAGTAGGATTTGGGATTAGCATTTAAAATATAATACAGTAGGGGTTAGTCGATAGCGAATCATTTTCTTTGCGAAATGTATCAGATCAATTTGTCACTTGGTTAATTTATTTATTTATTTCATTGGTGTTTCACTTATACGACGGCGGCCAGCATTCTGGTGGGAGGAAACCGGGCAGGGTACTCGGTTAAATGAATTAGCCTTCTAAGCTTTGCTTTTAGAATTTTTGCATTCAGGGGCCTCATTTCACTAACAAGTCTTAAGTCGTATACCTTAATCTCAAAGCCCAGGTCCTAAGTTTTAAAAGTTTTACACAATAAAGCATTTTTAGTGTTCTTTTTAGAAATAGTCGTATGTTGTGAGATTTAGCTTAGGACGACTTACGACCCTTAGTGAAATGGGGTCCAGGGCCAGGTTGTTTGCCATCAATATAAAGTGAACATCTTCATGTCGCAAGCGAGAAAGATCGTCACTAACCTGTCACAGGCCATTTCGGTTTCCGCCGCTCATGAAACTGGCCGTCGAAAGTTCTGAATACGTATGATACAAGGCAAAAATGAAATAAAAAGACAGTGAATAAGTGTTACACACGTTCATAGTGTGATAGTTAGATTATGTAGAGAATCCCAACATGTTACTTTTTTTCTATTTTTTTACTTGCAATAACCATAACATCATGCAGACTGCCTCGTGTATAATTAAATTAGAATTGAAGTCGAAAAAGCCAGGATCAATCCCGGATCGGGTTATTTCAATGCATGACTTTAAAGGTACGTTCACACTATGCATGGAAATCGGAGCGGGGCGTGCAGCGTATTCGTGAGCGATAACGTTTTCACACACTGGAAATTCGGAGCACGGTTTCAAGTCTTAAGTATTTATTTATTTAATTATTTATTTGATAGATGTTTTACGCCATACTTAAGAATATTTCACTTATACGACGGCGGCCAGCATTATTATGGGAGGAAACCCGTCAGGGTCGGGGGGAAACCCACCCGCAAGTTGGCAGATCTTCCCATGTACGATCGGAGAGGAAGCCAGCATGAAAAGGACTTGAACTCACAGCGGTCTAACTCCCCATATCCATTTTTTTCTTTCATCTTTGTAATCGGAGTCTCTCAGATCAAAGAACAGTTTATTCCTTAGCAAATTTATGAATCAGCCATTCAATGCGATCTGTACGAGTCGCCATGTTTAAATGTTGAAGGATGCTGATTGGTCAGTAGTGAAAATCCGTCACGATTTTTCTCCTGGGACAGGAACAAATGGTCTGACACCAATTCTGTGTATGTGAACGATTCTACCTTTTACTATACTCTACCCATTTGCCACAAAATCGGAACGGAATTCGTTATGGCCTCCGGGCCGTTTTCCATGCCTAGTGTGAACGTAGCTTAAGAATGGTACTTGTTGTTGTAGCTTTGATAGGTTAGTGCGAGAAAACAGGACTGGTGGGCCCAGTGTCAGTATTAAGTGACTGGGTGGAGTGTCATGTCTGATGTTTTGGGGGTATGGCCTCGCCTTGCCATATTAATACACAGTATTCATACATTCTAAGGACTCCTTATCCCCATATAACTGAAATATTATTGAGCAAGGCCTAAAACCCTGGTGTACGTGGGTACGAAAAAATGTACAAACCATATCATGAAACTAGAATGAGTACTTAACCTGGCTTAACTTTTGACAGAAAGTTTGAAGAACTGGTCTCTGATGGGATATGAAAAGTGGGCGTCATGTGTTGTCTCCATTTATATTACAAAATGCATCAGTATTGGGAGTAAAACCAGAACAGCGGCTTCAGTGTGATAGTTGGTAAATGGTCAAACGAATGTGGTTGGTGAAATCCGGGTGCTTGTCATCTTAACTCAACGTTTATGGTAGAAACAACCTATGGATTCCCTATATATGAGCTTGCCTTAAGAAGAATTACGTAAAAATATGACGTGATGATATTATCAAAATGCTAAACGTCGCTACATACTAGTAATTTGCAGCCTGTTAATAAACACTATTGTAATTTATGATGCATATGTCCTGAAAAGCCTTACACTGTCGTCCATGAAATGAGTAACATTTAAGTAGAGCTGGTATTCGAAATGGCATAATTTTGAGAACAATTTGCCGAGTTCTACTTGTATCATAGCCCGATTAGAGAAGAGCAACAATAAAAACGAACAAATGAGTTGATGAATGTAAGGATGAATATCAATGACATCAATAAAGTAGCGAAGTGATGAATACCGGTATACATTTCTCACAGAAATACTCTTGTGGCTATTATTGCCAGTAAGTGTAGTCAGAAAATTATTCTAATAAAGTTTCAATGAAAAAAGGACTATAACTTTTAATTTAACAAACACAGAAAGTATTAATGTACCCGTATATAACGTCAAAGTTAACTTGATCTACATATTTACGAGCAATTTGTGTTTAGCGTGTTATATTCAGCGGTTTATCTACCGTGGTCAAGTGTAAAAGTTTCACGCGTCAGCAAATATTTGTGCTGGTTCAATGGTTAGGATTCACACACAAGAGTGAAACACTTTACGGTAGTTTTCACATCTTTAGCCATCATCAACTCTCTCAAACTCATGGTGTGAGTCTGTACGTGTCCCTCGGGGGAACTCTTCTTTTGCGGAGGTAAAAAAAAAACATTACAATATCAATTATGTCTGTCGTGGATATCAGCGTAAATTATTTGACGCTAAATTTTAAAAGCATTACTTTCGCTCGAGATATTTCAGGGATAATGACACTGGGTACAAAAAGCAATTTGTTGGGAGGTTTTCAATTGCCTTAGGTAGGTTTACATAGCACATCTATGAACTTTCATCGAGAGAGTCCCATAGAGCATGCTCAAAATGCGCCGGTGGCACTTATAAGCTTAAATTATGCGTCAATCTTCTGAAAAAGGAGGGTAATAAATAAAAACTTTACCGACGGGACTCCTTCAGAGGACCAAGCTCTTGTTTCTGTGACGCAACCTTTAGCTCTGCAGACATTAGTTCTTTTCCTACAGACAATAAAGTTAAGGGTATATACCGCAGTAGGATATATAGGCTTATATTCCCCTATATGTATACATGTGCGTCAAGTGACGACGAGAAGTTTTAGACGGTACGCAGATGTTTCACAAACCCCCTCCAGCCCAAGAAGCTAGTCCAAGTTTCTAAATGGCTACGACACAAAAGGTCGAGGTTGAGAACGATCTTCGTCGGGAAGTGGTAGTTGCTTTTGTTCTCACTCTAATAGGCCTACTTTGGTGCCAAAAGTTTACCCTAGGCATGCTGACCTGGGCGGAAGTCACATATTTTGGGGGACGGCATCCCACAACAATCAAATAGGTAAATAAAGATTAAAAATGAAAATAATTCGGATCCTCACTACTGGCGTAGAACTTCATGATGGATTAAATAAGATTAGCTACTGATGGATTTGGTCCTAGCAACAGTTACAGCCTTACGTCAAGAATACTTTATGGCGCTTCGGGGTGTGCGGTCGTTTCCTGTGTACTCTGCTAGGTTTCTTATGACACATATTACCCTACGTTATACAATGACGGATGCACGCCTGAGCAGAGGGCAAAGAACAAATCAAATATGTATACTCTCCCAACTGAACAAAGAAACGTCTTGTCCAAACATGTTAATAACGGTGGATGTCACCAAAAGTCACGACGAACGTTTTTTTGGACACGATTTCTTGGCTGAATGAAATTGTGCTGCTCATTTGATGACTACAGATAAAATGTAGCTTAGCTGAAAATGGCAGCGCGTTGAATTATCCACCTTTGGAAAAGCTAATTTTTAAGGGTGAAAATTCAACTTATCAGTTAACTTTTGGCAAATTATATGTAGTCAATAAACAAAGAACTTATGTTACTTTGCAAACGTAAAATAGTTTGATCGTACACATCTTTCACACATTACATGTAGCGTCTGTATAATTAGTATACATCAAGTTTATGAAGCATTTCATCTTAGATTTAAATGAAATGTCGGATACATTTACTGCAGTAAGGTGCAATCTAAAGGCTTCATCACTTGAAATGACAGCCATTGTTTCTTTTCTTCGCTTCATACGTGTTTCATTATATTTTATGCATGACTTTGTTATCAAAGCCGCGTTCGTTTTGTTTCGAGTTGCACGCGGTAATGAAAGGGGTTTATGCATTTATCGTTTTTTGTGTTTTGTTTTCTTGTTTTCTCTCTTGTAAGTTAATTTGATGCCATCAAAGTTGTCCATAAAATTTATGGCCACTACGTTGTGGTCCGTTGTGAACAAGGAACAGGTGAGAGCGAGAGCGAGGATCGGTGGCATGAGTTAGTTATCTGCGGGACAAGAGAGCACTGGCTCCGCCGGGCAGAGCCGCTGTCAAATGCCGGACGGCCGCCCATGAAAACAAGATTGATGACAGATTTCTTCGATACAGATTTAGTCTGTTTGTGACACGTGAAAACAGGGTGCTTATCGAGAAAGAAAGTGCACAAACCACACAAGTAGATAAATCGGGGATTGTACCAGTGTTTTAAAGCCCCCTCGCCCAGTTCCTCCGCCTGGGGCAGATCGTTTGTTTTAATGAAGTTTTTTGACAAGCCTATTGGCGGGCGAAGGGATGCTCTCAGTGGCGCGGTCTCAACGACATGCGGCCTGCCGCAAAATGAAGCCATTTGGCCCGGGGGAGGGAGTCAGTGTAAGGGCAACAGAGCAAGACGCAAGCTTGGTGACGGATCCGCGAAATTAACAACAGGTACAGAGGTACAAAGTGTAGGCGCTAAGTCACAACAGATCTACTAACTAGGCGATCCATCATGTCTGTAGCCAGCCCAAATGGCATAAAGGGAAAGACAAAAACAACAATGAACGACCTAGCCCGGATTAAGCGAAATGCGGGCCGGGGCCCCACACGCGGACGTAAACGAAAACCAGGCCGGTTGTTATTAAGGCCTCGGTCTTTGTTCAATTTAGTCATTATCCGCTCTGATTTCATCAGTCTTAATGATGTGGCGTTTTGGCGGTGATTTATTGACGCTTACAGAGATCTTGTCGATGGTTATCATCCTCAGATTGTTGCCATGTTGGAATACCTTGGCAACCAGCATCCCCGGAAGCATTGGAAGTTTGTGACGTAAGACGCATGCGAGGATACATGTTAATAGATTTTGGAGATAGTTATTTTCATTGCCATTGATGAGCTTCACAAAGAACACGACTCGAAAATGGATTACATAAAATCATAATCCTGAACCTTGTGCATTATCCCCGGTCGAACTTGGAAAGGTCTGCCAGCATCCTGTGGATGGTCGTGGGTTTTTCACGGGCTCTGCCCGGTTTCCCACAAGCATAATGCTGACTGGCATCGTATAAGTGAAATATCCTTGAATGCGAGGTATAAAGCCTCAATGAAATAAATAACCAAGTTATCACACAGTGCTCTACTTTGGAGAAAAAACAGTAACGTGTGTTATTTGTAGTGTAAGTTTCCACAATAAAGGGACACCAAGAAGAAAAATCGCACAGAAATTAGCCAAAAAAACCTGTATTCGTGCTTGAATATAGACATATCAATTGGGTTATAATTAAGTTTAAATATGTCCGATCGTGATCTGTTTGTAGCAGATAAGCGTGAATAACTTTTCATGCATTTCTTGTAAGCTTATACAATGTCAGGTAATTTCTATGCATGAAGTCATGTAATTTCTATACTATACCTGAAGTCGTGTGATTTCTATACTATACCTGACGTCATGTGATTTCTGTACCTAAAGTCATGAGATATCTATACCCGAAGTCATGTAATTTCTATACCATTACCTGAAGTCATGTACATGTAATTTTTATACTCACCTGTTGGAAGTTTTGGCAGACTTACATTGGCT
Source organism: Acanthopleura granulata (assembly GCA_016165875.1). Classification (NCBI taxonomy): domain Eukaryota; kingdom Metazoa; phylum Mollusca; class Polyplacophora; order Chitonida; family Chitonidae; genus Acanthopleura; species Acanthopleura granulata. The sequence continues at coordinate 192,294 of JABBOT010000017.1, forward strand.
AAGCCCTTGTAAGTTTTTAAATAGCTATGTGCAACTCGAGATAGCCTCGATAATGCCAACATTGCTCAGGATGTCACCGCTACATAGGATAGACTTCATGTAGGCCCTCTAGGTACCTATAGGCCTATATAGGTGCCTAACTATGAAGTCCACACCGTTCAGGGATAAACATGAGGGCCTACATACAGATGCTCAGTGCATGACCGTGAAATTCATCAGTTTATCTAGGAAGCATTTTGCAAAGCCCTTTCTTCATCAGTCATAACAGACTTTGCCCTCGATCTGGGCCATGGCCTGGCAGATTGCTGTCTTACTGATGTCTATATTACAGCAGCTACTTTGATTCTCAGTGCGAGGACTACATAGGCTTTCGAGCACCATACACATGCTGATGTTTTATGTAGGTCTACCGGGTGCCTTAGTCTCGCATATTATCAGACGGAGTGAGTCTGTTCCTTCATACCTAAATAATCTCACTTGCGCACGCAAAATAGGCTTAATCCAGTCAGAAGCCATAGGCCTATACTTCATAAAGCCTAGGCCAACATAGTTTTCGACAATATAGGTCTGTGTCGACCCCGTTCATTGGAAATCAAAAAGGTAATCAGACAAGCGGAACGAAACGGACTGCTAGTCTCTGAACAAAAGTGAACATACACAAAAGCAAAACCTATATTTCAGCTGACATACGACGAAGACAAAGGTTTTGAGAACTTCCAGATGAATGTTTTGGAAATAACAAAAATTGACTACTTAAGCATAGAACTTAACCTTGCCTGTATTATTTGGCAGACATGAAAAATGATCCAGTGAGCAATCGCGAATGCAAACAGCCCTAGAAAGGTAATTCTTTTAGACCAAAATTAATTTGACATTGTGTAATCCAAACACATATTCTCTGAACAGATATTGAACTACAGACCCTCGGAGCACTCGGCTAGGGAATATACTGCCATATATATACATACCCACATTACATCTTGATAGATTTGTTTTGTTTATCTGAATGGTGTTTGACGCATTTAACTCGTGGAAGATTTTCAGCTAAACTAATATAAACTTACATACTGGAACTGAACCTACGGTGTTGTAGCATATAGAAATAATCGCCATGTGCGGTTGTTTTCCTACTTCTGGGTATGCGTATTGATAAGCATTGAAACTGCTATGTGGCTTATTAATTGATTGATTGCAACTGCCCGACTTGACGTTCACATCCACTGTTTGGTTCTCCGTTGACTATACAGCACTGTTAATTGCTGGAAACAAAGATATTGGAAAGTGGAAAATCTGCGTTGTAATGGAGGAAGTGCCAAGACCAGCTTAATTAAAACAAAAGTGATGTTATCGACGGCCCACAAAATAAAGATGACAAAGATTCACCTTAAAATTCAAATCAAAATATACATTTAATTCCTTGCTTTAAAACATTACTTTGAGATACAATGTTCAGTGGTGGCGAGATAAAGTGTTGGCAAGGTAAAGTGTTCGATGATGACTTCATGGTTTGGTTGGCTTTTCCTGCTTAAAGGAAATGGACGTTCTATCGATTCCGTTATTACAAAATATTCATTAGACAAAAAGCACCGTAACATTGCTCTTATAATTGATGTCAGTTTGGCTGATTTTTTTTTGAGCGATTCTTGAAAACGGAAACAATCTTCCGCCAACAAAAAAGTTCTCAATTCCATAGATGGGACTGAGGTGGTCGTAGTTTTCTCCTGGGCTCTGCACTCGGCTTCCTCCGACCATAATGCTGGCCGCTGTCGTATAAGTGAAATATTCTTGAGTGCAGCGTAAAACTCCAAACAAATAAATAAATAAATCAATTCTGCATAAGGTCCAATGTTTTCTCATTTAAAATCAACACTAACCATAAGAGAAGCATGTTTTATTTCACGAGATCATTTATTTTGACCATTTTATATAGAGCTGGTTCATAAAGATACCTTTCACACAATAAATAGAAGCATATATCCTTTACACTCCAGTATGCTTTTTGATACTACATCGTGTTGACCATAAATTATTACCAACTCGGCTTAAAAATTGATATGTCACAGTAATTATAATAAAATACCGCCTATAATGTAATTCATATATGACTGCTCAGACAAGGGAGTCAATCCCACCACCGTTATTTGGTAGTCCCATAGTCATAATATGTAACATACAACCCCCCAAAATGATTCACGATTTCGCCCGACGAACTTACGGTTGACTCAGTGAAACGACAATTGAAATAATTGTGGCACAGTCTTACTGTTTAAGTGAATTATAAACATCCACAAGCGCTGAAGTCAATGACATTTTATTTCCATTTTGTTTGATTCTATAAAACAACAATTTAAGCGAATCTAGGATCATCTACCAGCTCTGATATTCATGTTATTTTGATTCAAGTCAGTAATAACACGAATTAATGAAACAACAATTCAGATAATTCCTGAACATAATGAATGTTGAATAAATTACAAACATCGTCCAGTTCTAACATGGAAGACATTGAAGACAATTTGTATTATACTGAGGTAGAAAACTGAAAGTCATGTGAGCTGCTTCTTGCTACATTATTTTTTTGTTTCTGTAATACACTGTTGTCTGAGTACATTTGCTTATAAGAATATTCCATCGGAAAACGCTTTTCATTACGTTTCCTGCATTTTTACTGCTGTTACATACTTAACATGGCGAAAATTTATAACTTGCCATTTCCATAAGAATTTTGTTCACGTTTCACGTGTAATATATTGTAATTTAATTATTACAGATTAAGACAATTTGACAGGTAAACACAAAAGTACTGTTCGACTTTTCTTATAGACAAAAAATGCTCATGTTTCTACAGGAGGGGAAAAACACTGGCGCAATAAGCACAATTTGGTTTTTAAATGCACAACATTTTGATCAAGTTGGAATAACCGGTTTCAACACCCTTCAGCTATAAGTGTCTTCAGTTCTCACAGATTTAAGTTAATCAGAATGCACATTGATGACGTCACAATCCGAATCGTCATCTGACGTGTCGTCGTGGTTGTCCTCTGGCGAGCTGATGGCGCTGCCGTGGCTATGTGAGTCGTCATGTGACGTATTACCCGCGTGATCATGTTCGCAGCTGTCACTCAAAACGTCATCGTCCTCCTCGCCGCCTTGCCGTAAGTGGACTTTTCTATGACGTTCCAAATTACTTTTATGACTAGTGGCATAGTCACATACGGCACAGGTGAAGTCTTTTTGGCCACTGTGCACCGATAGATGGCGTTTCAGCAAAGCCTTCCTACAGAACCGCCGTCCGCAGAAATGACAGGTATAACCGTTGTAGTGAAATATCATAGCATGTTCACGCAACGACGCCTTCGTGTTGAAGAATACCCCACAGCATTCTAAAAGTTTTGAGCACGTTTGATGCATTGTCAACACATGACGCTTCAAATTGTTCCTTCGGTCTGTCAGATAGCGACACTGCGGACATCGGAACACTTTGCGGCCGCAGCCATTTTGGGGGGCGAATCGTAAATCCCAGTGAGGGTAAGGGGCCGGTACGATGGGTGAGCGCGGCACGAGACTGGAAATGATGGCCGTATGTGGCGCGTGACGACCAATCAAGGACTCCCTTCTGAGCAGGTTCAACTCGGACAGTCCTACTCCGCTGTGAGCCGTCAGCATTTGTGGGGGCCACATCGCCAGTTCGGGGTGAAACAATGCAGGATACTGCCTGCGATAGGAGAGTTCCTGCATCTTTGAAGGAAACGTTGAAACTGGGTTGATTGGCACAGGAACTTGTACTTCTCCTGGACTTTGGGACGACTGCACTTTCTCCCAACAGTCGGCGTCAGTCAATTTGCCCGCGGGGTCGTCACTAGTTGAACTTCTCCCCGGAGGAACGCAAGTAGGAGGGCAAATCATACCGTTTGGTCCTCTGCAAAAAATATAAAATACATCTCTTAACGCAAAAGGTGACATAATCGCACATTTAGCCAACATATAAGTGATCTATCAGTTTAAATAGATAGTGTAAAAGTCCTTCGGCTTTATTCAAGCGAATCTGGTCAAACCAGCTGAGGCAGGCTTTAAACTGAACTTTCTTGAGTTTAGTAACATCAATTTTCATGCATCACTGTTTTCAGCACTGGCAAAAATCGGCTTGACACATAAACGTGGGCAAAACCAATAACTAACGTTTTGGGGAGATATTTGGGTTTGATTAAAAAACTCAATCAGTTATAATGACACGCTTATAAAAAGCACTGTAGCTGCAGATAACACATATATATGAAAGTCCCGAGGGGTTCGTAAAATTATATATCGTGTTGTGTCCAACCCTTTCATTGTGATAATACTTATCGCAATATTACCTTAACGTTAGGCAAAAATGAAAAAAAAATGCATGTTGCAAATACTGACCTCGAGATTAGTCCACTAAAATAACATAAAAATTATATGTAACACTTCAACATTATTATAGTTGCCAACACCTGCAGACAATGCAGAAGAGCCGTCTTTATATGTGAAACTGTGAACCGTTATATTTAACTTCATTGGAGCTACACGTGTTGTGTTTATCATAGCGGGTAACAGAAAGAAACTGTTGACAAATCACAGTTTTGCGTTTTAATGATAAAAAAAATTGAAAAATAATGTACATGATGGTGTGTTGAAATGAAAAAAATGATCTACCTTTTTTATCACGTTCTGTCAATTTGCAATATAATGTTGTGTAATAGCTACTATTCCATAGTTCAGCATGGCCATTTATGTTTGAGTGAAATTTTATTCAGTAAAGGCTTTGCAGATATTATATTTTGAACTATGTCCGCCTGGAGTAAAATTCTGTATTGCCCTGTGGCAGTATAACATGAATGATCGCTTAAACCAACTCAGCTATGGGTAACGCCCAGTGCTCTAAGCACAATATGCTACGGACGAAAGCAGGTGACGTCGCCTTTGACACGGAAGACGTGTATAAGGTATAAAGAACAAACGACTGAAACGCCGAATCTGTAGCATGTAGCAGTGAATAAAAGGTTATAAATTACAGTACAATGACCCCCAGTGCATTCCGCAACAATTTACCGCGGCCACGTGACACAAGCACCTGTGAATCACGTTTTCACCCATTCATATCGAGCCCTCTTCAGAGTGTTTTGTCGCGATTATGGTTTTAAAAGTAACCAAACAATAGGCGGGGCCAGTGAAGGGATCAATCCGATACCAGGACTAAGGCAACTGATGCAGCTCGCAGTTACAGCGCCGTGAAATTATAGGGTTCGGAGTATATTTTCGTTTGGGCTGCCAATAAATTCGATAGCGCACACCTGTGACCGAACTACTGGCTTGCGCGAGGAAAACTAGTTAACTAGTTGCCTCTCTAGTTAATTGTAATATCCTATAGCGGTTGTATATTGGTCAAACGACATCTTAAGTCAGCCAATGTTTTTATCTGAGATTCAAAATTTACCAAAAACGCCAATATTGTTCGTTTCCCAAAAAGCATAACTGGCGTGAACATGGATTAATTTCTGTGAAAAATAGAATGTTTTTCACGTTAATAAGTTTATATATGGCTAAGACGTTTGACGTGACGCCAAACTAAGAGGTGACCAGCGGGAAGAATCCAAAGAATGACTGAAAATTACGCCGGTAACCCAATACAGTGTGTCATAGAGACACTGTTTAATGTTTTCGCAGTACTTCTTCGACTGTTTTGTATAATAAAATGAAAGACCGTTCATGCTCAAATTTAAGCTTGTCACAAAGCTTGGACAGTTTTATGTTTATTTCAGTTTTTTTCTAACATCTACTGCCACAGTGGAAATTGACATCTGACCGTGCTCCGTCGACTACCATGGAACGCAGCCAATTCTTTGTGGGCTGTGAGGTAATTCTTCCAAGGGCGGGACAATTCTGTAACCTGAGACTGTAGTAAAATGCCAGGATTGCAGCTAAAACATAAGTATAAGCAAATTTATAACTTAAAATGATCAAGAAACTTACTCCCTGCACAACACAATGGCCTGGGAATACTTTGCAGTGTTGTTCACACACGTACTTGCCATAATTAAAACATGTAACATTAAAACAGTGTGTTGTCTCTGTGCTATTCCATGTTACATTGACACACAACTAAGAACATTTACGTCACAGCTCATAATCTCCTAGCTCTCTGATTGGTCTCTCATAAGGTTAAAAGCATGGCGCCTTCAGAGCCCCAGTCAGCAGCAAAAAACTCTTCAAACGAAGATAATTCAGTAACAAATTAATACCAATTCAAGCACTTTATTGCATTCAAGATAGAATTCTGTACTCCGTTTAATGTACATTGCCCCACTTATGAGCTGTCTTTTACATTACGTATTAATAGTCTTATATCTCGGCCTTTTAAACATTTTCATATAAACTAAAAAGATCGCCAGTTTGAACAGATTGAGCCAATTATGGGGCGATTATAAAATAAAAAATTAAAAAAACAATTTTGTAATCCCTTTGCTCTCGGAAGACCTAAACTTTGTGCCACCCTTCCGTAATGTTTTTAGGTCTTGAACTTTGATACCGACCATAGTGACCTTCAGTTTTGCAGCCGGCTAATATTTTAGGTATAATCCTGCACTATATATTGAAGGTCATTGGGTAGGAACGTTGCTGCCCTGTTACACAATGCCAGACGGTGTTCAAGCCTTATGACGCGTGAATCCACAGCGGCTTCCAGACCCATCGATTCTGGTAAACCAATCCAATTCGGTGACAATCGATTTTTAACCAAGAGTCCTTAAATTTATTTACTCTGTCATATAACTCTTGGGACAAGCGATCTGCTGCTAATGGCGGCAAGCGGTCTGGAGAAATCGATAAGTCACGTGACGCGCGTGTGTATGTGTCTGCAAGGGCCCGAGCAAAATGCAAAGGCATTATACGATTGGTTTTACACTTACGTCCTGACGATATTGAAATTATTATTACATGTATGAGCTTTTATTCTTTGATATTCACATATGAGATGACTTTATGTGCAAGTGATGATAAAGCTATATTTTATGCATATACTGTTTCTAGTTTTACTGTTTCTTAAGTTTCAACATCTATTGGTTGGGAAATGTTTGCAGTAATCATTACAAGAGAGCTTTTAAATCGTTACTGGTAAAAATATTCGAAAATACTTGAGACGACCGAGAGACGTTAAGGAAAAAAACTTGTTCGCATCACAGCGTGAGTGACGTCACAAAGTGACGAGTGATGAATACTTCATGGGAACAAGGTCACTAAGAAGAAAAATGCTGACGGGCAAAAAATACAGCTGTCTTGTTCATGAATCTTGAAACCTGACGTGAATTATTTGCGGTCAGCAGGTAAGCTAGATTCACTCGTTTTTCTGCTTGTCAGAGAAGTACAATTGTTGGCAATTTGTCGAAACAGAACAGCTATCACAAACGTTGCATCATCTTACAAATAACCACGGTATAATTGACAAGAAAAGAAGAAAAAAGAAACTTTCCAAAGCAGACACAAAAAAGAAAAAGAAATGTAATTAAGAGTATAATTTTTCAATTGACGATTTGTTTTTCTTATAAACATGAAAAACAGCCAACAAGATCTAAATCGAAATATTCGGATAAAAATTACACAGGGAACAATATGCGTTTGACATTCTCTGAAAGTGGTCTTGCGATTGCTGGCCCGCAGAACGCCCTTTTTGATTGACGACTGGTATATGCATTTCGGTTTTGAGGCCTTGGCTCATAAGAAGCGGGGTTTTCTTTTCAGAATTATGAAATCTTTAGAGCGGGAAGAATTAATGTTCACGTTTTTGTATAAAAAGGATTACATGGTTGGTATCTAGATTAATCTTATTTGACAAATTCGACTTTTTGAGAAAACGAAATGTGGACACTGCCAACAAAACAGCTATGTGTAAAGCATGCAATTAAGACAAAAACTTGTCTTTATAACATAAGCGCTTGTATCACTTCAATAACTTTCCCATGGTAGAAAGCGTATTCAAATAACGTGCCCTGAGTGCTGCCCTTGACGTGTAAAATAATACTGTTTAATTCGTTCCTCTGAAAGAGCCCGGACCGGACCAACCGGTTAGCATTAACCTCAGAGGAAATCTTTTTTTGTTGACCAAATCCCTAAATCTCGTGAGAAATAATGATTAGCGAGATAAAACTCTCCTTTATAACTTCATCGTTCGTTTGGTTTCTTCCCGACTGGCCCATCTGTTGAATCAATCGGTAATTTCCGTGAAACAGATCCGAAGTCTGGAATTACCGGAAGTTGAGGAACGCACAACTGATCAAGGCCAACGGCCATTGGCTGAAATCAAATGAACGATTAAGAGATGTTTAAACATGACATTCCACTCGGTGGCTTGCCAACCATGTAGTCACTGAAACAACTTCGAGATTCGACGGCGACTTATTTTAAAACTTAGACAAGTAATTATTTTAGTTCGTCCCATGTTCTCGAAATTCAATACAACATTCGCCCTTCTCCCAAAACGAAAGAATAGGAAAAAAAAACAGAAATGGATTTGTCTGTTTTACATTCATATCTTTCTAACACTTCATGAAAGTTGCAAACTCTTTCATTCGTAGGATGAAAATAGTAAAAAGAAAGGAAACTTGCTAAAAAAATTCGCCATGAAAGGCATTGTCAGTTTCTTACTTCTTATTTTTAGTACAGAGTTACTTCATTGGCTTCAAAGCGAATATTACAACACATGTGTACAATATATACATGTATAAAAAAATACTGCTGTATATACATTCAATAAAACAGCCTACATGGAACATCAGTTCCGTAAAGAGTCGTAAATTAATGTGGCTTGCACACAAGGGTGACAGATGCTTTATTTTATGTTCCGTATATACCGTCAATGCTTGGCGGTTTTCGCACTTTGGGGTATTGTTACATCGCGGAAAGCGTCAAGTGCAGATAATTACACAAATATATATCTTGATTTACCCATATGTCGTATTTTTTGGTGACAGGACCCTGGCTATGAGCTATAAAGTGCATGGGAGACCTGTCTTCTTTCTCTGTATACATCTCCCTGCGCTGGGACTATTTTCCGAGCGCACGTCGAGCATACTTAGCCACGGACTTATAATAGGTGCTTTAGTTTTAATGGATTTGGACGGAAAATGAAAAAAAAACTATATATATCGGGCTTTATGCTCCAGGCAAGTGTAAATCCGGCTATGAAGAATCGCCGGCGGAGAAAATGGCGCTGCGCATGCGCCGGCGACGAGACCTCACTCGTCGGCCTCAGGGTTGTAATTCAAGGTGGGCACAGCTGTAGACAAATTGAGTGACGTGAATATGAAATCATCTGTCGCCTGCTAATTAGCTAATGGACTGGATAAAGATAAAATCATCAGTTTAAATGAATTTATAACTACGGTTACTGACGGATTCATTGGGTAGTAATTATGTCTGGATTCTGCGCCAAGATCTACTCCGATGTGGCAGACGAAAGCGGCGCGGAAACTCACGAAGAGAGTCCTCGGGCGTATTCGTTCATGATCGACTTGACAATACACCCACTACACAGAGGTTTTACAATCTATCATCACGCAACTGGCCGGCTCTACGCCAAAAAGGATACCACACGATTGTTAATAAAACAGCAATTAGCTCTTTCGAATTAACCACTGATGTATTTCGCCACCTTGAGTAACTTTGCTCAGGAGGGGAAGGAGTCGGGGGAGGGGAATACATGGAAATTCGTAACATAGTGTTCGTATACTGGCAACAATAAAAGTCTATGGCAATATCATTACATGTATGAGGAAAGTGGCCTCTACTACATGCACCAGTAACAGCTTGTGCTGTACTACATTCAAGGTTACTCTGCTGCTATAGATGCTTTTCTGTAGTGTTGCAGAATTTCTCTTAGTGCAATGAAACTTACATGAAACAGAATCATTTGCCTCTGTGTTTTGCGCTTACATTAACACGGACTAACCTCAGTCTAATATATTATATAAAATATATGTTTGCAACCATGAAAAAAAAAAAGTCCATCTTTAAACACAGTACATAGTGTTCTGATTACTGAAACGCAATTGTCTCAATAAAATTCTTTTTGCAGATGCATAATAGTGTAGTATAAGGGCTATATAGGTATTTTGTAAAATAGTATATTCGTAACTTGTCTTTTCGTGATAAAAATCAAGAGTAATGTTTCTAATTCTAACGTTTCTAGTTCTAATTCCTACTCACATAATTATACGCAGTGCTAGAAAATTAATCACGGCTCAAAATTAAGAGAAAAGTTCCCGAATTCTAATTACCATAAACACACAGCGTCAATTAGCAATGAATGGTACCTCCAAAAGGGATCGCTAATGTAGGCAGATGAAAGATCGGGATAACTTTATGAAGTTATACAATAGCAAAAAACCTCTTATGAAACAAAAAGATGTGCTAATTAGGCGGCGATCACGGGACAGGTTGCTCTTTGAAATGAGCCGCAGAGATATGCTAATTACGAAGACGGCAAAAGGTGTTAATCGCTGCCCAGGGAATTGTGAGACAAATTTACGTAAGGTAAGAATTTATCCTTATTTAAAATGCTGATAAGAATTTCTTTGTAACAATGGCTTCGTTCAACTATGGAGCAGAAAACACAACAGCATAGTGTTGCAACAGTACATAAATACATAATTATAAATATGTAAATATTCTAAGTTAAGGCTGTGATTGACATTTATTGAAAGATGACCAGGTCGTTCTGCATTATTTAAGAAGACATCTCTTAGAAATCCATGAACCAAACGACGGTTACAGTAAAAGTCGTTAGTGAGCAGACGACAATTGATGTTTTTGAACGAAACTGTGCATGCACAAGAGGTTGGTGTATTTAGGGAAAAGAAAGACAATAGAGGATAGATTTAACAAGTTTACAATAAATAATATATCGATAAATTTGGTCGAGGCAGAGCACGATTAGCCACCGAAATAGAGAATATATACGAATATATATGTACCGAAACCATTGCACCAGATATGCTTATAATATATGTTGTCATCAATATTATGCATTTATTTCATTGGCATTTAACGACAGGCTCAACAATGTGTTGCTTACAATGGAGTGGTCTGTCTTACGGGTAGTGAAAACAATGGAACCCAGAGTAAATCTCACCATTTAAAACCGCAGCTGAATCACCGAGGTCTGGATTCGAAGAGGCGGCCTCAATTTATTTACATTTTTATTTATTCATTTGATTGGTGTTTTACGCCGTATTCAAGAATATTTCACTTATTCGACGGCGGCCAGCATCATGGTGAGAGGAAACTGGGCAGAGCCCGGGGGAAACCCACGGCCATCCGCACATTGCTGGCAGACCTTCCCACATACGATAGAAGAGGAAGCCAGCATGAGCTGGGCGTGAACTCGCAGCTAGCCACTGAGCCACGAAGGCCCCTTAAACTGACAAGAAGCCGGAATTCACCGGTAATTTGTGACCATTTGCCAACTACCACACTGACGTCGGTGCTCTCTGTGTTGTAGTCGTTTATATAAATACTGTACCTGCCTTCCATCTAACTACATGTAATAACCCGTGTTATTATACCCTTAATTCTGTGTTCTAATTTAGCTGCTGCTGATTTGAGGTTTTTAATAAGATTTGGTATAAATAATATATAGATTGTTGCATTATGTTTCTAAAGACTGGCAATATTATCCATGGTTGTCTAAGTGGGGAAATACAACCTATATGACAGGAAACCCAGGGACATCCGCACATTGCTGGCAGGCCTTCCCACATACGACCGAAGAGGAAGCCAGTATGAGCTGGACTGGAATTCATGACTGATTCATGATGCTGCGATAGCGAGCTAACCGACTGAACCACGGAGGCCCCTCAATGGTCAATGATCTGACAGTCGTAGGGTAAGATGAGTTAGTTAGGACGTCCTCCGTTAACATTTTATCAACTAACACAGAGACATGGGTATTGTAATATGTTAAACCATTTAAAAGTATGAACCCGCCGATGACACTGCTAGCAATGTGCACCAGGCAAGCCTACTCGAAAGGTATATATGTGAAATAACACCAAGCAAAGCTAAAATATCGCAAGTAATGGTAAATGCATGTTTTTGGTCGCGAAATAACTTTTTTTCAAAACACATACATATGCTTAATTGAAAGTATGTGTAGATATTTATGGTACAAATTTATTAAACATAATTAAAAAGTGTTAAAGACAGACGTGTCTGCCACATCGGCTCTGCAGAGTTAACTTGAAATGAAAGTCCGCGCTGACGGGTCACTTGCGCAGACAGCGCATCTGTTACGGGGTGAGTCGGCTTGTGGAGTCACAGGTGTTTTACACCTCCGTGCACATGCGCCGTTTCCATGATTATGAACGTGCGCTTTTCCCAGGCTACGTACACCGATGCGCGATTTTGTTAGATTAAATTACGTGGCAACCTCATAATATTATATCCCAGCAATATACAGATAAGTAAGTCCATTGCAAGCGCGAGCTATCAATCATTTTAATTGCTTGTCATCCGCTAACTACTTGACACTTGAAACAATACTAAGCTTTTTGAGATGGATCCAGGGTTTTCACTGTCACACGGTATTTAGCGAACTTTTTAGAAGGTAAGATTGCAGCTGTTGTCAACTTATCTCGGACTGCATGTTTGTTTGTCAGCAATTAGCTGTTATTGTTTGGAAATTATTTAGATAAATATTATATCCGCGCTGTTATGTGGCTCTACGCTATAGTGACTAGACTGGTTGTAGTGTACATTGCCAGGGGAAATTTAGAGCATTTTTACAGGATTGGACGTTAAGAACACGTATGCAGGAAATGGTTTCTTGCAAGATCCCGCGATATGTTACAAATGTTGATGTACCGTTCATGTAAGAGGCAAACACCCGTAAGCAGAACGAAGAATTGAGGCTGAAGTGAAAACATGCGAACATAAACAGCATTTGACGGGTGCTTCGATTGGCAAAGATATAAGCGCGGCTAATGTGGAAAATATCTATAAAACAATGTGGCGTGTGACAGAAACGGCGAACCAGTACATTTTATATATTTCAATATTCAGGCATAGAAATTTCTGATACAGTAAATAATGTAATCGACTGGGCATACTACCTGTGTTTTAAAGTATTTTGGCTTCGTTATTCTTGACAGGCTCCAGTTAAAGGCTTTCTTAAATTTATGAATAGTACCTCAAACACGAACTGTTACGAACGAAAACCTACCAAATTCAATGAAATGTTTCTAATTTCGATGCAAAAGTTATATTTCCGTATAAGAGTCTTTAAACAGTACCATTTTCAATATAACTCTACGAGTTTAATCATCCGTTTACAACAGCTGAGTAAGTAGTTTCTGATGACTGTCACTATAGCTTCAACTTCATTAGATGTATTGCAAACTTTCAAAATTTGCTTTAACCCTTTATAGTGCAAGCCTCCAAATTTGCGTTTAACCGAAAGGGTGATCAAAATTTCGCCTCACTTACTCCGTGGAATCAAGACATTCAAAACGATATGGGTTACAGCGAGGAGAATCATGTTAAGTATGATCAGTGTAGCTTGACCAATTACGTGGCACCTTTTTAGCATATTCGCTCCGTGATTGGCTGGTCGAAACTATCAGGCATCCAGTCGTATTCCGGATGTGCTCAGCCTTTTCGACAAGCAAAAGGACACATTGTTTTACCCTATATTTTGGCCAGATGGGATAAAACTATTAGCCGTTATTTATGATCGTTCCAAATATTCTTTGCTTTTTTGATTTGTATCAGTTTTACCAGATTTCTTTGAATTTGTGTCAGATATCTTGTCCTTTGAGTTTGTACGTTTCTTTGATAATTTTTTCAAAACCTTGCATTTTGTGAACAGTGCTTATGGGGCAACTACCTGTAATTTATAATTTATAATTTCATGATGATCCTCAGTGGAGAACAAATCACAAATAATATTTATGTATTTATTTTTAATATTTAGAGACGTCCTACGTTGTCCTATAACTCAAAACTCACCGGTATTGTCTGACTTAAAAGGGAATGGTACAGTATGGATATTTTTACTGAACGAAATGGAGATAAGATATTCTCAATGGTCTGTCTGGCATCAAACCCACATGTCTGTCATTAGTACGGTGCATATCTATACGTCACATGTGAGAAAATTCGCCATTTACGTCAATTCTGACGGGCACTCCCACCTTACTACCGTATAAGTGCAAAATTAGGCGTTAAACACACATACAATAAATGAAAGAAACAATTTCTCTCAGTCGTATTCAATACGGTATAAATGGCGCGTATCGGAATTTAAACGTATTATTAATTTAGAATTCTGATCTTTCGCCAAAATGTAACAAAGGTATAATGTCCCTGTGTTTACAGAGACAGAAAGTGAATTAACTAACTTTGGTGAGTAAGGTGTATATATATATATATATATATATATATATATATATATATATATATATATATATAGCATGCGGGCGAATAGAGACACAAAGATATTTTACAGGTGTATACAGGTAAAACATGTATATCGAATAAACTCCCAGGTGGTTAATTAGTAAATGGTTAGAAAAGTCATTGTCCTGCTTGTGTTACTGGCTGCCCTGTGATCCTAATAAGGTCACACAGGTAAGTATGGCATACGTAATATCCCGCGGAGAGCAAATTTACCTGTAATTTAGGTGAAACGCCCGAGGTAAAAAGGCGGTCGGACACTGGTACTAGTATATTAATACAACAATGCGAAACCTCACGGAAGCACTGTGGTTTTGATACGAATGTGTGTAGAACGACAATGGGTCGAGCAATTGATACCTGTTAGTGCTGAGTGTAGAACGATCATACTACACCGTGCAGGTGTTAAATTGGTGATAGTCAGGGGTCTGGTTAAATCACACAGGTATAAAAAAGATTCGCCACGGATCAGCGATGCCTCTAACTCACCACAGGTGTGCCTGGAAGCTAAGACGGCTTTTGGGGGGTAAGGGACAGAGAGAGACACGTCGTAATGGCTTTAATATAAACTCTAATCATTGGGGCCCCTTGAAGAGGAATAGAAAAAGCCAGTATAGTCAAGATTTCAAGTTAATGGACGAAACGAATTGCAACCCCCAGTTATTCTGCTGTGGTTTTATATCAAGTCCGCATCCGGATAAATCACCGATTCTGATCTTTGTTTATGACCTGCTACGTAATCTACTCTCCCATGTGCACAATCGAATCCCAGTAAACGCCAATTACTGACTGTCAGTCAAAACCAACCAACATCCTTTGTGTAGGAGAAAATTCGATTAAAAGTTTAAAAGAACAAGCGATTAAATATGATTCTAGTAATCATGTTACCTTGGCATTGTATTGAGGCAATGCTGTAAAGTGGAGTGTTTGCGTTATAGTATACGACAGGGAGTGGACAATGGCCACATATATAGAGGAATCATCGCGAAAACTTCGTTATATATTTTTTTAAAAAGTTTGTGCAAAGATTCAAGCTTAGCAGATGTTTCTGTCACAGTTTTTTGTCACAACGCTTTTTGTCTTTGAACTTCTGTGGCAAAATCATCTAGCTGTCTCCAGAAATGTAATTGGGACATATTCTTATAGCGCTTGACACAACTTTATAATTCGGCCAATTCGCCAAAGTTTACCAAACTCTAACTAGGAAAATGAATTGACCGATATTTCATGAGACACACGGGAGAAAACTTAAGGATTTATGAAACAGACCGAGGGGAACAGAACACGCAGCTAGCCTGTTCTCGCCTGATTTTCTGCAGTCTACAACGACTTAGGAAATTTGCTTTTGTAGTTTTATTTGCTTAAAAGGTTAGCAATAATTTTTGCCTCCCCTCGATTAAGTATGCTTGCCTCTTAAACGCATAAAAGATCATGTTTTAAAGCAAGTCCATAAAATTATAAATATATTTTTTTTCATTTTTCAGCTTCCTTCGATTTTTTTTTGTGAACACAGTCACAAAATTAATAAAAAGGTGAAGAATAGGGTGAAACATAGTTTTAAAAAATAAAATTTTGTTAAAATGCAGTTGTGTATGTAAGCCACAAGCACTGATTTATGTTTTAGTTTTGAAATAATAACCTACACTTCATGAAAATATGAAGCGTACACGTAAATGTTGCAGTGTTGTCTTGAATTATTAAACTGGTGAATAATTTTTGAATATCATATAATGCGATACCATCAAATAACTAGCTAAAGAAATAACTGAACAACTTCGTTTAAAACAAGGCAAGAATTATCGCCTAGAGATGATAAAAATCTTGTTCAGAACAAAATTCTACTCAAATCAGACAAAGAAGCTGGTGTTAAATTTCATTAACAGGTATGTGTAACCAATACACTATCATTATACTCACAGACGATCCTATGTTTAATCAAATGACTGTGACCATATCAGTGCACATCTGATAAAGAGGGGTCCATTAAACTCTCAACAATTTCAGTGCTGCAAGTTTTGCCGCTGAACTATCACAAAGATCACTGATAGCGAGAATTTTAAAGGTAGGCATCTTATCGGAGGTGCACATGATGCCTGGGTCCCTATAGGACAAATATAAGTGTGTCTAACGTTAATGCTTTAACATCAGGATTTCAGTGAAGCCACATTTGTAAAATACTGATGCGTTTTTCTCCCCTGTAGATAGAGACATATTAAAAGGTCGTCTTCTTCATTTTTTTGCTTCATCTTTACTAACTTCATGACATCTTTATCGTCATGACAAATTGCATAAAGACAAATTGCGATATCGCTTGAACTGAACAGAGAATATAAAAGCAGCCCCACTATTAAAGTCACTTCACATGAGTAAGGCAATTACATAAAGAACTGTCAATGCTTATATATATACTGGTATAAATACATATATATATATACGTCTTTTGCCCATATTTGAAAAATAATGTGATTTAACCGAGTAAATGAACGATTGCTCAAAGACTTCAACTGATAGTTTAGCGATACGTCAGCCGGAGGGATTGAATAATATACTAGAAAGAAAGCAGGTAAAATAATCTGTACCAGGAGTGCGAGAAGAAAACCCTATTACTAGAAACGGAAATATGACGTGGGAAAATAAAGCTCTTTGTCTACAACGTAACCAGTGGCAGCACATTGGGATTTTTCAGAATTAGAGATTTGATTTAAACAAAGAAATGGTATCTATGGATACATGTATAAATTATAAAAGTGGTGCTAAGCAACCCTGGGGCTGTTTTAACTTCCTACGTCACTTATCAATTAAAGGCAAATGGGAGGAGCTATAGGCGACTCTACATTCGTCGTTGGGCACCGAAAAAGGATGGGAGATTTCATGTTTTGTATTGTTGTCATTCCAACGATGCATGGGTCAAAACAGATTAACTGGGCGAATTTACTAATTGATGGCTCTTTTGGTTTTTGCCTGCCTCGGAGTCGAAGAAAATATCGGTGGTTTCCGGTAACGATCGTGTGTCTCCGGAGGTTGGCAGTTTCGGAAATATGCACCCCATGTCCGTTTGACGACGATCACATATGAATAGGATGATGTTCGTTAGGGGTGACCCCCACAACATCAAAAGTAATCATCTCGAGATGCCCCAAATACTCGGGACAAAGATATGACCACAGGTCAAGTAGCGCACAATGTTTTCCCGATATTTATTACATGTATTTTATAAACTGGCAGTAAACTGCCCACTTTTTTCGACCCGTTTGCATTATTGCACAGGGGAGGAATCAAGTCGCTTACAGTAAATACCAATTTGTTATGGACTCACTACAGTTTACAATGCTAGTAATGAGGAAGTCGGTATCAAACATTTCTTGCAAATGACATTTATACATGTATAACCAATGCATAATATTTAGCGTCGATGGCGACTTCATGCATGATAGCTGTATCCATACATTTCGGCCTACACGTCAATGAGTAAATTACCTTACGCATTTTACTTTGTTGGATGGATATAATTCAGCGTTTCCTGATTCCGTTATGTTTTTTAACATTCATGAAAAGGCTTCAAAATCTCGCATAATGGTCAAAACTTAATTTATTGCTAAATTAAAATCACAAACACCAAGGCTAAACTTTTGTTTCTTCCGCCAGTGTGTATTTTTTCCCCGAAACATTTGTGGTATATAAAAAATGCGAAACATTGCCTGGGTATTTAACAAAAGGTAAAGAAGAGATAAAACACTTCGTGAGTTCGCATTGAGAATGTTTTGTGAGGCATACTGCATCATCATGGTGGCGTGGGGCATGATGGACTCGATGATAGCTTTAGATAGTGTTGGGGACAAAGAGCTTCTCAACTTCTGTCCCTTAGGGCCAAAATGGGAACTTCACACACACACGTAATGGACGCTGGTAAAATAAATATATTTTTGATAAAAAGAGAAAAACTATAGACAGCCAACTCATAAAGCCTATTCACCAATTTGATAGCTCTTAGTCTTTCAAACATGTTTAAATATTCTAACATTTTATTTCTATTATGCTCTTTTGTCTGCTCGACACATTGTTAAGTTGAGGTGATGTTGTTAGCATTATTAGAAGGGACAGTCTAATGAGCTCCTAACACTGAAAGACAGCCTACAGTCTCATAACTGCAGCTATACACATCAACCAAACACCTCTCCTGTCCCCACACATCGTTAACACACGCTAAATTAGCCATGAACTCAAGGACTCCAGGTCAAGTCGTATCTACCGCTAATGGCGATTGAAATAAAATTAATTTTATTACTCTCGTTGTGCATATATTTACAAAGAAACGGAGTCTACAGCCTGTCTGTACTGCATATGGCGTTTATATAAAAGCAACAAAGCTTTGTTCGCCCACATATGACATGATAACCTTTAATAAATTGTATTTGTAAGTGATAATATTTGGTTGTTTTTGCCTTTATGAAAAAATATGTAAAAAAACAAATCAAATTTTGATATACTTGCAATATTACGGTGACATGTTTGTGTCAAACTTCTAGCTATTTATCGTCTCTCCATCCCTAGAATGAATACTGTTTGACAGCGCGTACAGCTATTTAAGCTCCAGTTTTAATTTAATTTACACGTGTTTGAACACAAACTTTTGACCACGATGGTATCACAATCACCCGTGCTTAAGGTTAATAACATATATACATTGTCTATAACAGACACAACAGTTTCTATGCCTACAGCCCAATTTGTGAAATAAATAAATATGACACTAAAATTTTATATCTATAGGCAATGAATTTTTAATTAAGACTGAGCCAAAAATCTTCCGTAAAAATACAGCAATTCAAAGTGCATGATGTGGAAATACGTATATAAAAGATTACTTAAATTGTTTAGATATATGTATATATTTTAACAGTCACGGTGAAATATATATAGGTATTATATAGCCGTGTTTATAGATTCTAAAATCAAGATTGTATATACGTATAAAAGATATAAGCCATGTATATATATATATAATGGCAGGAGTTATATGATTATTTAGAGTATGTAATATAGAGAGTAGTGTCAAGGCTACATATAGAAGGGACAATGTCATGTTCAGGTATAATGGATAAATCCAATATCTGTATGTATACATATAATAAATAAATATTATACGTTATTATAATATAATTTCATAGTAGATGTGTATTCAGTCAAATACCTCCAAATAAATAATAAACAAGTCTGAATGCTAGGAATTTTGGAGTATTAAATTAGGGATAACTGCAAGCTCCTTGTGAGTTATTATGTCCTCGTTGGAATCGAATGACATGGATGACATGTGTTAAAAACTTCAGCAAGCAAAACCTTTTATACTTCTGAAATGAACTCTTCACTCGGGCACAATTCATGCTGCTAATTTTCATCCAAGCGCGCCGGCGAACAGATACAGATCTGCGAAAATTGTGAACCTGTGTACAGATACGGAGGTGGATTGTTATTAAAAGCTACAAACAAACCTGTGAATAACAAACGCAGACGGAGTCAATTTATTATGGTGTAATTTCCTATGTTCTATTTTACTGACATCGAATCGAGTATATTCAAAGCAATCATTGTTAAATAATTAGGAGAAAACGCAGCTGTGCGAAAATACAAATAATCACTGCTCTCTCTGGAAATACTCGACAGGAGAGTCGATTGCATTTAATTATTTTTCACCGCTATATAAAACTTATACTGAGAAATGAATAACCTATTATATTGTTGCATTTCAGTTGTGTATCCTATATAAAAGTATATACATCCTTCATGACTTACAATTTTTTTGCTATATTATAATTTTAAATTTCTATCCGTATCTATACAAGATTCAGGCAGGTAAAATAATTCATGCATGTCTGACATGTTTATTTTATTCTACATAGGTTTTTACTCTATCTCTCTTTAATAATGTAATGTAGTTTGCAAGGTTTAGGTGTGCTTTATAGGTGATGAAATAATACGTTGGATATATATATATATAAATGTGAGGCATTTTAATGGATTTCAAAAACTGACATGCTCCTTAGTGAACATTGTCTGATTTTAAAACGTGACGAAAAGTAGAGCCTCTAAAAGTACTTTAAAAACATTAAATTTAGAAGTTAAATGTATAGGCCTATGCGCATTGAAATTTCTTTTTGACCACGGTCAGGTTTATTAGCGCAAAACACCGAAATGTTCGAAAGAAACCACGACACTGACTTAAAGCCGCAGCCGGCCAGCGAGAGGTGGGTTCGAACACGGGACCTCTCTGATACCGGCCGGGTTCTGGCACAGTACCTAAATAATGGATGTGAAGGTAATGCATTAAATATGAAATTCGATCGTAGATATTCCGGCTATCAGTGCATATCACAGTCGAAAAGAAGACCGGTTTGTTTACAATACAAGTTCATCGCACTAGGCTTTGTGGCATGATTAATACCTGTTATCGAACTACACATCTCTGACCGACAGCTTGACCGCACACCCCAGAAGTTTCAACAACTCAGTTATTAGTTCTCTCTCTGTCTGGTAATGCTAATAGAGATGCCTAGGATCTGATATAAAATCAGTGCCCCCTGGTTTTCACCTGGGTATTTATGACTAGTTTATACACTCTAGGCAATAGATAACTTCATATGCTTTATATTTTATATATTTAATATAACACTATACAGACTGCATACATCAATTTGGACAATTTAGTAACAGGTTGAATAGAGATGCCAGACAGTTATATCGTGAATTGTTCTGGTTGCCATAATTATGAAAAACTTTCAAAACATCTCCATGTTAGTTATCACCCATCACAAAACCCAGTTCATTTGCCGAAGAACAATGAGTAAGGGAATTACACTGTACTTTTATCGTATGATTGTCTTTACAATGGTGACTGAGCGTGCTTCTGTTAGCAAACTCGGCTTAGATGCGCAAACGAGACATTGATGAACATGAATATGAATTGTTACGTACACTGGCTGATAGATCTGTACCTATAGTCTAGCGGGGCAGGAGATTGAGTATAAAATCCACACCTCTTAGATGTAAAGGCGGTTAAAACGACCATCGTTATCTCATAGCACCCAGATTTCTTGATATAGATTATTGACATCTTACAGACACATATTTCACTGCGTTTTGCACTAAGATGTTTTATTAACCTCCAAATCATCTCCTGTCTCCTTTGAATACTAATAACATGGATCGCAAACTAGACACAGTTAATGAAGCCTTTGTATAACGTAGCCAGGCACAAGCAAATGCTTTGGATGTTACTTTTTACGCACTGTCTATACTTGTCCTTTTTTACTTTAAAATTTCAATTATGTAAGCTTTGAAAATTTTCTGTGCCTTTTGTTGTACCTCCATTTCAAATGAGGCTGATCCCACAAATATAATACTGGCGGACAAAAGTTTACACACTAAAAACTAATCTACTAAAAGCATAGGACACTGTCTGTTGATGAGAGATAGCAACCAGATAATGTCATTGTACAGACTATATATTATGTTATATATAACACATCCGTTCCGTTATTCCGATAGAATGGTTGATGTAACGGAATATTGTGTTCTGTATAACGGAATATTGTGTTGTGTGTAATACAGCTTAAATATATTTTAGCATCACTCAGAAAGCATAAATGTTAAATTTAACAGGTAAGTTTTTAGAGTGTGCATATTTAGGGCTATACAATTTCATAGAAATTTGTACCGACATATTCCCCAGGAAATGATGCAGTCTTACTCAGCTATACAACACAAACCGTATGTTCACGGAGGAAACTACTTTTGTGAAATTGGCTCAAAAGATGGATTTATTTTTGGAGAAAACCAATAAATATATCCAGGAGTGTAATGGAGTTTGATCTACCTCTGGTAAGCATCGAGTTTATTCTTATAACCCCCCAAAGGAAACTGGGAGGGCAGGGCGAAGCTACATAACAACGCCAGACAATCCACACGCACGTGTGTCAAACTATATCATACCGAGTCATACCATTGACGGGACCGCGTGAGACCAACTCGAGCGGAAGATTGTATGTAAGCAGACTACACTCGAGTGTAGTCTAAGTCAGCCAGGCTTTGCGAGGTACGAGGCAAGGCGCCTTACAAAATGCTCCTTGAATACGATGTTTGAGGAATCAAAAACTCTCTCTTCTCTGGTGTGTTTTTCTAAGTAAAGAGAGTGAAGTGGTTAAACATGGATGAACAGGCTGTACAATTCTCGAGTTGTCTCGAGACACACGTGAAAAGACGTCTATAAGGGGTTGCAGTGTGTGTGTGTGTGTATTGATGGAGGAGATTTGAAGTCGTCTGTGATCTTTCGACTCGCTCTATATTATACCCGGCGGGTTAGGACATTTGTAAAGTAGTTTATCGTGTTTGTTATAGACGTATTAAAGACTGAAGTGGACTTGTTTGGCGGTGGTCTAGAGGTGTTAAAATCTTCACCTGCTCTGCCGCCCTGTTCAAAAGGGTTTAATGGGAAACACCGGGCACTTGTCGCGGTGCAACAACTGCAGGTCTACAGAGCAGTATTCGCGGTGAAAAACTCTTGTAACAAAGCTAGCTTGGTTTATATTCCCCCACCTGAGTTCGGATTCAGGTAAATTTTAGTTAATAACGAGCTTCCGTCACAAAGGGTTACAAACCCATTCTCTAACGGCATAGAAACACTCCATGACATAGCTTATAACTGAGACACACACAGTTCAGTTTATGAGGTTATTTCAGCAGATACATGTACTACCTCCCATGCGTCTAAAATGAAAAGCATACGTGATATATATAAATATATCAACTGTGCAAACAACGTTCCATAGACGCCAAGCGTAAGTTTCATATATAGACTAATATATGATTTTTAGTCAGAACTAAGGGCCTTTGAAAATGTTTCTCCCGTCCGAAAATAATTCAGTGATTATGTAAAACGCATCAACTATGCTTACAATGAACTGCGTATTTATTGCAAAGCTTGTAGCAATTGCAAAACAGCTTGGCGGTGTTACATATACGACAACAGATTGACTCCAGCTAGCGTGTTCAAATGACGCCTAATACTCTTGTACAGTAATAATGCTTCGAGTATATTATGTTCTCTCTCGGTCTCATTTTGACGAAAAGAAAACATCTCTGTGGGAATTCTGAGAAAGCAGAACAGGTCATTGCAATGATGGCGTTGAATAGAAGTTGAACGAAAGCGATCAGTCTTAGGAGGTGTTCAGAGAAAAAGAGTTTGTCTCTTTTCTTTTCTTGTCATGTGACACGAATAAGTTAAGCGAAGTGTTTAAGTGAAAACAGTTTGGCTCGACCAGAGTCAGAAAAATATAAAGCATGGAGGGCAGTTTAACTTCAGAGCAGGGTCGGGGACTGTCGTGCAAGGAAACAACCGGCGTCTTTTCCCCGTCATCAATCATTTACTAATTAGTGTCCTTGCCCCAGTGTTCCTACTCGGCGGGGCACCGGGATTCGTGATTAATACATCAACTATGTTTAAAAGTTACGGGTTAAAATATCTTTTCCCGTGAGATGGGTTTCGGGTCGTTGTTGCCCTGGCTGGTGGCGTAGGATTCAATTAATTGGCATCCTCGTTGATCATAGGTCCGATCTGGCAATCTAACACCCCGAAAGCGATCGCTGTGGCAACTCAAAGAAGACCAAAGCTTTTCTTCTCGTTCTCAAGATGTGCATCCATCTTGGGTGTAATTGAATGGGTACCACCAAAAACCACCCTGCTCAATCGCTGTGTAAGAGACCGCCGCAGAGAGAACGCCGTGTATACGAACAGACAGATTGTAGATGGGCAGGCTTTTTAAAACATCAAGATTAAACATGGGCGGAAGGTCCCTGAGCATCTGTCAAGTGTGAAAAATGCAACTCGTTCTCTTGGTTAGGGTGTTTGTAATGAAAAGCTTTTCCCAAAGTAGATTGAATAATCTTCAAAATTATGACGCCACGGGATCTGAGTTCCGTTGAATTCACGACAGAAATGACGCATTATCGGATTCTGTAAACAGGAAAACCTTTCTCTGAAACAATATCCCCTTCCCTCCACCTCTCACACACACCAACTGCACCTTTTCCATGGCCCTAAAAAAATTAAAACACCTTTAACTTTGTATTCATGGCAGTTATCAACTAGGTGAGTAAGGGGAATAATACCCTGTGTACCACATGGCACATGTCACGTGGCTCTTGTGCATAAACTTTAATTTCTCTGAAGAAACAGTGTCAAAATGATAATGTAGAAAGTGCTTGTCTTTTGAATTCAAATTTAGTATGATTTATAAACTTTTTGTCTCTTTTTTATAATAAAGCAGATGTAGAAAACCGAAGAGAGACAATTGCCCAGAGAGTTGTTTTTCTTAAAACGGTGTTCTACTTTTCATGCAGAAAATTACCTTTCTTCAAGCGGAAATAAATGTCAAACATATTCATAAATAAAATTTAAAACTGCTATGGGTAAACACTACTGTAAAGATATGGCTAAACATGCATCTTTTATGAAACAATTCTCATTATATATTCCTGAATCCAAAGAAGCTGCAGACAAGCACACAATTATTTAGAACGGGATTGGAAAATAGGAAGTGGTCGGTTCAAATATTAAAGTCAGCATTGTGTCTAGTAAACACAAAAACTATGAAAATTCTGTCAATTCCGATTTGACACAAATACACAACTACCTCTAAACATATGCCCATGCTTTATAAGACATGAGTGAATGGGAATCTGATCAAACAAATCATACCTTGATAAAACTTTTAAAACTGAATAATGTTCATTTCTCACCTAAAGGCGAAAACTCAGAGGAATTGCATATTCTGAGGTATTATAGACAGCAAAAATATAAAACATTTCTACTGAAAATTTGCATAAGCAGAGGGGAAAAGCTTGCCAAAAACATGTCTTGAAAATTTTATACTAACGTTTGCAGAGTTTTGGGTTTCGTTTTGATACAATAAATGCTAATGTAAGAATTGGTTCTGCAGATGTTGCCTATAAATATGTGAGTTTATAACATTGTTTATCATCTGATTTGACATGTGCGATTTTGGTCGCATCTACACGACCGAATTTATAAATATTCCTCAAATACCCAGAGCAATTTCATTTGGGAGTTCATGCAATACTGTAAAGCTCTGAAACGTGGAATATAATTTAATATTTGCGAAAACTTTGTGTAATTCTTGGGGTTCTGAATTCGTGCTCTTGTGTTTAATTTTCAACAGAATTTTCTGCATGTTTACTCAAATTTGCTCCATGAGAATAAACATTATTCTGTAATCATCATTATAGGAACATAAATGGTTAATAATTGCAATGGTCAATGAATGAGTTCTGGCAATAATGTAAGAATATATACTGAAATTATTGTTCCGAAAATTGCTGTCATCAGAATGATAAGGTATATAGCCATTGCATTCTTCAAATATTACAAGGTATTGATGGACAGTTTGTTTAACATTTTTCATTTTGTATACAGCATTGAAATATTTTGAATCAAAAGATAGAAATAAATCATAGAAGAAACAGATAGATGTCCGCGCAATTGCTCTGTAGTTTAATGCAAGTGAAAACTTTCTTAGTTTTACAGGAAGAATGCAAATACTGTTAGATTATTTACTTTAGCTCAAAAAGTACCTACTGGAACACATTATTGTGTTGAAAAATTCGGGTGATAGGGGACTTTCGTGCAAACTAAAGAACTTTCATTATTTAGAACAATATAAAGTTTATAGAAGTAATTTAATAATATAAAGAAATAAACTAAACATTAAACGAATTTAGATGGGCAATACTGGTTGAAAATTTCCCATTTTCCCAGGAATAATGTACGAAAAATCACAACATGGAAATAGTCTGTTAGAAAATGTACTTTCAGCTCTGTACAAGCTCGTTCACGAAGGCACCATGTGCAGCGTCTAAATTTTAAATCCTCTAAACGACTGACAGGCTGCCGAAGAGGATTGTTTTGTTTCGTAACAATTATGTGGTTAGAATTTAATTTATTTTGACGATACACCCACTGTGAGACTTGCTACTAACGCCTTCAACTATCTGGCCACCTGGATATAAAACTTATGTGTATCAGAGATGCGACAAATGTTGCTCCAATCGCTAGGGGCCTTGAGGGATTTTCACACCTGCGTATCACTAACCGACTCATATGACAAACAAATAAAAAACTAAACAAAATGCCTATAGTCATATTAATATATCACTCGCATCCTTGTTAATAATGGCCGACTCACCTGAACTGAGGTGGCAGGAATATCGACTCGTTGGTGGGTTGCGGAGCAAACATGGTGGGCCTCTGCCTATATGTGCAAGGTGCCCCGTGGAAGATGATGCAGTAAGGATGGAGAAGGGAGTCCGGTGACGTACGGTTGACTCTCTCGGTGTCGTGATCCCGGCACCGGCAGCAGGGATCAGAGTCTCGTATGGGGGGACACCGTGCCTCCTGTTGGGGGATGATATCCTGGTGGAAGGCCAAGGTAGCATATACTCTCAACACCGCCGTTCTCTCGCGAGAGTGAAGCACAGACAGAAACAAAGACGATGGTCCTCTCTCAGGTCCGAAATCTGATCACGAACCGTCAGGTATAAAATATTTAAATATGACGGGGCGAGTTGAGCCACTGGAGTTTCGTTATTGTGTAAGTGGAATCACTCAAAGCGGTAAAGGGGGCGTGTCCACGTCGTCCACTCCGGTTTTTCCATTGGCTGCCGTCATCACGTGCGGGCATCGGAGTGACAGGTACCAATCGGAAGGCGGTGAACCTTAACGATTTAGACTGTCACCAATTCTTGTCAAATCCCCCTAGCCTTGTGTCAGAGTAACTTGCTCAGGTATTTCAGGTGTGTATGTGTGTGTGCGTAGCCATTCACGTCTACAGACCCTGTGAAGAAAGGACGAATACGACACAAATTAAACTACCCGACATTAGCGAAACCTGCAGAAATACGTTAGAATCTCAACTTGGATTTACGTGCGCAACTGAAGCTACCATGTTCTGAAGCCAACCACGGTATATAAACAGCCAAAAGTCCTATATTTAATGATTGTCCAACAACATCGCGTATATCATGGCATTTTGCGAAAGGCTGTCTTCTCACTACATGGTAGGATAAACAATTCGTGGAACACATCGAGCGGAAAACTGTGCCACATAGGATATACGCATACACGTCCCCATACAACATGTAAGACTAATTGCACTTATAAAAGAATTATCTAATGCACAACAATTTACCCATGGGCAACCTGGAAAACTTCTTGAGCAAAATCACATCATGTAAGCTATACATAGGTCTCTTTAAAATATGCAACATTAATTGCATTTAAGAATTGTCTAACATTGACATCCAAACCGGATGCTGCGAGAGGATTTGCAATAACCCGGGGGCGAGATACAGTTGCAGAAACCAATGTAAAAGTTTTAACACAAATGTACACTGGTCGCTGATTTTCAAAGATCGAACGGTCCATATCGGAAATGGATCTACTGGGATTTGGTCATGCCCACCAGCTTCTGGGAGTCGGGATTAAGAGCGTTGGGTCAAAGACAACCGGGCTTAACCTCTGGTCGTCTTTTCACAGCCACTATTGATGAGAGTCCTTCTACGTTAATGGTCCTTTCCAGAGGTGTTTTGATCCGATTGCCACACCAAAGAAAGTAAACTCTTCAGTGTGGCCAAACAAACAGGTCTTACCTGACCGGTAGTGTGCAGTGCAGCTAGGGGAGGATTCCAGGTCTATTCAAACCTGTATGCCAGATGACCACATGCCGCTGGCTTTTTGACCGTTTCTTTAAAGCCATTCGCAGAATCGCCTAGTTCCTATTATGACGGCGAGGTTCTATGTGAAGAGGCGAAAATCCTCTCGCCGCTTGTCCAGCAGGGATAATGATAGGTGTCTGTGGAGAGTGTAACGCGTTTGTTGTTCAAATACGACACAGGGGTCCTCCTGCCCTACGTCTCGGTTCACCAAAACGTACACCAGTCTCGCGGAGTAAATCCGCCTTCACCCCCTATTCTCTTGTCCCACGGTTCGATGGGCAAACCAGCCGCTGGGCCAAACCTTGACGGTCTGTCTCCAATTTTCTCCACCCTAATACCTGTCTACCTCGCTCCATACGTGAAAAGATCTATGAGAGGC
Source organism: Acanthopleura granulata (assembly GCA_016165875.1). Lineage (NCBI taxonomy): Eukaryota > Metazoa > Mollusca > Polyplacophora > Chitonida > Chitonidae > Acanthopleura > Acanthopleura granulata. Next base: position 220,921 of record JABBOT010000017.1, read on the forward strand.
GAGACCCTGAAAAACAATTTGTAATGTTCAACATGCTATCGGCCGAAGTATTATAGTTGTAGGATTTTTTTTCCTCTCGTCCGGAAATTTGTTTTAATTTCTTCTCTATTGTATACTCCCTTTGAGATGAGCGTTAAAGTCCTCTTTGTCCTCTTTGACTCTGTGGTGATCTGAGCTGGAGAAGTGGGACAGAAAACGGCTTGTCCGAGCCCTCAATTTAACAGCTTAGTGGCCAATTCAGAATTGAGATGTGAAGAGAAGATAAGATGGTGATGGGAGATAATAACATTACCTGAGGTTTAAATAACAAAAGACTTTGTGCCCCTTGAGAGTTTATTCGAAGGACCTTTCGCCAAGTAGGATACATCAAGTCATAATGATGGTGTTTATCGTCTCGCTGTGCTAACTTCGATATCTCTAGCCAAGCGTTTTTATACACAATGAAGTGGTTGAAGATATATATATATATATCTATAAGTGGTAAGCGTTTAACTCGATGACAGTTCCCTCTACCCTGACGACTCAAACTCAGGTGTCTTATCTTGCTCCAATCTATCCCTCGCAGTAACAAGGCCTGACCGTGTATAGCCTTGTGGCGTCACACCATACATCCCCACCCTGGCGCCAGACTGCATGTGAACAAGTCGCGTTAGAAGACTACCCGTTTTACCTGTCATCGCCGGCGATCTCTATCAAAGGTAAACGTACACCTCAGACGGCGATTTTCTACACAATAAGTGGGTTTTAATAGATTTGTTTCGAATTGCTGCCATCACAAACAAGAGATCATTGCCAGGGGTGGATCCTTAGCCAGATCCCGTCCCAGGTGTGCGCTTAGGAGCAAACGTCTTGCTAAAGGGGGCCAGGTATACAAGGATCCCAGACCGGGTGAAAAATACGCAGCCTCATTATGAAAGACGCAGTAATATAGGTCTCTGTGAAAAGATCCTTTTCTTTGCATCTATCCCAAAAGCGCTCGACAGTTTGAAGGCTTAGTGTCTTTCAACCCAAAGGCATGTATGTGTACTAAATATACAACTGAAAACATGCCATTGGTGCAAACTTGTTTAACTTGTAACTAAATTGAACATCAACCGCACTTGTTCTCCTGAATGCAACCTCTGAAGACATACACACGCATATATATATATATACTTTTTGGAAAGAGTTGACACCTGTAGAGCTAAACATTTTCTTGTGCAAATCTTCGACTACAGTGGTGCACGTCTTATAGCAATAAAACACTTTCAGCTGAGGCGAGGCCTGTGTCCTTGCATTAAATGCAATAAAAGTATTTGGTCCCGATGTACACTACCTGTCGATATATATGTATGTATGACTTGGGTTTTGCTCCAAATTTCTGACGGCAGACTTAACCAATACATCTGTTATTTATGAAATTGCATGATCACACAACATTGTGAGAAATAATAACTATTATTTACCCCAGCATTCACCCGAGAAATTAAAATAATACTTTAATTGAAGCAAACTGACAAGAAGCCTGCATACGTGCATGTGACCTTTCGCCAGCAATCAAATCATTCACTACTCTGATCATACTCTCTTTGTATAAGCTGTAGTCTTTTAATGTCTATACAGATATAGTACTCAATGCAAAATGCACCGTAAGCTAAAAACACTGGTGTTATATGTAAATTTTGAAGAAAGTAGTCTGGACTAACTGGTCTTGGCAATTAAAAATATGGTTGCTGAATGAGGCAATAATTTCTCAGATAAGTCCAGGTGTATAATGATCTGAAGGTCGCGAGATCAAATCTTTCGTAAAGATAAAATGATTAGTACATAAATAAATAGAAATAAGATATAAATAAATATAAAAGACTACAGCTTGGACACTAAAACTGAGAGCAGCGAAAACAGTTGAATATAGATGGCAAACAGTGAAATTTACGATCTGTTTTCATTTTATCTCCGTCATGGTTTTATTTTACGTGGTCATATGCATGCTTGAAAAGCAGCAGCTTATATGTCTTTGGCGTTATGACGTAAACAAAATTCGATTTAATAAAATTTGTGATGTTAATTATCATTTATTAAAAAGTCAGTGGTCTGGAATTACCCAAATGCGGTGTTGTCACCACACTTAATAAAACGTAACATGAAAACAATGCAAAGGGAACAGGCCTCGAGGGTTGCTATAGCCCAAAAGCAGAGCCCCTGCTCCAAACCAACAATAAATCATCTCATAGAGTAGCGACAAATGGAATCGAGCTCTCCATTATATATGATGCGATGAAATCGGCTCCATTATCGACTTTGTATAGAAGTGAAAGATGGCACATGTTATACATTTTCTGAAAAAAACCTTTCAATGGAACGGAATTTGATCTCAGGTCCAAAATTTGCCGATAAATTCTTGTATGTGTTGTATAGTATCTCAGACACCACTGAATTGATACTTTTGTACCTCGTAATTTAAGATTTAAAGACTTATGCAATGTGCGTCGCAGAGAATATGGTATGTATTTAGATCTAAAAGATAATAATAACTTGAAGGCAGTTTAATTGCAGGCGATGTAAGCTTCTAACTATATTTATATCATTTAACTTTCTTCTTAAAATCTGCATTTTTGTTGGTGTGAAAGGACAGCAATTCATTATTATTCACATGGTTGTTTGTATTCGCCACACCTCGATATTCTCTAAAAGTGTCTGTAAGGGATGACTGCCAAGGAAGTCGAACTACATATTTTAGCAAAATAATGACATATTACTTGCTTCATACACTCTAAATCATACCTGCAGGAATATTGCATCATTAGAAAAACAAAAAACTACACTAGTGTCGTCGAATATCGACTGTCAAATAGATACAAACAGGATACTGTTACATTTCATTCATATACGATTTAAATGCATTTATCGTCTAATCCATGCATCTTTAAAAGATATATCAAGCGTGCAAGGATCACTCCCACTCTTGTGTGGCCGAAAAGCTGTAAACACAACCTAACCTCAATATGTCATTGTGAAATCCACACTGCCTTATTCTGTTTGTTTTCTCAGGGGGTTTGCTTGATGAAAAAGACTGCAACATCCTTGCCCGGGAGATATTGAGATTTGGGTATATAGGATTCTTCCTTGGCACCGCCTCTAATAGAAAGCTGACATGTTACAATGACAATGATGACACTTGCTAATCTTGACAAGTTCAGGTAAGAAGCGACAACTAAATACTCGTAACAATAGTGGGACTAAACTTTTGTAGTCTGCGAGAAAGTGGAAAATTTAATTAGGATTCTGTACACATACACCACCGACTTCGAATCTTTGTGAACAGCTTTTACTTGATTCTGCTTAAGCCATGATGCTAGGGCGGTGTAAGTTGTTAGTTGTTAAATACTTACCGGGGTAAACTGACAAGACTTATTTATTTATTTGATTGGTGTTTTACGCCGTTCACAAGAATATTTCATTTCTACGACGGTGGTCAGTTTTATGGAAGGAGGAAACCGGGCAGAACACCGGGGAAACCCACGACTATCTGCAGGGTGTTAGCAGACCTTCCCACGCACTGCCGGAGATGAAGCCAGCCTGAGCTGAACTTGAACTCACAGCGACCACATTGGTGGAAGACTTCGGGTCACGAAGTGGACTGAGCCACGAAGTCCCCTTAAATTGACAAGAAGCCGGAATTCACCGGTACCGTGTGACCATTTGCCAACTACCACACTGACGTCTGTGCTCTCTGTGTTGTAATCGTTTATATAAATACTGTACCTGCCTTCCATCTAACTACATGTAATAACCCGTGTTATTATACCCTTAATTCTGTGTTCTAACTTAGCTGCTGCTGATTTGAGGTTTTTAATAAGATTTGGTATATATAATATATACATTCTTGCATTATGTTTCTAAGGACAGGCAATATTATCCCTGGTTGTCTAAGTGGGGAAATACAACCTATATATATTTGGTTTTATATACAATACTCCCAAGATTTAGATAATGTTTTGGAAAAAGAAAACAAAGGTCTTGTTTATTTTATATTTTATGTATCACCCGTATTTATCAGTGCTTCTATATATATATATATACATATTGTACTTCTTTTCTAACAGCAGTAATAAAATAACAGCAAAAAATACTTTGACAGCGTGTAAAGCTGGTTGTTAACTATGGAAAATCAAGCACCAGCTCACAATATAAAAGAAAGGGTTTTTATGAGCACAACTTATATTTATGGAACAGATTATGCAAGGAAAAGAATTCCAAGGCATGAAAGAAGCTGGTTAGTTTACAAGACTTTTACTTCGACATTCGCGCTTTAACCTTTACATAATACATATGCTTATTTTCAGTGCACAATGCCTGTTTCAAGAGGATTTAAAAGGTACAGCTATGAGGAAGACTTGTTACGATTACAATAACAGCGGTTCTTTTGCTGGGACAATACAAGGTTCATCTTCCATTTTTTCCTTTAAAGGTTATCGAATTAATGTCTTGTCTAGAGAGCAAAGTTGTTCGAGGGCTGTTGATCGCTGAGAACATGGTGGGGAACAATGGACCAATAATGCAGCGTATTGCTCTCAATAGGCGTTTAATCCACTTTGAGAGCCCGGCCCATTGCTGTTCATCTATTCAAGGCTCGTCACACAACAGGCCCGTCACTTCAGCCTATGGGGTAGGGTTTTGTTTGTTTTCGAGGCCCCGTCGATACCACCATACAGCTGGTGTAACAAGTCCGAGAGAGTTACTCAATCGCAACATGGCGGAATCCATAAAAAACGATTGGAGAAGTTTCTAGTTCATTAGGTACAGGGTATAACGGTCCGGCTTTAGCGGTCCATTCAGGAACGGGCCACCCGTGTTACTGACGCCATTAAGAAATGGCCGTGAAAACTGTGGCATGTCGTTAAACAACATTTCTGTATTCACTGAACATCGATTACCAGCGGCTGGTTGAAAAGACCAACCCGACCAACGGGCAAAACGTCCCCTAATGAAACGGGCATTACGGAGTGGTGACATCAAAATTATCAACGGAGCAATAAATGTATTGCTCCACCCTGACCACCACAGAAGCAAAACTGATTAAGTTTTAAAGCGCAAATCACTCGATGTATGGTCAACCATGCCCGCACTAGATCCGTTCCTGGGACAAACCGTGATTAACAGAGTAGACGTCACGGACCGTTGATGTGTTTTTGTGCATGTTTAGATGTTATAACATCACGTCCTTACACCCTTACACCCCGACTAACACTCTTTAGGGATGGACACGATCCAACAGCGACGTACTAATGTTAGCAAACATAAAAGACTACAGTGTCAAGAGTGTAAATGCAGAGAGGCAACGACAGTGTGATGATTGGCAAATGGTCAGAGATATAACCAGTGAAATCCGGCCTCTGATCAAATTACCTCAGTTAAGGTTTTATTCTAACTTCGTTCCAGCAAATGCTGAAATCGTGGTAAATTAGTGGTAGTCTCTGCGTTGAATATCTCTTGCTTGTTTGGTGAATAACACGGTGTTGTAGGGCGTTTTCATTGGAACATTTAAAACCATTATCAAGAATAGTAACCAAATAGACAGACAGAGGTACAAAAGTCTGATGACCAAATATATGTAATGCGCACGTAAATACCAGACGTGGGACACTTTGCTTAGCGTGATATAGTATGTCGATTGTTGTTACAGAATTGATTTTACAGAAGGTTGGCATCTGCAGTAGTATAGGAGAGACAAATGTAATGAGAGTAAAATTAATTAATTGATTAGTAGCAATGTCAAAGAAATCTAAAGTAATGTGAGTAAAGCTAAATGAAATTAAACAACAAATGTCTTTTAGTTGCTAAACTAGAAATGGCAAAACCTACTTGGCATTTGTAAAATTAATTACAAATTTACAACGATAAATTACATATCTGGGTGCTATGCAGGTAGTGTTTTCAACTTGTCCTTAATCACATGTATATCATAACAATCAGTTGTTATGATTGTTTGACTGCAGTTGTTCATAACAGAACCATGATGGTATGCGGAACATGGATTCTTATATTGCTCTAGCCTCTGGTTAAACGGAATTAGATACAATTATAACACGAAGATCGTGAGCGCTAAATCCATATTTGCCAACAACAGTATTACATTTACCACAGAATTTAAGGTACGTTGATAAAAAAAAATTTAAGGCTTTTGACAGAGTATCGTTGGCACGCTTCTTTATGCATAAATAACTTATAATATGATAAAATCCTCACTTTCTTCACTTCATTTTAAAAGCAAATGTCACAAGGTGTGCAGGATACCTATGTTCCAATGTTGAAATTATCCCTTATGTTACAAAGACGTCGTGAGAGAAGACCGTGATAAACCTGGTACAGATATAATGACATGTTAATTGAAAAGTATACAGCCTAAAAAATATTACTTGTCAATAATTTCTTCATACAGTTGTATTACAATGAAAACAGATACAAGTCGACTGAAAGAGATGCACGGGTGACATCCATTGGAGTATCCATAGATACACTCTGAACGATTTCAGTGAATCGCACATATGTATCATTTATTAAAAATTCCAGGAACGGTTTTTGTGAACACCAAGGCGTGAAATTCTCCTAATTACGTCTTCGTTACGGCAAACAGAGATATCTCAAGTGCTTACGTCTTTGTATAAAGGTATATGCTACTGAGCTTCTGTTCGAAAGAGTTTTTATGGATCTACATGCATGGAGTTGACACTTAAATTTTTGCACTGGCACGACAGTATTTATTTCAAAATGACAAGAAGCACAACAAAAACAACAACAATAATAATAATAATAATAATGATAAAAATAAAAATGGCTCGCACAAAAATGAGATAGCTGGCAAAAGGTGAGAAAATTTGTTCACGATCTATGAACACTGCGCAAATGTTGTCAAGATTCAAAACGTACTCGATATAAAAGGTAGGTGACACAAACTATACCCCTTACATCATGCTTATTCAAAGGTAATTAGATTCAAATGGCTTCACCTGTATGTTGCAAACAAGGCTGCCTTTGTGGTCATGAGGTTAGACATATCCAGATTATAGCCTACCAGCTTAACTACTTTGTGCTCAGATAGACTGATTTATAACTAACTATAGCCTCCCTTCCCGTGTCCCCCACCCCCACACATTCTCCGGCTGTGTTCATTTTAACACAAATAATGACTAAAGGAATGTAAAGCCGAAAACGGAATCTGTGATCATACAAACATGTTGCTAAGGTTTCCAGTTCACGTCATTTCTTGCTTGTAAGAGGCATGCTTGTTTTTTCTTTTAAAAGGGTATGAAAAACTACATGAAATACACCGTTTTGTCAGTGATTCTGCAACAATGTTTTCTAATGTTTTTCAAGATACATCATCGGCAGACTGTACAGACTACAAACTGAAGTGATTTTTTTGGTTTACTAGTAACTGCATGCAAGTAGCAAGCAATGTGTATTTATCCCACTGAGAATACTGGACGTCACCTTACTACCTTACTGACTAGCCATTTTATATTGTGGTGCTGATAGAAGGTATAAATACTGTCCATCAGCTTCTTTGGGGTTATCCTGATCATCAGCGTCATCCTCTTTATCTTCGGAGGTTCCATTATCTTGCATCATTGCCATACTCTTCATAGTTATTGTGTATTTGACTAGACTGACATTCAAGATCATACATTCATCATCATTATCATCATCACCACGATGGTCAGAGACACCATTAATACACGTATTCTTATTCGTTTTTCATAATCGTGTTTGAGACATTATATCATTATATCATCTAGTCGTGTTTCATCAGTTATAACCGTTTTATCGCCTTTATCTGTTCTACACATCCGCTGTTCAGAGCAGATGCACAGACTTCAAAATGATAACTTACACAAAAACATGACTCCAAAGTAAAGGGAACTAAAATTGCATCTAAGATTTCTGAATCTGTGAATGTTGAAACCTGCTCTATGTTAGAGATTATTATTTACGCTTGCTCTGCGCTTACTATTAAAAGTACCCAAAGTAGAGCATTAACTACTTTTAACATAATGCTCATTTGTTCCTAGATATTTCAAAAATACCTGTCACATTAGCTAGAGTTCGTATTAACACGTTAAAATATAAAAATAATTAAAAAGCATCAAAGAGGATTCAGAGCAAAATGGCGTACTTTTACAGAGAGAGCTATGTGTAATACATGTCTATGTAAAAGACCACAACATGGTAAATATAACCGGAGCGGTGACGTTATGTCCTGTGATGACTAACAAATGGCCATGTGTTACCTACACAACAGATTTAGAGAATGAAAAAATCCTGATTTCTAATGTCTAGTCATGGCACCGGAGTTCAAATCTTGGTTTTGCCAGAGCTGAAGTTTGCGATTACATGTGCATAAGGTTTTATGTGCTTTGATAAAAATAAATATAGTTATGAATTATTGCAACCCTTGCAAAAAAAGTAGTTGTCCTGTTATTGTTGACGTGCCTCTATAATCTAACAGTGGGAAAACCATATTTTAGCTAAGCACTTCTTAAACAAACTTCACTTGACAGGGAGCAGAATGCAGTTCACTGAGTAAGGTGGTCGACTCTCAAGCTCAAGTTCGCAGGTCAACTTTACAAAGGGAACTTAGTTCGTAATCTAACTTACATGTACGCCACATGAATGCCACTTGCATTGCCACCAGTATTGGGAGCAAATTCATACTATCATGCGCACGAGGAAATGTTCGCCAGTAATTTGCCCAGAAGTCCGTTGTTTACCCCGCTCACACACAACACTGACCTCCATGGATATTCTTGTCCCATCACATAAATAAACATATAAAGGCACAATAGAATTTTGTAATATCTTGCTCATCAAATGAATATATAAATTTATATGAGAATTAGTCTTAATTTCCTGAAGAATTTTTACTTTAATACCAACAATTGCTTTACGCTCACAGCCAAAAATTAAATTAGAGAATTTCAACAACAGTGCATTTTCATGGAAATAGGTTTCAAAGGCTCTAGCACTGAATCCACGAATAGTTTAGAAAACCGCACAGCTGACGAAATCCTCTTAACTCCTCAGTACAACTGGTCTGTGATCATCGGTTATTTACACTGCTTCGTTCACAATGTCGATGATTTTAGCGACGGTGTGGGTGAGTAAGGCGCGAAGAAGCCGAATTGGAGTGGAAGAGAAGACATAGTCGTAGACAGAGAAAGCAGTGACGAAAATCGACAACGGTGGTGTTTAAATCTCTGCTCATTTGGATTTCAATGCCGCGATTAAGTGAATAGTTCTTACAAAACGCCGGCGACCTTAAAAAAAGGGGATAACCCGCGCGAAGGTGGGAATTTTCTTGTTGAAGGTGAGACAGATTAGCGCATGATCGGCACAATGAACAGTCCTCCACAGCATCAGAACGAGGCTCTGCCGTCACGGTCCATTGGAAATCGAGCTTTTGTGTAGACCTACCTACGGAATTGGCGGCAGAAACGGGCCTCTAATTATGGTTAACAGTTATGTAAAATGAGAAATGATCAATTTAGCAGATAAGATCGGCACTTCGCACCTCTCCTTGCTATGATATCCTAATCTATGCGCCATTACAGCGGGATCTGGGAGACGCTGAATAAGGTCCAAGCTATTGTAACGTCACGCGGCTAGGTAGAGTCGAGCTGGGGAGGACCGGTGTAGAGTTATGGGATTTTTAAGTAAACTTTCCATTAATAAAGGAAAAAATCACTTCATCACTAGGTATGGTATAGGCTTACCCAAGTAATCATGTCAGCATAAAATAACCAATTTTGCCTCAAGATTTTTTCACGCGTTAAACGATCAGGATTTCTGTTGGTCACAAAATAGGGAGGCAAAATTACACCTTAAATGGTCGCCAATAATTTTGTGACAAAAGCACAAAAGTGTATACGCCGCTGATCTATTTTTATTTATCAAGACTTGTTAATAATTCTATCCCTGTGTCCATTTGTAGGCCGTGTGCAAATGTACATATTAAAAAGAGATGATCTTTCAAGCAACATCGAGTTTGTCACACATTCCGTCTGCTACTTGTACCTCCCCGGTAATATTCAGTCATAATGTTTATTTCAGTGAATAAAATGATATGAATTTGTAGACTTGGTAGATTTGCTTTTTATCGTTTACATAATTTACAAAGAGGTGACTTATCATGATCATCTTCAGTGATGAAAGTGCTATTTTAAGTTATTTATACATATTGCATTTGTGATTACATCTTTCCTACTTCAAAAACAAACGCCATTACGTCGGAAAAAGAAATATTATGACGTTCCAACCTGAACTCAGAAGACGACGTCACAATACATGTATAGCGAACTTTAACATTGCTACGTCACGCATACACACGTCATTGAAATATCTAGGTCAACTGTAGTGGGCTAAGCTTGCCATTAATTGGTCTAAAAGTCATGACCTCTGCAGAGGGAGTAAAAGAAATTTTCAGCATAAAATATGACGTTTTTTCCACATTTTCTTCAGTTTTTTGGGGAAGAATGGGCTTTAACACCTTCGCTTTGGTATCTGTTGTGTAATCCGATACCGCTGAATCTTGTTTGGCACTGAGTCAAACGCCGAGTACGTTGTGCACACAGACTACTCCAAATATAGGTTACTCACAGGGCAATTTATTGACTGTTTACATTTTCATTCAAGCATGGGCATATTGATATATATTCTTGTTAGAAAATACTCTTTCCTTAACGGTTAACTGTAGTAATTTTTAGATTTATAGTCCTATAAACGGAAAATCGCTGCGCAAACTGTATGCATTCGTGTACAAAAGTTTTTCTTTCGTTCATTCCCCTATAAACCTAAAAAATATCACAGTTAGTCTTATAATTAAATTATAACGAGCGAAGTATTTAAAGACGACAAGAACAGTAAAATTAACAACAGAATAACATTTTATTAGCGTCCCGTTCAAATTTACATGTGCGTGGACGCCAATGCATATAGAATAGAACAGATCTAGGCCATACGTAATACGTCACGTAGATCTCGTGCAGTCATGAGCGCAAGGCGGAGGCGGTAGTGAGAAAACTGAAAGTCACAGTTAATAAATGAAGAATTGGAAATTAATCCAGAGGTTGAAAAATTACTTCAAGTGAGTTGATGAGCAATGGAAAATGGATGAGGAAAACTGCAGTTGGAGGTGAAACTGCGGGAGAACTTACAGAGGGCACGGCACACGTATGAGGCACAGGCTTGAACTTTGGGGTGGCTGGGAGACTGAAGTGTTGATTTGGAAAGCGACGGATGAGACGATGTCACCCATACGCTCTTTGTGAGATACTGAGCAGTCGTTTCTGTCACCGCTCATGTGTGATGAGGCTCACCATCTGCCTCACTAATGGACTGAATGGCAGACACATGGATAGAGTGTGCCGTGTAACGGACTGTAACCTAAGAAGTACTGTACCGAGATGTACGGCATATATCGCGAAAATTGATACTCCTTTACACATCTGACAGTATACCATATAGATTCTGTTTTAGGAAAACCCATGGCGGCTTGGGAACAATGATTAGGAACTTATTTTATCCAAGTCATACCAAACAGGATACGTTAAATTTACAAGAATACAGGGGAATTATCGCCATGAAGGTGGGAAATTATTTTATTCAATTTCTCGGGTCCAGTTATCTGTTTACGATGGGTTAGTCTAGATATGCCTTCCTGTACAATGAATTTTAGTTTTCCTTTTAAACAGTCATTAACCTCGTGAAAACCTTTGTCACAAATGTTAATGTGATTATCCAGATTCAAATCATGTTGATGACAGAGTTGGCAGACCATAGGTATTCTATTAATAGTGGGGATAGTATTCCGTTTGGGGGCGTGGTCTATATATTTTTAAAGCGAGTACAAACGCAAAAAACTGACCAATCAAATGGCTTTGTTTGTGTCAAACGCAGGCGAAATTTAATAGTAGTTACTTTAAAAAATATAAGAATTCTCGCAGGAAGTTGCCTAATCATTGGAAAACATCATATGTGTTAACATAGGTTGACAAAAAAGCAACGCATAGGTTGAATTTTCACTTTAAAGATAAGATTAAGATCAAAACGTCAGAATAGGTGAGCTCATGAAATAAGCAGCGGAATGTCATTCTGCCATGATACCATGTCAAAAGTGAACGCCTAGTGTGGACATGGTGTCACCAACAAGTTCTGTAAATATCAGTTTCTGCTTTGGGTGAGTATATATTAAGAACAGGGAGAGGGGTTGTTTTATGTTTTTATTTTTTAAAATTCTGCTGAATATTGTAACATCAGGCGGCAAAAATATCGATGACGGAAGAGACAGTTCACAGGATAAAAAGTATTATGATTGTGTCTAGGGCAAGTGAAAAGTTTCATTTGAAATTCAAAAACATTTTCACACAACCGACAGAGTTGCTAAAGTCTGACTCACAGAAAACTCTGAATTCAATAAAAACGGACAAAAATTCAAAACTATAAAAAAAAATTAGAAAAGTCGTATGGTAAGTTTAACGTTTAACCTTTAGTAACTGAAGTCGCGTGTTTCAGTTCAAGTTTCTCTGGTTTGTCTGAGGCTTTGTGTCAGGAGGTCAGGTAACTGGTGAAATGGGGCGGTTTTGTCCGCTGAGAGAAACCTGACCAGTTAATTCTAAATGCTATGTTTTAGAAAATCACCATTCGGATCGTTGGAAAACATACTTCAGTTCGATTTTACAAAGGAAAGATGTCTTAGCTATACACGTTGTACATCGCAGTGAATTTTTTTCTTCTCTGTTCAATAAGGGGGTTTTGAGATCGAACTCCTTTTGAGATCGAGGTCCTTAAATAACAATGGGTAAATAATAGTCAAACTATATCATGTGACCTGTCAAAAATGTTTGACATCTTTTTTGACATTAATTTACCGATCAGCTGTCTCTCTGTGTTTTGCAGACACAGACGACATCCCTCTTTTTCAAGAACTTCCGAAGTTCACACATGCTCAGCTTCTCAGTTTTTACCCATCGGCCACTTACTCTGAATAACTTTCATAAAATTTTCCTGAATCGCCCCTGCTATTGTAAAGGCAATCAAAATCATTGTGTAGCATTTCTGACAGATCACGTGGTATTTAGTACGACTTCTTTTACCTTCGGCAATAAAAGAGTTCGAAAATAAAACTCTCATGTTGTGGTATATTGTCTTCAATTGATTCACTGTTTGCTTGTTAAACCCTGGTCGTGGACAAAGGAACTTATGGACTTTCCTGTTCTCTTGGGGATCTTGGCAACAATATCCAGATGCCGGCGATTGCGTGTTGTTTTGGCAGCCTAATGCTCATTTATTTATTCATTTGATTGGTGTTTTACCTCGTAACCAAGAATATCTCACTCATGTAACACTACGTCCAGCATTATTGATTTGTTATGTTTACTTCTGTTTTACGCCGTACTCAAGAATCGTTCACTTACACGACGGTGTACAGCATGCAGTATGGTAGGAGGAAACCGGGCAGAGCCTAGGGGAACCCACGACCATCCGCAACTTGTTGGTGGACATTCGCACTGCGAATGGAGAGAACATTTCGTCGCACTGGTGATGGCCAGTATTAAGGTGGGACTCAGGAGGAAGCCAGGATGAATTGTACTTGAACTATAAGCTCTCTACAGACCAACTTTTCTACCATTGTTTTTCCTGTATGTATGATACAAGAGATGAAGTTATTCAGCAATTATTTTGCCAAAGTCGATGGTGTACCATTATCTCTCCGGTATTCCCCATCCATAACACTGACCGCCATCGTATATAAGTAAAAAATAAATAAATAAATAAATAAATCTGTTGTAATTTCGAAGCATATACTGTATGAGAGTTGAACAATAGATTCATTCCAACAAGGATAAACAGCGATTCTGTTTTGTAAAAGAATTAAGGTGTAGAATAATCGTTGAATATCTGAATTCCACTGCTATTCAGATTCTAAAGGTCATTCTGTACACACAAACCTATCATAAAATTTAATGAAGTCAAAGTTAACAGAGCACATTTTCAGTTCCCTTTTTTGTACACATATTATATCCTTCGTATGTTTGGCATACGAGTGAAATATGAACACACCAGCTGATTCCATCTTAATGGGGGGGGGGGCAAAACTAATTTTCTTACAGATATATCTGCACCGACGTGCTGAGGTCATAAAAAAATGTTCCTAAAGTGCGTGTGAATGATATTACCTCGATGTTTTTGTCAAAAATTTACTTCTGTAATCAGTCTATCATAACCATTCTGTGTTTCTTTGAACTCGCCTCTCTGATTTTTATCTTTAACAATGCACTCCAAAATTGTCGCCATTTCTTTCCGACGCCAATGGATCACATGGTGCTAATGATCGCTTGCAACAATGAAACAGGGCCGTCTATTGAGAGATCACTTCATCGATGGCACTCTAGATGAATTTGTGACATCAAAGTAGTAATTTGCTTTCGTTCGCTAATATTTCTCTCGTTTTTATTTAACTAGAGGCAAAAATTGAACTGAGCAGTTAAGTTTATTTCCTCTTAAACAAAACCGGTGTTTTAAGCAAAACGAATTTGACGCGTCTTTGTTGTGGAGCCCTAGACACTCGCCATGCACTCGTGACTAGAGCGCATGCGCACGCACCCGGCACGCGGCCGATAATGCGGCGCTTGTTTTCGGGCTTATCTCCCTTCCGTTGGTTAATTCGTCTTAATCACCCAAAAGGGGATCAATTAACCCTTGATAAAGTCAGTTTCTGAATTCGCCAACAGTTTGGCCATGGTAAACACCGGAACTATTGATTTGATCAAAAAATCAACGAATCGTTCAAAAGAGAAAGAACAAACGCTTCACAACATGTATACAGAGCATCATTCATTCAAATGGAAATAAACAGGCGAAATACCCATTTCAGGGCTAAATTGCGGCAATTCTTTATATCTGAGTGTTAATGATTTTAATCAACAAGAAACTTTGTCCAAGGTTGTCTTTATGCTCATTATTTTCACGCTTGTCAAAACACCTTAAAAGTATCATTCTTTCCGCGATTTATTTCCTTATATACGCCCTTTGTCGACCAGGTTTGCATGTATTTGACTTTTGTTTGTTGAATCGAAAAAAATATCAGCTTTCTGTAAAAAAAAAAGCAGTACTAACTACGAGTGATACACAGTATTGTTCCTGAAGATCATATCGACATACTTTATTGTATCAGAAGCACACAAAGTGTGTAATTTCCACTGTAAAAAGCACACAAATTGTCTACCTGTGATATACATCTATACATGTAGATGTACATGTATGATTTTGTACACGGTGGGTCTGAGGGAGTAAGTATTATGGGTTGATGGACATCCCCATGTAACAAGTGTATATGCCTAGTACAGAAACGTTTTCTGTATGCTTGTAAGTAAGATATGGTTGTGTTTTTTTCTATTATATTTAAAGAATATTTCTTGCACATGAAGGAATACAGTTTTATGAATGACTGAGGGAAACCACGGGACGTTGGTAAATAAATGACGAACTTGTCCACATTTTACGTGCATGTGTATGTTGTATTAGTGGACATTAAGACAAGTGATCTCCAATAAAGATATTGGCTAATCCCAAGATAATGAGGATGACTGATTTGCTTCATGTTTGTAACTTCTAGAGAAATTTTCAAAGGTATAAAGTCTTCAATCTTATCAGAAAGCATTGTGCTTCTAAATGGAGCTATATACAAGCATTACGAATGAACAGTAATTCTTTTTTACGAAACATATCCATGATTTGCTGTTTTTCCGGACTAAAGTGCAAATCTTGCAAATCCTCAAATCGCACCAGATCCATTTCACACGGGTCAGCACATTTTAAAACTTTTGATGAGTGACGCTCCTCGAGACATGCAAGCTATTCTATTTTCTAGGGGACATTTGGAAGATTTTATACTGTCGTTGAAGACCCCTTCCCTTCCACCAGTGCGACGAAGGTAACCACTTAATATCGCTGTGCGGTTGAAAATCGATGCATGAAGGTGTGAGAAAGCTTACCACTTACTTACCAAAGTGTCTTCTCTGACGCCTAAAAAAAACCAGCCTCGTAGCACTGAAATAATCATTATAGATCAGTATTAAAGACATATGCAATCATTTAATTTATTTCACCTCTATTTTCTATAATTTTCTTGTTGCGACATTAGCTGGGGCCAATTATGCATGTAATACTACATGTATCTCGATGGAAGATTACTCTCCCAGCCCATAATGTGATGCTTAGATATATGCCCCATAATGCTGCAAATTGTTACATTTCGGGCTATTGGTAAATTTTAAGCGCCCCTACCATGTCTCAAATCTCAATGCCACAATGCCATATTATAAAAGACTGCAAATTTGCTAGATTTAGCGTAGGAGTTCTGCTACCGGTAACAGATTATCCCTGAAGAAAAGAGTTTAGACTGCAATATAAAGACTACAGCATATAGAGTGAAACTGTAGATCAGCGACGACATGTAGTGTCATGGTTGGCAAATTGTCACTGGTGACAGGTGAAATGTGGCCTCTTGTCCACTTATCTCGGCTTTTTGTTCAACTGTTCATATAAATGTTTCGAAACATTAATTTGCACGCCCCTGGCGCCATGGCTTAAATAGATTGAAGTAAAAAAATCCAGTGACGTTAGCTGCAATTTTTGGAAGACGTTTGCATAGAATTACTTGAAGCGCTGTGTTGTCGTCGCACTTAATGCACAGTTATACCTGAAAACACTCTGAAGGGAAAAAGATAAAAGTATATGGATGAAGATGAAAAACATTCGCGCCAGTTACCAGAACCAGTATATAGACACTGCGTCTCCCGACCCACATGTCTCTCCAGGTGTCCTGCTAACGCCTCCAGATCAATACTTACGTTAAATTTGAACTTCAAGTATAGTTATTCTATTTTCATTCAATTAATCTATCTCTGAATACACGATTTGCGGAGACCAGACGACTAGCATATAAGGTCACGTGATGCGCGAACTGCACGTGCTGTCTTGTGAGTTCGGTAGTAAATTTCACTCGCAGGTGTCTCTCGTGTGGGCGCAAATCTTTCCGCCTAATTAATCTCGGATTGAATTCACAGCTTGCTGATTAACTGCTTTTTTTAAAAATTGGCTTTGGTTTACATTAAAATTTGCACCGTTGTTTACTTCACGGAAAGAACTGTCCACTGCATATAAACATTGTGTTTTTCAGAGATATTTAAATAATACCATTAATAAAATGACGCCTCTAGGGTCCACCTGACCATAGATTACGAAGCATCTCGTCTGAATATATGTAAATGACGCGCATATAGGCTTTAATACAGACATGTATTATAACTTACATCAAAGCTAAGTCAGCAGGGTGGAAGCGTAAGAATAATTTGTCTTTGTGGTTTTACACGCAGTTGTTTTTAAGTCCATGGTTATTTTTCAACTTCAATTCAGTTTTAAGATTTATAATTGACCTTTGCAACTGCTACGAGATGACGAATCCGATTTGGTTCAGCTTTAGCATATGTATGAGCATAAGAAACATCCTCAAAGCCTTTCTGGGTGTAAAAATATGCTGATGCATATATTATCGTCGCTTTACGCCTTGAATTTGTGATATAAATCACAAAATAAACTGAAACCTTAAAAGTTCATCCCCAAATGCAAATGGAAAAGTTTGATTGATTTTATACAGAAGTATTACCATGTGCACGTGGAGATTCCAGTTATTTGTATATTATAGTATGATTAATTATTTACTACATATATTTAGGTCAAGAGTTCCACTGGCTGAATACAAAACGTTTCGCTCAAGATAAGTCCTTAAAACTTAAAGGATGAATCAATGATTTACTTCACTCAAGATCTCAAGGGTGTCTTACTAATATGACGGAATTCAGGTGTGTGGACAGAGAAAATCGGAATTACAGGGGAAAACAACTGCCTTTTAACTGATACACCTCTTGACCTAAAGCCGTCGACGAAATGCCAACACTTGGATTTGAGTGTGTGACTTCATTAGTCAAGCTGTTACTTTTGTAGATCCTACGAGATAAATTTGCAAAGAACAACAAAGAGGTGTGCTAAAGAGCATCTATAACGCATTAAGCTTAAAATTGTGAATTAGGTGAATAATAACTACGAAACTGGTCAAAGTTTCATTTCCATATCTTTCTCAAACATTTTCAACAAATTCCCGGTAAACTTGGAGCTCACAATTTTGAACCTATAAGGTATTGTACGGGAACGAATATATCAATTGCACCACTTCCTCTGTGTAATTTAACATGGTGCCTACTTTTTCGATGGTTTAGAGCAAATGATGAAATTAACAAATATACCAGTCCGGATGACTGAATGAGAAAGCCAGTCTTTATGGCAGCGGAGAATATTTCAGCTTGAAAATCTCAAGTTACTTATTCATATAGACTGCAGTATTCATATGCCAGGCACGGTCTTTCGTACTGCATGGGTTTCCCCCGCGCTCTACCTGGTTTTCTCCCACCATTCTGTCGTCCTCTTATAAGTGAAATATGCTTGAGTACGACGTAAAATACCAATCAGTTGGTAAATAGATAAATAAATCATATTGCGATAAGCAATACACTGTCTTTAGTATATGGCGAATCTATAAAGCCCTATACCTGACTGTAACGGAAGGAATTTTATCTTATATATGTATATTCTTTTCCTTCGATTTTCTCTAACTGCAATCCACTTGAAACTTACCGGGGTGTTTATTGCTAAGGACGGTGCAGTGTCGAGTATATTCCACAATCTGCATATTGCGTGTGCAAATCCAGCAATAATGATATCACAGACACGGCACTCCACTGGCCTATAACAACTGTAATTGTTTTTGTTATAAATCATAATATGTCAGTGAAGACGCCCTTTACAGTTCCCGGAGCAAAGGTGAACATAAACAGTCACTGGCTCCCCTGTACACTGGTGTGACGTTGCATGACGTTCTTTCAAGAGCATTTGTCATCTTGTGCCTGAAAATATATGCTTCACATGTGACATAGTTCGTCCGTCGCTTGCCATAGACCCCCTGGTTTAAGGGAGCCATTCCTTTCCAGTGGCTTCATGTATGGCGTTACAAATTCGTGTGTGCAGTTGAATATCTCCTAAGATGTTCATCGTGAAAAAGAGATACTGAACACATGAGGTACATGTAGTGGCATCATGCATGGAGCCACAGGGAAAGAACGACTCTCCATGGTTTAAGCCTCCATGTATGAAACTGGTCACCATCATATAACTGACATATTGGCAGCTGCGGTGTTTAATGCCAGTTTAAAAATCAGCCCACCTGTTGTCCGGAGGAGTTTCTTTAATGCCACAACCAGCGCCTCGCTTTCATTGATACGATATTGTCATCAATGGCGTTTTGCTTCACGGTTGTGTCTTATTCAGCATAACCCGAGGCAATGCATAAACTGTGTATGCATCAGTGGGTTAACATCTATGAGGCGTTTCGAGGTTTATAAGTAATTTGTATTTCCTCACCAAACTACCAAGTGACTTAACGAGTCTCGGAATTTCAGCTCTGTTTGCTTGTTTTTTCTCGGTGCGGGGCTGCTGTGGCATGGGTTGGGAGAAGTAGGTAACCGATTATAAACGTCCGTTTGCATTGCTGTCACTGATTCTGCCATTTGTTTGCCATTTTCATTCATTTTTTGTTTTGACTTTTTGCCCTTACCTGCAATGCTATGGCTGGAATAAACAGCCAAATTGATTATTCATATCGAGTAAATCATACTGGCCAAGGGCGCGAAGTACATTAAGAAGACGTTATGTTACTTATTGGTGGTTTGTGTGTATACTCTGACAATATCGATTTATTTATTTATTGGATTGGTTTTTTACGCCGTACTCAAGATTATTTCACGTGTACGACGGTGACCAGCATTAAGGTGGGAGGAAACTGGGCAAAGCCCGAGGGAAAGGAAGCCAACATGAGCTGGACTTGACCTCATAGCGAACGCGTTGGTGAGAGGCATTGGGTCATGACGCCGCGCTGGTGCGCTAATTCCCTCGGCTACGGAGGCTCCCCAATTTCGATTTACCCATTGATATTCAGTAGCCTCGGTTAAATGCATGAGTTAGAGAATTCCGGCTTCCAAAGGCAAGGCAGTCCACGTAAATACAGAATTCACAGTTGTTGGTAATTCTCGAATCGAAGGATGACAGTCCTGTAAGTGGCACACAGCATTGGTCATGATACACCGATAATATCCAATTTCTCGTCAAGGTGTAACTTCTTAGGTCGGACGGGTTGACAAAAGCGTTCGTGATGCCGAGCTGGCGATGTAAGTTTCACTCCTCGGAAATATATTCAAAGTCACTGTCAGGGTAAACTGGGATGAAATGTACGTAATCGCACAGAGAGACAATGAGCGATACAAGCTCCTAAAGAACGTCTCAAACAAAATAGAAAATACGTAAAGAAATTTCTGGATGGTTTGATCGTAAACATGTTTAAAAACACAGCTTTCCAGAATGTACGCTCTATGTACAGTGACACGAAACACATAACCACAGAATCCCCGAGAACGCGTGACTGCATTACAATACAGGTCACAACGTACCCAGGCGAAAAATCTGTCAGACACTGACCCGGTTAGCGCAAAAACAAATAAAAAAACACAATACAATGTTTTGCAGACTGGGCTCGTATATATTGCTTGGCTGATTGACAGTGTACGTGCGTGGATGCAGTTATTGATTGAATGGTCCAGTGATAGACAGTGTTCATTGGAGTGCCTTTCACGGTTTCAAGTTGTCATGGTTAGCATCTAGAGTTGTTGCCTTAGTCTTTTGTTTTGGTGTTTTACGCCACACTCAAAAGTAGTCCATTCACAAGATAATCGACAACGATCGACAACGATCCGACCTACCCAATAGACCACAAACCAGTGCTGTAATGTTTTAAAGCTAAGACCCAAATCGTTTGCAATAGCAGTGTTAGATGATTACTTAAGAGAAAAGTTTAAATGAATGACTTGGATAAATGCATTTCACACTGTGTAATGTACACTTTTCAGCATGTGTTAATATTTGTTTTAAGTAAATAAAGTGCAATCAGAAGTTGAGGTTCTACTGTGTATTTCGCGGACCATATTGAACAAAGTGAAGCACAGTGAAATCACCAAATTCTTTTCAGCTGGTAAATAGGTTCTAAGTGCTATTACATTTCTACTTTTGCATACTTTTCCGTAAACGTGGGTAGCTCTGTTAAGGTCTGAGAAACATTTATTCCACTATACCGATCAAACCGCCTCCGTAGCGTAGTTATCACAATCAAACGGAAAAAAAGCTCTTCTAATTTCGTGTTTTAGCTTTTGTAAGAAACGAGAACCTAAAAAAGTTCATTTCATCAACTAATAACAAAACGTAGGAGTCATAATTATGACTACCTGTCATCGGACTGTATGGTAAATGCGTGGTACGAACATATGTTGCATCGCTGTGAGCCCAGATGTGTATACTGGCTTAATGCGTCATCGTGAGCGGATAAAGACCGTTAGTAGGTGTGTACGGACAAATACTCATTTACATCCCCAACTCGTCCCCAACTTGATTGAAAACAGACACGTCATTTTTCCACTCGACCATAACCCTACAGTACCTGGTTTTCAGTTGTTGTTTAAACCCTCAGCAAGGTTGTCAAGAGAATAAAAATAAAAGTAAAGAGTAGCCTCATATGTATGAAAAACCAAAGCAATGTAAAATACTGATGGAAAAACACTTGACACAGAACTCCACATCAGAACTATCTACCTCACCTAAGCAACTTAGCAACACACAGGCGCCATATATGTGGGGTGAAAATAGACACGTTTTAGTTACCGGGCTTGGCTATCTCGAGCAAACTTAATATTGGTGATTTGAGGCCCGGTAACCAGTACATGAGTATTTCCTACCGAGTTTTCACGAAGTGTGACCTCAATCCCCGATTCACAGTGGAGTAGATAAATTACTACGCATGAACAGGTTTTGTACCCTTATGACTTCACCAAGCCTTTTTCCATAAAAAGTAGGCCTATATACACGAAAGTGTTAGATATGCGTGCTTTTGATATTAATACACCTTTGTTGGGCTACATGTATATATTATACTTTCTGGTGTATTTGTGAAGAGCAATCCAATCAGACATTGCCTGTGATAACCCGAGTGGAAAATCATAGGACAGTTAACACTTGTAAATATTCAAGTGGGCCAATTATTTGTCTCGTGCCCATCCCAAGGACTGGCGGGGTGAAACAACTTAACCACAAACACATCCTAAAGTGTTATGCTACATTTTGCCCCACGCGTCTCCCCTCTTTCAAAGAGACCCAAACACAGTCCCACCCCTACCCTCTCCCCAACCTTTCTTATTCGCTCGCTTAGTCACTCGCTCTCATCCATCGTTTGTCCGTCTTCCTAATAAGTCTACATCCAACTGGACTGTGTGATTTATGCCATGTAGAAGAGGCAGAACTACACTTTTTGTCGCGATATCCTAGATATGGTAGTGACAGGATACCAATGCTAACAAAACTTCGATTTGGTATTTTCAAATTAACTCCTGACTCCATTCTTTGACCTCGTTAAAGCGGAGAGGTTTACAATGAAATCGTACGTTTTTGTGTGCACACTGGAAGATTTGTTAGTGCATATACTTGTTTGTAGAGTTGTTTTTTATTTCTGTTATTTTTTGTATTTATTTTCTTTATGTAATGAAAGTTAATATTAACTGCATGTAAGGAAATCTCTCCTTCCGGATTATACTTTGTGGCGTGAATCATCCCTTTACGGGCTTGGCATACGCCAAGTAAACAAATTCCATTCCATTCTATGCATTGTCCGTGGAGCCTTTGTAACGAGATGTTGAGATGCGTTTGCGCAATTAACCGAAGATCACTTGTTTTCCACCAATTTACTGTTGCATATCTGTACGTCATGCGTGCGAAAGTTCGTCAGCGACTTCCAAAAGGTCGGTAGTTAAACTCGTGCCCTCCGGAAAATCCTAAAACTGGCCGCCCATCACAGCAACGAAAAGGTCTTCAGTATGGCGTTAGCAACAATCAAATAAGTAAATACATCTTAGATAAAAATCCGTTGTACATTTACGTGGGAAGGTCGACCAGCAACCTGCCGATGGTCGTAAGTTTTCCCCAGGCTTTGTCCGATTTTTTCACTCTATGGCCGCCGTCCAATAAGGGATATATTTTTGATTATTCGAAGTAAAACACAAATAAATAAATTAATTAATAAATATGTTATTAGTGTCAAATAGTGTGTCATTCCTGATGCGTAATTCTTGAAATCTAACAAAGCATTTCCCTACTCATCACGATATTCATGATTTCTCTTTTGAGCCATTAATATTAGATCTCCTGATCACTCCAACCTCACGGACCATTTGTATGTTAAGTTTAAAGCAACATGGTTCGGAGGGTTTGGAATGCAAACCCCGTATTCGTGTCTTCAGTGTTAATGTTTATGGGCAATGTTAAAACCTCTTCGCTAAATCTCTTGCAATTACGTAGACCGCGTCTTGATCTAGGCACCATGTAATCGTTTCAATGAAAGACTTTGAAAGGCTACATAAAGGGGCCAAATCGCAGTGAAAGATATCATTTCCTACCGTGACGCTGCAAAGCGTAATTGGCTCGTACCTAAGTGTGTCATGAGTACACGCACATCGTACAACTAGACAGAACACAGGAACACACAGTTTTAGGCAGCTTTCTTACAGGCGGAAAGGAATTTTTACGAATTCCCCATCACAGTGCACTTCACGTCTGCCTACCATTGTCCTCAAGATTTTATCATACCATCCGCTATTGATACATAAATTCTCTGTTATTTGTGATGAAAATTCCTGTTGCTTTCATCCGGCAACCTTGGTGCACAAGTTGATGCTGCTTATGAAACCTAACATAACATAACAGAACAGAAACAATCGCATTCTTGCCAGAACTCCCGTGGACTAAAATGCTTCACCCAGCCACTGGCGCAGTTATATTTGCCACAAACTGGCAGTAGCGTGTTTGAAAGCTGCCAATAAACATCTTTAAATCCTGTCTTCAAAGGACATTCAGAACTGCACGTGGAACAAAAATGAAAGATGTATTAGCCAAGGAAACCGAATTTGACTTATACGAAATAGTGCAACATGGCGGCGCCCAGTAGTCTGACAACGACAACATATCCATGTGATTCTGCGTGATATAGTGAAGTTTCCAGTTCATCTCTGAAAAAAAATGCAGGCAGAGCAAAATAGCTCGTACATATATGTAACTTAGAGCTGATATCTCAACGTAGGCCTGAAGAAGGAAGTAGGTTTAGTTCTAGTTTAAAATGATAATGAAAATTGTGCAAGCTTTGGGTGGGTATGGGTTTTATTGATGAAATTCTTGGCAGGAGTGTTCAAGCATTCAAACACTAAAACGGAAACAGCGCCAGACTAGCGCTAATTTCGCGCGGTTTGACAAAGTCTTGCGAGATCTCGCATTCTCGTATTTTCGTGCTTCGTGGCTTACAAAAGGCGAGAAACAAGAGTGGCCCCATTCCACTTATACTGAGGACCACTTTCCTTTCAACTTTCCTTTCAACAAAAATGCAAATCACGAGTATTTGACAGCGGTGGTTATCAAGTGGCGTGAGATGCGCAAACCGCCGCACGAGCGTCGTCCACCACTCATTGTGGCCAAGACCCCACCGTGAAAGCGGGGGCTGGAGCGGGTAGAGTGGGGATGTGGAAATTTCCTGTCCAGTGCCGGACTGAAAAGGCATCTCTGGCCCCCAGGATCACAAAGCTGTCTCAAACTTCAGGCAGACTTAGCCTTAAATTCAGAACAGTTTAGAGAGTTAAGGTTGAGACTCTTCGGGTTTTCATTTCAAAACTAAGACTTGCCCTGCACCCTCATGACAAAAAGGAAAGTTTGTATGAAGCTCAAATCTAGTTTCAGGATTAATAATACAAAGTAAGACCAAGTCTGACTTAAGCCTAAGTTTCGTGATCCTGAGGCCATGTGTCCTAATAACTGAAAGACAAACGTCTTAACCACTCTGCCAAGGCTCGATCACTGGACGCGAAGCAGATTCCCAGTAGCAGGTTTACAGGTTGTAAGTGACAAATTCTGGAGTAAAGCTGGGGTAAGGGAATAATCAAATAAATGAATCCGATTCTCCTTCATGATCACGCTGCAAATGTAGTACAATTTGAGATGCAATGCACAGATACGCCCTCTCCTTGCTCATTCTGCAGAGAGAAAAAGACATTTTTTGGTTAATATGGGGATAAATGATCGTGACCCACTCCAACAGCAACGAGAGAACAAATCTTTCCCGTCTAAAGTAAGTCTAATTCGGACACGAGCTGTGTAGTTATTGTTTATTCCTGGTGTTTCGTTGGTAATTTGTGGGTAAACTGTTAACGCTGTACTAGCATGCATTTCTAAGTAAAATGGCCTGCCATCTGATAAAAATGCATGGAGATGTTCACGACAATTGGGAAACTCGTTTAAATATCCTTTTTCTCGGAAGTGAGCGTTTTGAACCAAGTTTTGACGTAATCCCTTTTGTGCTGTCTGTCAAAGGTGCTGTACGTCACACGTGGGAAAGTTCCACGTAAAAATCGCCAAATGCCGGTGGTATTCACCAGGTCCTAAGGTTTTCTCCAGCCACAAATCCTGACCGCTATTGTATCGCGTGAAGCAATACAGAGTAAGATGCAACCCAAAGCCAAAAGAATTAGTCTATATGATAAAGTTAAGCTATTCAGGTATAAAGGGTACTGAATTAACGGTTAATCTATTTCTAGATCGCACCAGAAATAAAACAGATTCAATTTCCTGCATGATCTTACCCTTAGATGCATGGGAAAACTCCGGCCTGTTGCATGTTGGAAGAAATTTTGCTAACTCAAGGGAAGCAACTGGCTAAGTTGGACTCACCTTGGTTGGTAGGTTATTTCCCCTTGGAGGAGGAAAAATTTTGATTTTGAAACACATGCCGCCGATAAATAGGCATGTATTGGGATTTTCGGGCTCGGGCTATTGTAATTTCTCATTTCACTCTCCGAAAATCGTTTCTGTGGTTTAAGAGCTTCCTGGACCCCTGCATCTTGAGATGATTTCGTATGGAGTTTGTTGGAGATCTACTCCTTTCAACATTATGAAAAACGCTGTTATTTATACACACTGTCCTTGATTAAATTTAATGGGAAATTCGTGAAACCTCTAACCTCCTTTAACAAAGAGCCCCAAAGCCGTGTGCCCCTTTGTTCTTTCTTTGCTTACGTCAAACTTCTAGTTACATGTGGGTTCAGAAAGGACTTGGGTAATACATAAACACTGCAGCATCAAAGCAGAAAACTAGGCGCTTGGACCCTTCTGTGTAGCCAATCCAAGTCTCCTATAGAAAAAAAACTTTTTTGTGAACATACAACCATATATTACTAAATACACTTGACGTTAACACCGATTTGAAATCAAATGTCATTTGATTTAATTTGATACGTAAGCCCAGTATTGTCTATGTGATCATATATGGCATTATTCAACATTATTTAACTGACACGGCTATTGTGGTGGCTGGAGAAAACGAGACGGAGCTCTGGGGAAAGAATTATCTGCCGTCTACAAACATCAAAATTTTCTAAATTAGGCGAGAGTACAAGAGCTTAACTCGAAAACACGACCAAACTGACGAAAGACGAGAAGCACGCTTTAGTGAAATAAGCCAATGAGAGCTCTCGTGACGTAGGCGGCTTTAATTGCCCATAGTAGTGTGCTTTTATAATTAATATTTGTACTTCCGTTGTCATTTGACGCAGATATATGAATGTAACTAGTCTTGTGTACCTTATTTGAACTCAATGGGGCCTGTTTGGTTTCAAAATAATCTTAATGGCAAATAACAATTGTACTTTGTTGCAGCCATCATCATCGGGAAATACATCAGTATAATTTCTGCACATACAAAGTCGTAAGTTCGAGTCTTACTGTGAAGAGTATGTAATTCAATGGTTTGTATGTAGATATGCTTGGGTTTTACGTGTGATGAACAATTTTTTCAGTGATATGAGGATAAATTGTCCTTAGCATGTACATATACTGAAGCAAGGCAAGTCCAGGGCGCCAAAGAGGTGCCGCGAATTGAGCATCATAGCGAAGACATCGGACATGACACCCTATCCAGTCACGCCATACTGCCACCGAGCTGACCAGCCCTGTTGCCTTGCTCTAGCGCTGAGCAACAAGTGCCATTTTTGAAGCCTTGGTTTGACCCGACTCAGGATTTATCCCGGATCTTCTAACAGGGACAATCTAACAACTAAGCCACCGAGACCGTGGGTATTTCACTGGTATCGAGACAGCTATTTCTGTGCCTTTTATAACATTAGTTTTTGTAGTGTTTATAAAGTAGCTTCTTGGACACCCATACAAGAGCCTAGTGGTTAGCGTGCTAGTGCAGCATAGTGAGACAGGAATCCCTGTAATGTGCACCAGCAACCTGCAGATAGCTGTGGGTTTCCTACGGTCTCTGCCTTGTTGTCTTACCTATTATGGTGGCCGCTGTGGAATAAGGGAAATATTCTAGTGTACGGCGTTAATATACCAATCTTTTAAAAAAACAAATATAGTCTTAATACATTAAACACAGAAAAACATGCTCACTTCATTTTTGAAAATGTTAATTTAACTGCCTAAAGACATTTAAAAACACACCGCAGAGATATGATTTATGATGAGCCGCGAGGTACTATGCGATATTATGTTCATGATTATGTATACACTGAGTTAACAATACCACAATTCACCTTTTCCCAATTTCAAGTGATAATGCACCAATGCTTCAGTCAAACTCAAGGCTATGAACGTTTTGCGTCGAATTTAGCGGTATTTGATGGCTCATACATTTTATTTATCATTGTTGTTTAAATACCATATGTAATACCAAACAGATATGCAACACAAAAAGTGAGGGTTCTCGTTATTTCCGTACATAGTTTACACAGCATCTGTAATTATTTTCTGCGCCCCTCCTCTCTCCCCCTCCACAATGGCCTTGTGGTTAGCGTGTTAGTGCAGTATAGTGACACAAAAGCCTCTCACTTATGAGGTTTCTCTGAGTTCAAATACAGCTCATGCTGGCTTCCTCTCGGAGCATACGTCTGCCAGCAACATATGGATTGTTGTGAGTTTTCCCGGGCTCCGGGTTCAAAACCTGAACCGCCCGACTGTAGCTGACAAACCTCCCCATGTACACCGGAGACCAGCATTAACTGGACTTAACAAAGCGACCACAATGGTGAGGGGCTCTTGTAACGCAGACGTGCATTAGCAGACTAACCACTACGTCAAGACAATATAGATAAAAATCTCTAAATAAATAAATGAATAAAAAACTATAAATAAATAAACAAGTTTTTTTAAGAATACGTCGCCTTAAATTAAAAATAACTACTTTACTCTACCGATTTATGGGCTTAACAAGTTCCGACAACCAAAACATGTGGAGATTTTCGTCTTCATGACCACTGTAGAATAAGAATCTACCAACAAGACCCAAAAGCCTCAAATGCTGGAAATGGACTAGAAGCCGTTTTCCAATGGCTTCAGGCATAGAGTCACTGTATTACTCTCTAAAGATGACCATTGTAACCTATATTTATTTGAAGACTGAAGAGTGCTGAGCAAATGAAGTAATGAATGAAGTCTTATTGTAATGGAAGATATCTTCTCTTGTTACGGAATAAGCCGGTCCCATCAGGTGACCTTGTATTCATTTAGAAGAAGATAACATTCCAGGCTGACATGTGTTTTGTTGAATATCCCCCCCCCCGGCCCCCACCGGTAAGACTCTTCAATACTGATAGGCGTATATATAACATAGCTTGGTCACGTATAATCTAATTTTGTTCTTAGTTGTATGAATGGTGTTTTACGCCACAAACAAGAATATTTTATTTATTCGACCGTGATCAGATTTATAGGTTGAGAAAACCGGAGATGTCCGAATAACTCTGTCCTCCCCAAATGACTGGGCTATGCTGTTTCGGCGATCTACTTCGACGGCGGATTTAAATAAGGAGATTAGCCTCAGTCATTTGGGAGATCAGTCTGTAAATCACTACAGGGGCCTCCGTGGCTCCGTCGGTTAGCGCGTTATCGCAGCACAATAACCCGAAGCCACCCTCCAATGCGGTCGCTGTGAGTTCAAGTCCAGCTCATCCTGGCTTCCTCTCCGACCGTACGTGGGAAGGCCTGCCAGCAACCTGCGGATGGTCGTGGGTTTCCCCCGGGCTCTGGCCAGTTTCCTCCCACCATAATGCTGGCCGCCGTCGTATAAGTGAAATATTCTTGAGTACGGCGTAAAACACCGATGAAGTAAATAAATCACTACACATCAATTTGTACGCCATGCTTCGCTTACAGTGACGTGTACCTGATAGGCAATTAAATGACACGCAGACAGTTGTTCTCAAGGCAATCCATTTTCACACCATGACTGTTGACGGGTGTTTTATTGATGAACACAATAGTAGGTAAACGGTTAATGCCATTAACATGTAGCCTCATGGAAATCCCTCAACAATTAGCAGCTCTTCCAATGCCTACACCAATTTGCATGAATAATAGATTTATTTATTTGATTGGTACGTTACTGCTACTCAGGAATGTCTGTGAATAACAGCTAAATGGTTAAGTACATGTATGTAACAGGCTGAAATTGTTATGGGTGTTTCGTGTTGTTCTCTTAACCTTTTGTGAAGGAGCCAATTATAAAATTATGGTGCCATGGCAACCTGCACTAGTTGTTGTAACCGCTGTGTATAAACTGTGGTATGTAAACACGTGGTGGACAGGATTAGTGGCGCAGGAAGCCGCAGGAAGCGGCAGGAAGGTAAATCACTAAGACTTTGCCAGTACACTTTATGTGCATAAACGGACGTCACGCAAACCTCGAACGTCAGCTGATCACAAATCACCTGTGTTATCTTGATCCAGAAGTAACTTTATGAACTGCAATGAAATAAGCCTTAGTTTTTAAGTTGCTTCTTACGCTCGTCAACCAGCCCATTGCACCTTTGTCTCCGAGAGACAGCATTTTGAAGAGGCTGAAACGCAACATGTATGTCAAAGGTAATTACCGTTGCGATGTGTCTCTACCGTGTTTATTAATTAATGCGTTTATTTGATTGTTGTTAATGCAATACTCAAGAATTTTTCAGTTACACACGAACGCGGTCGGCTTTCCCGGAGGAAATCTAGGTGTCTAAGGTTAAACACAATCTCTGAAAAGTTACTGACGAACATTCTCAAATGTGACGTGCAGAACAATCTTCCGTTGCCAAGGATCCTGCAGGGTGATGATATCAGCCATCTTGGAAGGGATTTGGGTGGTGCTAAGGCAAGAATTTTCTGGGCTTTAGAGGATATTGTGGAAGCTGCTTGTTTTCGATATGCCTGTGGTTATGAAAATGATCTTCCTGACTTGTGACGCGATTAAGCTTATCCCGGAGATCAATCAGATTCCCAGCGTGCGTGGATGTTATCCACGCCCTCCGTTTGATAGTGACTTTAGCATTGAGTCCTTGAGTAGCATTGACATCAAAGCTGACTTTTGTCTTTTTCAGTTCGATGCAGTTATATGGCCAGCCGGGTGTATGTTCTGTTATGAGAAAGAAAAAAGAAAGAGCCATCAATGACAAAATAGAAACCCTTCCCCACCCCCAAATCTTAATGGTTCAAATCCCGGCCACACGGTCAAGCTGTGCACAAAGTCTTATATTAATGCACGTACTTG
Organism: Acanthopleura granulata; assembly: GCA_016165875.1. Taxonomy (NCBI): domain Eukaryota; kingdom Metazoa; phylum Mollusca; class Polyplacophora; order Chitonida; family Chitonidae; genus Acanthopleura; species Acanthopleura granulata. Next base: position 251,732 of record JABBOT010000017.1, read on the forward strand.
TACAACTCTTTTCAGTGCAGTTGTTGACAGACAGACAGACAGACAGACAGACAGACAGACAGACAGACATACAGACAGACAGGCAGACAGGCAGACAGGCAGGCAGGCAGGCAGGCAGGCAGGCAGGCAGGCAGACAGACAGACAGACAGACAGACAGACAGACAGACAGAGAGCCCAGAGCGAGAGAAGCACATACACGCATCAATGCCGGCAAAGACATAACCTCCGTGGCTGGGAAATTGCAAATATTGCATTGCCTTCCAAATCATTTATACATACAGGTTTGTTACTGACTTTGTTCTGTACGTGAAATGATTTGTTATGGAAGTTTCGCCCCAGGGCGGACTTCCTAGGGGTTTGGGACAGACTTTCCTTCTGGTTTGGAAAAGCCTGGAAATGTAAGACGACTTGGTCCTTTATGTCTTGGGAATTAAATGAGTGTGCCTTCCATGAAGGCTAAGAAACAATGTATTCTTTAGTATATAGCAGGTAATATTGGCAAAGTCAAGATATTTCAACTAAGATTTGACATAGATAAATCCATTTAACTACACTGGAAAATATATTTAACAAAAATTCGTTTTACCTCCAAAGTTAACTGAATAATTGCTTGCATATGTGATATGTGTCACTTGTGGATTCATGAACATGAGGCTAATTTTTCTTTAAATCAATGCAAAACAAATGAATATAAAGTTAAGGATGTTACGGAGGTTACCCTTTCTGGTTAAAAATAAATCTTTGTCACAGCCATTTTTCATTGATTTATTTAATACTTTATTTGATTGATGAAGAATTGCAGGATTTTTAATGGTTTTAGATTTTGCGTATTAGATTACAGGTATTAGCTTTTTGGAGAACTATAATATTATTACATTATAATATTTGTTGTGAAAAAGGGCTGAAATATATATATATATATATATATTAATGAAATGACAACCCCATGCACAAGCATGATATGTGCCAATGTGCAAAAAACAAAAATAAAGAAATGAAAAAAATTTTAAACATCAGTTCATCATCTGGGTTTGTCTCCTTTATAAACACAGGAAAGACAATGGAAAGGGAAATCAGTTCTGAGAAAAGATGGCCATACATATCAATTATATCAATTCATTAAACCCCGAACTAATAACTACATAGAATTTCTTACATCGTAGTAAAAAGGAGGCAGCAGCCTGGAGGCTTCCAACATGCAACGATCTGAACACAGTTTCTAAGGAAGGGTTAGTGACTCCACCTTTATTTAAATCTGCAAAAAACGTTTCCTTGCATTGTTGCAGGTTTTGAGATGAAATAACAGGTGTGAAATGGAATCTTTTACTAAACAGGTCTGACAAAGACCTGAGTCATGCTGGTTAAATCTATGTAAATGTGAATTTACTGGGAACTGACCTGAGACGAGTAGGTGAACAACAACATCGGCCCGTGTAGTAGGAAGCTGCACAAGCCGAGAGGTCACAAGGGGGCACATCTGATGGAAAAACTTCCCTTTCGTGTTATTATCCCAGTCACACTGCCACAAAGTACTGAAAAGCCTTTTTAGCTGGTTCATCACTTCTGAAACAGAAAGGGGTATTAGGTGAGAGACATCTTTCATTAGCATTCCTGCTTTAACCAGTACGTCAGCTTGCTCGTTGCCAGAGACACCAACATAACTCGGCACCCACTCAAAAAATACAGAGACCCCTCCGCGGGCTAGTGAAGTATATGGGTATAAAACTTCAAGGACAAGTGGTAAGCATTTGATGACATTCGGGCATTTTAAAGATTTCAAGGCAGAGAGGAAGTCGTTTAACATAACACATTCTAATAGTTTAAACACGTTAAATAACTGGAGCCAATAGAATACCCGTTAACTCTGCAGAGTAAACAGACACGTAGTCAGACAATCTGGAATTGTTACCATAATTAAACTCTGGGATGCTTATAGCAGCCGCAACCTTACCGGTATCAGGGCATTTCAAAGCATCGGAAAAAAGCCTTGGACCGCAAATTTGTGAGCACCGATCTCTGGGAGATATTATTACCTCGGAGCTTAAAAGGCTGGAGATCCTTCGGGTTATCTTCATATAGCACATCATAGAGAGATGCCTCCAACACACCAGAGGCCGAATTTTCAGTGGCGGACTAAAGTTTAGTAACATATTTTAAATTACGGAACTGACGTCTAATGTGTAATGACCATTCATTACATAATACCTAATGCACATTGAGTAATATTGTCCTCAAACTCCCTGTGCATATCCGAAGAGCAGCACATTAAACGGCATCCAGATTAGCCTTAAGGGAAACACATGCTGAGCTTTACGCTTCACAACAGTAATCTAAACGTGTTCGCATAAGGGCTCTGTATAGAAGTAATAAGCTGGTCTAATCTGCTCCCCATGATTTCCGGGAGATGGAGCGCATCATATTCAATACCCTTTGACATTTTGCAATAATGAAAGTGACATGTTCAGACCAAGTGAGGTGTTTGTCGAAGATCATACCCAGGTATTTAAATTTAGAAGAGACTTTAAGCACACTGCCATTAAGATATAGCAGGGGCAAGTACTTAGGTCGCCTCCGACCTGTTTTTACATGTGAGAACTTGAATCCCCACAACGTATTCCATTTCAGGATATCATTAAGTCCCTGTTGGATGTGCCTTGAAGCTATAGAGAGATTTTCAGAGATGCACCAAATAGCTTTATCATCCGCAACAGTGAGCTGTCCAGTTTGGGATTAACTTCTGCAGGCAAATCATTTATTGCTATATTGAACAGTGTAGGTGAAAGAACACTTCTTTGCGGAGTGCCATTATCAACTGATACCATCTTAGAGTACTTACTACCTACTCTAACTGTGATAGAGCGATCTGACAAAAAACTTCGTATCAAGCCCAACATTTTACCACTTAAACCAATGGCTTGCATTTCAATAAGCAGCCCCCCTTCTCCACAACATGTCATATGCCTTTTCTATATCTAAAAAGACAGCAAGCACATATTCTTTGTTAATAAGTGATCGTCTTATTGTATTTTCTAAAGTGACCACATGGTCTGTAGTACATCGATTCTTACGAAATCCACTCTGCACTTTGGCAAGCAAGCCATTTTTATCAAATACCAAGTCAGGCGAGTGTTTATCATTTTCTCCATAATCTTACACATATTAGAAGTTAAAGCAATAGCACAATATGACCGCGGAGAAGATGGGCTCTTACCAGGCTAAGCTACAGGAATAACAGTAGACTGTTTCCAGGAAAGCGGTAGCTGCATATTCATCCAAATGGTATTGTACAGGGAAAGTAAAACACTGAGAAGTCAGGATCATAATTATTTGAGCTAGACACATAAGAAAAATCGTGAACCAGGATGTCACACATTTCAGGGTTTGTAACAGAATATTCATTACCACATGTAATGGTGGGAACGTTGTTATTTCTATTTCTTCCACTAATTCCTCTAACCTGTGAAAACACAGATTTTACTGATGTGTTTCTTTAATTGGGAATCAGTAGTCGGGCCAGTGAGGCTTCTGAGCTCGCTTAATGACACGCTGAACCCTGCCTAACGCCTTTTTTATGTTATAATATCTTCCAGTGATCCTTACCATTGTAGCTTTGATCTTACCTCGCTTTCTGTTTCTGATAACGTCAGCTCACTCATTGCTCCACCATGGCACAGGGGCTCTTAGTATGCCATTACCAGATGCACGTGGTACGGACTTTCTAGCAGCTGAGTTGATGACCTTAACCACATTGTTTGAAACACATTAACGGCTTTACTATAAAGATTGTTTGTAAGCGCCAGTAATTCTTCTCTAAATGTGAACCAATCAGTTTTGTTAATTTTCCATCATGGAGGGTAACCCTGATGGTTAGTGTGAGGGCTGAGTCCAGAATTAGTAACAATTGGTAACTACCACATGGAGAATCTTGATCTCCAGACAAAGACGACGCAGCCGCCAAGTTATTCGAACACAAAGTGAGGTCTATTGCTGACAAATTCCCGGTGCGGATGTCCAGTCGAGTGCCCTACCCGTTATTCAGAACTACAAGATTAGTATCCTCGATGAACTCACAAACTACTTTACCACTGGCATCATTATGCGAGCTGCCCCACACCCTGTGATGAGAATTAAAGTCACTACAGATGATATATCATCCCGTCAACGTGCTGACCATGGAATTTAAATCAGCTAGTCGTGCTTGTTTGCAAGGGTTGTACAGATTAACAACAGTAATATAAGTATTGGGGGTTCTGGCGCACATTCCGATAGGACCCGCCCAAGAGTCTCTCCCAATTGGCGGGTCCCCAGCCCATGTTCCTGCCCAGCCTTAAACAGCACATAAGGATCCATGGACAGGGATAATTGGCAATTGTAAATATTAGCCGGAGCGAGTTCGTATAGATAAAAAAACTCGCATTCTTTATTTAGGCCGGAGCTGAAGCAGATTCGGTCTTCAAGCCATATAGGAAAACCCTCAGGGAGGGAGAGTACATAGCTCAGTCGCCCATATCGTCTAAGATTAAAGGCCAGCAGGTATTACCAGCGTTTATTGTGCGCACTACATAGCCCAGAGCTCACATACGTTCGGGTTCGCTATATATAACATAGGTTTATATATAAGTCGTCTGACCTATATATGTGTGTATCAGGGCTGTGTAAAGCACTGGCCATATTATCTCTTCCATCATGTATACATCAGTTCTAACGGTTGATAAAATACAATCTACAAGTAGCTGGTGTAAATATAGAAGCATGTGGAGGCTACATAACCGATTTTCCATGTGAACCGAGCTCTCAGTATCTGCGCCATGTCTACCACTTGGCAATGTGGGATTGATGACTGGCATGTTTTTTATCTGCGGAATTCAGCGGAAATAATAACTCTGGCCAAAAACTAATGTGATATTCTTCATGAGCGGGTCTTTCTACATCAGATAGGTGTCTTTTCCGATTAATATATATACACGCATATATGCAGACCCCCCCCCCCCCCATTTTGTCTGGCCGGTTAGCTCACTCGGGTAGACCGATGGCTTCATTGGAAATAATTAGAGAGACTTTGCTAGCGAAAAATCCGGGTTTATCTCTCCATGATATTCCCAATAAATCGTCTTGTCACAATTCTGGGAATCTCTGCAACTTTCGACGTTTCGCCGGCAGAGAGACCCGTCCGGTGTATTGTCGAGACATCATTGGTTCTACCCGACACCACGTGTAATTCCCCCATGGGGTGAGTAGTTAGCGTAAACCCGGATTACCACCACACGGGGTAACTAAGGTGGAAAAGGGCTAACAATCCAGGCTTTTGCTAAAACACATACTTTGGAGGGGACTTAATATAAGATTTTGCGATAATATAGTGATCAACGGTTTTTTTTGCTCAGCGGCCATGCTGGTGAATACATACGGCCAGGCTGGTGGTTCGATCTCCCGGGTGGGAAATTTTTTTTTCTCCTTTTTTCACCAGCGATATTTTCTCGGTTAGCTTAGATAAAGACGGGGTGTGGAAAAAGGGCACCGGAGTACCAAAGCGCATAAAACGAAAAAGAAAATTAAAACCCTACGCGACTCCAGCGAGAGGTAACAAGGGTTTGGGGTTTTTTCACGTCAACAAATCAGTATTATAGGAGAATTCAACGAATTTATTTATCATTGAGCCAGTCTTCAATGACATCATCTGATTTATCATTGAGGTCTGGCCACCTGGCCTTGATTAGCTCATCTATTTTACCACTGAGGTGTGATAACTCCTCAACTAGATCATCTATTTTAGCACTGAGGTCTGGTAACTCCCACTCATTTAGATTTTCGATTTGATCATTGAGTCTGGATATTTCATCTGTCTGGTCTTGTATACCGTTGTAAGGTTTATCCATAATATATGCAGCTAAACCCCACTTGACCGCAAATGCGGTCACAGTGAGTATATTGGATAAGTGTGATGCACACATCTTATAGCCAACTTGCGAATAATACTACAAGTAAGTCCAAGGTCGGTATCCAACCTCTCTGTCGAAACTTTCAGTTGGGAGGTTTTTTCATGAAGGCCTCTCGAGCTTCTCCCCGTACCTGTTGCACTAACTCTTCTTTCGTTTTCTTATCTAATGAAATCGATTGATGCCCTCTACCCACTCGGACCTGTTCTTTCATTTCTTGGTTTTTCTCGACCTCACCGAGTATTAACTGAATCTCGGTATCAGAAATCTTTCCGTCAATCAACACTGCAGAGAGGTAGTCTGTGATGGTATTAAGCTTACTCTCAACCAGTAAGCGAATTTCGTTGTGTTTCTTACTTTTGACGGACAGACGCCGCCTTACGAACTTACCCACCCCGCTGAGAAGGCCACAGACTAAGGCCACCCCTTCCATGCCTTTAGCTATAGGAGCAGCAATTATCATGGACAACCCTCCGACTCCAGTGACACCCAGGCCCATACTTACGACAGTAGCACGGTACCAATACCATCAACTGCGCTGACTGTCCACTGGTGTTTTTTGTATGAAGCAGCTCTGGCAACTCTCTGGCCTTCTAAGTCTGTTTTCAGAGTGCTAATATGTTGTAATGTATACTGGTGCGGATGTTCAGTCCGCGGTGGGGGGACCAGATGGATCTAATGCTGGATATTGTTGCGTCATCTTTATGTAGATGCCCTAAGAATGTTTAATTCTAAATCCGATATGGGTTTAAAAGTTATTCTTAACCGTTACAACATAACGCCATGCTCCAGATTTATCCGGTTCACCCGCACCATTTGTGCCGCAGCGGCCTGGACATTGTCTAACGTCGTCTGTTATGAACTCATTCCGGAAGGATTTTTACAAGGATCGTTACGCTTTTACCCACATTCTTCAGCAGCCACCCGATCTTCAAGCCAGGAAGGATGTGGAAGGGCTTGAAAACTGGATTATTACCCAATATAATATCCAGAATGATTAAGGAATGCGGGGTGACGCATCAAAGAGAAATGGTGTGTTGATATCGAGGTAAGATGTACCTTACATGCATGGCTCCCTTCTGGCAGTATCCTCACATGAAGTTCATCTCCCTCGGTCGTGTACCAGAGGAAAGCCGTACCATCATTCAAAACCTGCTGAACAACATCGCCCTTTGTTGTTTGCACCTGGTTCGTGGTCACAACCAGATCAATGTCCCATTTGGGACCATTCAATTTAACGATTTTATTCTCAGGATTATCAGGTAGAACCAAGCTGAGTTTTTGGAGCTCTTTCGGGCTTCGACATCCACATCGGCGAGCTCATGAAACTTCGGTGGTTCTCCGGATGCCCCAATGGCACCTTCTTTCGTGAACAAACACGTCGCATCTGCCAGATCCGATAAGGCCAGGCCACTGCCACTAGACCATCACTCCGGCGAATGTGTAAAGTTACGCTTAACTATGCTGTATCTATGGGTTGGTCGCAATTGTTTACAGTAAACCCTGGCACGAAGCCAGCCAACAGTTTTTTGTACTGTGGATTGGCAAATGCCACCGTCCTTTCGGAGTTCATGCCTTCGTGGTATAACGGCACTGCCTCACAAGGGTAGAGCCACTTGCATTACCTGTGGACACTGCGGCAATGTTTTCGGACGCGCTCACCTCGTCTGGGTGGACAAATATTTCTTTGTGAGGCCTCAGTTTGGGTGCTTTTTCTCCTTCATTTATTCCACACATGGGTTTTCTTGCGATTGAGAATCCCAAGATATCAGCTAGATCTAACAGACTGTTAACATCATTCTTTTTGGCGAGTTCCAGCCGCACACGCCTAGCAGTGTAGCACCCAGAGGGCTGGAACCCTTCTTTGTCAAAGGTACAGACGGTGTAATGGCCGCTTGGCATGACTATCGGCTTATCCTTAAACACACGTTGGCGCCAATGTTCACCAAATGTGGTCATTTCGTTATTGCGAGTCGGTCGACCTCGTACTCACCTTCTTGATTGTCCACACATGATGGGAGGAGGACACTGCTCCCCTGTGCATCGCTCACTGTGACCAACACATTCAGAAATATGTTTTATAAGACGTTTTCATCCAACAGGAAGGTAACCAGTTACCATGTCGTAGGGGTATATTCGAGTAAAGTGATCGAGGAGCAGAGTGAAATGGTGGTGACAGATTCCAGCCTGAACTACTCGCAAGTTGCTTTCGACGTAACTTTCTAAAAGGTGCTTGAACGCTATATCTTACCGAAAATCAACAGCGACGCATTGGTCGCGAAATGTCACACGCAACGGATGGCCAGGTAGCAGAACTAACTCAATTTCTCCGTATGGTGCTCCACGACCGGTTGTGGGATGTCAAAGGAAAATCACCTCATAACAAACACTACACAACTAAACAACTTTGTATTCCACTTACACGTGCACTCTCAAATGTGTCGTTTTCTGGAAGAGATTAAGGCACCACTTCCCCAAGACGATGCATGTCCGATCGACAACCCATACGACCGGAGGACATAAGAGCTAATTTGCGCCGAGTTTCGGGTCTTCGCAGACACAGACTGGCGGCAAGAAAGAAGTGGAAACGGCGGGTCAGGCGTGGCTGATTATTATGTCACGAGGACAGGATACATGAAATCGCATTACTACCACGATGCTAGTCGCATGTCATTCCAGAGAACACCAGAAAAGTCTCACATCGATTTCATCTCGCAAGACGGCGGGGCCAATCAAGCATGGGCCACCGTCATTCTCGACAAATCTGAAAGGTTTACCCAGGCAGGTGTGGAACGCATGAACGACACCATTTGGACTTATGTTTGGGCCATCCTCGGAGCACAGGCACAGGCCCGCAGCAGTATCTTATGCACGGTAGATTCGGCATTTGACGCGAAGAAGCAGTTCGTAGCTAATGTCGAAGACGCCATAGCAGGACCTGTTGATCTTTTCTCGGCCTTAGAGCGGTACCAGAACGTCCTGACCTCCGTCGACCGCTCCAAAGTGGATTATGCGTTTGGCGTTGGTCTGTACTTTGGAGCGGGCCTAATAATATGGACCTACGAATCGGAAAAAAAGGATGGCTATAATAACAAGATCATGATAACCACAGCAGACCAGAAACTCGGGATTAAGGGAGAAGTAAACTGTACAGTTCACGCGCCTTCGACTGGGGAGACAAGCATTATAAAGCCGCAGTCAGCTGCAGTACCCCTGCCGACTCCACCGCCAACTCCATCCACGGCGCCGACTCTAGTAGTGAAGAATTCACGGAGAGATCACGATGAAGAAAAACTGACATTAGTAATACTTAGCGTCCCTCTTGGACTTTCACTGATGTGGATACGCTAAATTCTGCGGATAGGCCGCGGAAATGATTCCCACTATGGCGGCAATCCAGCTCATGGCGTTGCCTAATGTGCTGAGGAGCCAAGAGACGATGCTGGGAGAGCCGCTGCGGCTTTAGGGAAGAGTTTACCTAGAAGACTGCGTAGCGCCTGCAGGTGCTTTTTTACCCACTCATAAACGCCAACCGTTGGCGGAGTTGGTGGGGCTGTTGCCGCGCCACTGGTTAGTGCAACCACCAGGGTCAATGCGATAAAAGCCAGCGCAGTTAGGACGCTATGGTGACCCCTGTTTGCCGAGCAATGTCTGAAGGCGTTCGACAAGAGTTGTGTTCTCCTGAAGAACGTGGCTGATCGTTTCCCTGATCCGATTGATTGGCGTGCGCAGAACTGCATGATTCGCAGAGGCGGCGTCGAGGCGAGCTGGTCTTTCATCCTTAAGGGCTCTCAATTGTTCTGCAGTGCGGCACCTGGATATCTCATCGGGAGCCTCATCAAGATGTCTTTCTTTCAAAACAATGTACGTGTTCAGTGCAGTTATTCTAGCAAGGTGGTTTGTGTGCTTCCCTCTGAAGGTCTGCATTGCCTTCATAAGCCCATGCATCTCACGGAGGGTCAATGATGGATCATCATATGAGCTGAGAGACCCCTCTATCTGAGATTCAGTCAAAGTGGTTTCGATGGTTGCGCCCGCTTCAGATGTTTCCTCTACCACTTGTTCCTCATTCTCTGTAGACTTCACCTTGGTCATCCTTGGATTTCTGAAGAGCTGTCACGAGTTTTGGTGGCAGCATGTCCGGCTTCCAGTCAACAAACCCAAGTTCATCCCGGATGAAGCCCACCCCAAACGCCTCTCTACTGTCGATAGCGCAAATGGGTTGTCTGTACTTTTGTTGACAATATCAAAGTTGGAATAAGCCACAAGGCGTAGTCGAATATCGATGAGCTCGAAATCACAATAATGTCTCCCCGCAGCGGGGGTCACCCCGTATTCTTCATCAATGGCCTGTGATCTCACGCGCAAATGATTGTGTGTTCCTCTGCCACACGGATGTTCCACTCTTAAAGAGAACGAGATCTCTTGCGTCTCCTCATCACCTCGTTTATCAATATCAAGACCATCTAGAGGGTCCAACCTAAAATCCGCCATAGTTGAAATATTCTGTTGAAGATATGATATAGTCGCCTATTAGTCCAGAATATCTGCAGGAGCAATTCTTGTTTAATAAGCATGAGTCAAAACAGACGGAAGCTCAACCCGCACGGCAAGATCTGTGAACAGTTGGGGACCTCGTCATCACAAATAATCCGAGTAGGATAGACCAGAACCAGCACCTTTCTTTTTCGGTTCCCCAGTCTCGGTGAATATGATGTCATTGTCCCTGGGAACGAGACGACCGAACAGTGGTCCACAACCTCGGCCGTGCTGTGGTAAAGAAGACCACGGTCAAGATCAGCGGCAATGAGGTGATGTCGATCGATGACAGCGATGTCTACCAATGCTACATGGACCTTTGGGAGACGGCTCAGGGGACAGAGAATGCCCAGTACCAGGGCATCAACCTTTCAGCCGGGCGAAGTGCTACCAAAATCCGTGTTGGTATAGTGAATGGCGTACCCGATTTCGCTGACACTACTATCGCTGACGCCTACGGCAACCCCTACTGCGTCCCCCTCGACATTGAGCCTCTGGAGGCTCATATGCCATTTTACCAGTAGGCCCTGTGGGACAGGATCGAATGCGAGCTAACTTTCAACGACTCCGGCCGCTTAATCCTGTACACGGAGGACGCGGCTGCCCTAGCAGCAACCAGTTACACCATCGAGAACATCAGCCTCGAGTACGACATGGTCACCCAGCCCGAGTTCGCCCGGATGATCCCTAGACAGTACGCCGGCAGCCTGGCAATTCTCTACGACCGTTTGCTCTGGCAACGCAAAATTGGCCGCGACAAGAGCGATGCCCTATGGAACATCAACCTCAGTATGAAAGGCACCGAGATTTCCTACAACCCCAAAATGACCAAGGTCGAGGTGACAATCAATGGGGTCCCTAACCAACTGTACAGCCAAGGCCTGCTCGCCTACTAGCAGTGGGATGAGGCAAGGAAGTTCTTTGCAGCCGGCTTCAAGCGCCATTCCGAGGTGGCCATGGTCGCAAAAGACCTAGCGCTAGCGGACGTGTCCCTTGGCGACTTCTTTACTACCAAGTACGCCCTGTGGCTTGACCTCCTCTGCACGGACAACGACTAGCTGCACGGCAGCAGCCGTAGTGTCGAAAACGCTTGTGAGTGGGTGACGATTCGGATCACGAAGAAAGCTGAGGCGGAAGGTGAACATGGACCTCTACGTCGTCATGGACGCCCAGCTTAATTTTGAAGATGGCATGTTTGTCAGGGCAGTCTATTGACAGGATATTCCCAAAGAACCCCCATTCGACTATCATCTGCGGACGGACCGGGTGTGGGAAATCAGTGTTCATTCTCGACCTGTTGCAGGGGCCCTACCGCGGTGTGTTTCAACAACTCCTGATTCTGTGCCCCACTGACAACAAAGCTTATCGATCGGGCCACTGGACCTGGGACGAATCCGATATCTACGTTGTCGATCTTGGTGAGAAGTTGCAGGGCTGGATTAGAGCCCTCTACTCTGTGTTCCAAGGCGAGCGATCCCTATACATCATTGATGACTGCTCGGCTTCGTAGGCGCTGAGCAAAAAGAAAGACATGCTCTCTGCGCTGACCTTCTCCGGCCGGCACGCGCAGCAAAGCGTCTGGGTGCTCACCTAGAAATATAGCTCAGTCCTGAAGGACCTCCGCAAGCACGGGCATTGGGTCGCCATCTTCCACTGCAAAGATAGGAACTCATCTGAAGTATTCCTCGAAGAAAATGATATAATCCCAACAAGAGAAGAACGCGCCACGGTGCTTAAGCACGTTTGCAGAGACAAAACATTCTCAGCTAATACTGAATACTGATCAACCGGCTAAGTCCATTGTGCTGTAGCACTGCTAATCAGATGTTAAACGCTGATCTATTTTCTATTAAACTTTGAACAATAGGATACTATACTGCCATAGATTGGAATGATCTTATCTATGAGTTGGTAGATGAAATGCACGAGACCTCAGGGCTCGATGTTGGGACGACAGTTCCTCATCCAAAGCGCAGGAAACAGATCACGGATCGTGCCGCATGTCTGCAACACATCGGAAGTCGCCCACGGGGAGCGGCTGACTCATCGCCCAGACGTAAAGATTGTTTTCATCGAGGTATTGGATACAGGTGTTAGCCTTCTTTGGGTCATAGCCTTCCATCCTGGGGTTGTTGGCCTGGGCATAACGCTTTGAGGCCATGGAGATATCCCCCGCTCCTGCCAGCCGCTTCTCGATGAAGAGGTGCTGGTCGTGGTGTGTCATCAGTTCAAGCTCTATGCCTGTTTTCTTGAGGAGAGCATCCCAAGGGACACCAGGGCTATTGTAATAATGCGCAGGTTCTGGGCCATACTGTCGAAGGCATGTCTTCCGACACCTCTCGAAGACAGCAGGCATCGCTCGCAAAAGTGCTTGCGCTCCCTGTTCTTGCTCTGGTCATAGAGTAGGCGGTTGAGGTCTTTGATCCAGGCGTAGTGGAATTTGCCGCCCTTCTCGATCGACAACAACATGATCTGAGGCATCCCAGCAGGCTGTTTGCTGAGGTAGTGTACAATAACCTCTTTGTCACAGCCGAGGACGTTGAAAGCTAGGTTATTCTGTTTCTTTCAAATGTGGGAGATGGGTGTGAGGGCGTCGATCCCTTCAAAGTTTAGGCCGTCCTGGGTGTGGTACTTGCTAGGACTGTGGGTCTTTGGCTGCAGGGAACAGATTTGACCGGAGTGCCTATCTAAGGCAGTCATCATCCTTGTTTTTTTTACGTTAACGACTGCCTTCTTGTTCTTTTTAGCTCCTGGTAGGGCTACGTAATATCCACCTCTCAGCGGTTGGTATCTAGCTATGTCCAACCAAAGGGTTTCCACTCGATCAACGATCCATCCTGACCCTTTCTGCGCCCCCTTTTCAAGAGTCTCCAGGATGTGCGGGAAGTCCTTGTCTACCGCCTCTCCAACTTCACTCGTTTGGAGAATCCAGTGTTGCGCGTGCCGGAGCACCGCGTTTGTATACTCCTCAGTACCATCTGGCCCATCCTTTCGAAGCTGCACCTTGAGGGCGAGCTGGAAATTTACACTATTTAGAGCTTGTATCTCTTCTTTGAGCTTTCCTTGGATCTTGGGGCGCACCTGTTCAAGGAAAGCTCGAGGGTCTGCACCGTAGGGATCCCTTCCAGGCACATCTATGTGCCACCCCCCGAGATAATTTCTAACCACCCATGGGGTCTTGTAGAATGCGAGGCTTCATTCTTCTTTGACAGGAAACAGATCCATTATCTCCTCTTTATAGTCCTGTACAGTTCTGAGAGTCTTCTGACGAACGGGGGGGGGGGGCGTCAATCTCCTCCAAGATGGCCATCCTCTTCCGTCCCTTGTATGTGCAAGGCTTGCGAGGAGGTCGAGTTTTTCCGGGGAGTAGAGGCTTGAGTAAGTGTTGGGTCACTGCTTCGGAAATGGGCTCATCCATGATGTTTTCTACTACATTCTGGAGAGTCGTGTTTTCTGGCATCTCTGCCAAATGCTGCTCAGTGTATTCATCCATAGTCATCATGCTACTGGAAGGGTATACCAGATGAGGCCCCGCCTTTAAATGGAAATTTCAATGGCGGCCACATGTGTCCTCTTATCACACCGTCTGGATGGGTATACCATATGGGACCTCGTCTCTAATTGGAAATTTCAGTGGCGGCCGGCGCGCGCCACCGGCTTCTGCGTAAGCACCAGGGTGAAGGACAGCTGGACCCATATGTATGATGCCGGCGCCGGCTCCTAAACACCGTGGTTCGCGGCCGCCAAAGCATTTTCCATCTGATCAGAGCCTTTGTTTGTTAGTAACACTAACCCCGCAAATTCGGCAAGGCTGTGCGCATGAGCCCTTACGAAGCCTTGCCACGTGAGCTTTACAGAAATCCCAAAGGTAGCTTTTACCGCAGAGCTCTGTTGAGCTTAAGGTGAGCCTCTTACATATATTTTGTCCCTTAGGCATGTTGATTGTATTGGTACATCAGCAATAGACTGGGTATCTCTAACTGAACACCGAACCTACTTAAGATCCGGCCTAAATAAGTAATTGCCATTTTTTTATGTACACGAACTCGCTGCGGCCAATATTCTCAATTACCAATTATCTCTGTACGCGGATCCTTAGGTGCTGTTTGAGGCTGGGCAGGAACATGGGATGGGGACTCGCCAGGGGCGTGAGGCCGGTCCCATCGGGAAGTGCGCCTGAATACCCAAAACTTATACTACTACAACATCAATTGGCTTCCGCGAGGACAGAGCTAACTGTTAGCATTGATATTCAGAAGAATTAAATACAGGAAGCTTTACCTCATTGTATGAAATGTCATCTTTGATGAAGAAAGCTAGCCCACCTCTAGAGGGAAAACTCCCTATCTGCTCTTTTGACTGACTAGCCTGGTATAATAAAATCCAAATGAGGTTTAAGGAATGTTTCTTGTAGACAAACCACAAGAGGGAGGGTTTCCATATTGGACATATACAATTTAAGCTCTTGGCCGTGGGCACAAAGAGACTGGATATTCTGTCGTAGAATTTTCAGCGTCATTAATTAAAGAAGAGTTACAAGACAATATTGACACACGTGTTCATGATCCATTATTTACCTGCAGTATTTCTTTCTTTTATGAGAGCCGAGAGCCCTGCTGAGTCAACAACTTCACCTCCAAGATGGCGTGTGATACACCTAGTTATAAAGTCAATGACGCAAGTCAAAATTAATTGTCAGGATCTACAAACTGCAAACTTCACATAGTCCAGACATTATTGATTATATGGAAACATGAATGTATGAAAGTGTTCAAACGGGAACAGATAACATCTCCATTTGCTGACAATGATTTGAGGGTAAATGAATTGAGAGAAGTCTTCAAACAGAATCGTAAGTGAAATAAACCTTGCATTTCTGTGACTCCTATTTGCCACATTTGTTTATTTTTTTTTTTTGCGTTTTTTTTTGTTTGTTTGTTTTTTTTGTTGTTGTTGTTTTTTTGTGTTTTTTTTTTGTTTGCCTTCCCCTCGGATTAACAGGGCTAATTTTCAAACAATACGTAAGTCAATTTCTCGTAACTTCTCTGGTAAATCATTCGCTCTTATGGTACTATAACGTAGACAATTCTGCACATGTCTTCATAGGGCAACTCCGATCGCCCCCATCGGCTTTATCTATGAATGTTTAACAATTTGCTACCTATTGATTCCAATGCCTATGCCGGTTGCCGAGATGACGAGTGTGTTGTGGGTAAAACACCGTATGACATCTGGCCAGGACGCATGCAGTTGTCGGGATCTCAGAGTGTGTATGGAATAGGATGTTTGCAGGAGATACATGTAGCAGGTAAAGATTAACTACGACGTTTTCAGCAGATAAGAAATCGACTCTCGGTGATGTTTCCGAACTGGGTTAACAATGGTTGTTTCCAACAGACATGACAGCCAGCAGACATGGTATAACTGCGAGAGTTAGCCAAAGGCACCAGACATGGATGAATTACGATGTTTCCAGCAGATAAAATATATGAACTAACTGATGTATTGCTAGAGATAACAGATATGAATTAACAGCGATGTTGCCAGAGACTGTGGGTATGGGTTTAAAGCCATGTTGCCAGAAGTAGCAGATAAGCTACAGGAGATCAGCTATGATGCTACCAGAGATAGCAGTTATGGATTGACTGCGTCAAAAAGAGAACCCATATAGACTGACAGAGCGCTATTCAGTTAACAGATCCGATACATGGATTATTTATCGCACCGCGGACTCAATAAAGACTGGGATTGATTTTTAACCTTTGACCAGCTGATGACGAAGGCAATAAACCATTGATCAGCGGTAGGCCTATTTAACGCGTTAAATCAATAGTACATGTGGCAATATTCTGGACAAAGGATATTGAAGCTGTTGAAGTTAAAAGTGTGGTACTTTGTATTCATGGTTCGATACGGATCGATATGTATTGAATTTTTTTTTACCCTCGCAACAGCAAATAATAGACAAACTGCAGACCGTCTTTGTGGACACCCGACACGGAGTCAACAAGAGTTGTGCTGTTTCTCAGAGATCGAAAAAAGACTTCTGGGAAAAAGTAAATTTTCTGCTACATTCATGGACCAGTTTCGACAATGTTTGTTTTAATAGGTCGTCAAGCTTATGCAGTCTCGGGTTCGACACGAAGTAAAGAAGAATTTCTTTCAAACCCCAAGAAGAGCTTTGGGGAGAAAACGTTTATTATTGTTGGTTTATATATCATTGAAGGTAAAGCTTGGAGATCCTTTATTTCAGCTGAACCTTAGAATCCGTGTATCCTAACCTATCAGACATGATGTCAATTGAGATTACGTTTTAAAACAACCGAGAAGAATTTATCGATTTTCGTTAATGCAAACAAGAAACTATGCCGATACTCTAACCTTTCGTACACGACGCCTTCAAATACTACCCAATTCAGAACAGACGCAGAATAAATGTACCTTTGCTTCCATTTAAAAGTGCACCTTGTCTGAAATCAAAAAATAGACTTCCTAAGCTCAAAGAATGTAATGTAGAACTTCACAACCGTCCAACGAAGAAATATTACGTTAAAATGTACGTTTCAAATCACTTTTTGACGGACAGGTTACTTGATCGATGCTTAACGTCATTTTCAGCATTATTTGAGTGATTTTACGATTGCGTCTACGTTCAGCAGAACATAAACAATGCCGACATACTTATAGTGAGGGCCTCCGTGGCCGATGGGGGCTAGCTCACCAGAGCGGCGTAAGTGGCTCGCCAATGCGGTTTCCTCTCCGGCGGTATGTGGGAAGGTCTGCCAGCAACTTGCGGAAGATCATTGGTTTTCCTTCGGGCTCTGCCCGGTTTCCTCCCACAACAGTGCTGGTCGTCGTCGTTTAAGTGAAGTACTTTTAAGTAGGGCGTAACTCCAATCAAATAAATAGATAAATAATTATAGTGCTTCCTTTCTTGAAAGCACTGCTGAAGATACCAAGCACGATGTTAAACCCCTTTGGAAACTTTATCACCTAAATTAATTTGAGTGCCATCTGTGCTCGCGACAGATAAGCTCAAACAATGCTATGCAGGGGGATAAAAATTGAAGCGGATAATACATTAGCCACAGCTATATCCTTCCTCAATATTTTTACGTAGATTAACTGTTTATCCATGTATAGCTGAAGCATTTGTTTTAGGAAAATAATATATGAACGTGTTGTAGTCGTGATTTAATCGGACAAATACACGGAAGCTGACGGACTGTCAAATTTCACCTCAACCAGATTCACGGGCATGTCACACAAACCACCTGTCCAGTATAGATGTGCTTGAGCGACTACCTGTGACACGTCTTGAACAACTTAGAGATTTCCTCATTCATTCACATTTACACCACTAATTTTTCGAGAAATGTTAAGTAGAAATGGAATATTCCCAACCTGTTTTACTGTAATCCAAAAATCGACCAGAAAATCATCAAAGTACTGCCAGTAAATCTTAAGCCTCCATCTATTGCCGTTATCAAATTAGTATTATATACTTCGTATCGGCAGTTTTGTTTCTATTCATTATTTAATCATGTTTGCATCTTTGTGTTGTCATGGCAGTGAGAGGGATCACGCGGGAAACAATGATGTTACCACCTGCGTGGTTGGTTTTATGACAAGAGAACCCTATCGACCCGATCAACTGTTTAGTTGGAGTCAGTTTATTGCAGAGCCTAAATATCAACAAGGATAGAGATCAATACTTCTACAGCTTTCTGCAGTACTGATGCATTTGTCTGCTTTACTTCTGATTTACGTGACTCTCAAATATATATTTTTTGCTTACATAAAGGTGGTTTCTTTGGCGCGTGTAGTAAAGCAGATACGTCCAGAAAAATTAGCTAAACTTGACGTTGGTACACGGTCATACCAGCACATACGCCATAGTAGCATGGCAGAAAGACATTTATTTATTTATTTATTTATTTTAAACATATCATGATCCGTCATTGTCAAAAATATTTATTTATTTATTTGATTGGTACTTTACCCTGTACTCAAGCGGCCAGCATTACGGTGGGAGGAAACCGGGTAGAGCCCGGGGGGAAACTCACGGTCATCCGCTGCTGGCAGACCTTCCCACGTACGGCCGGAGAGGAAGCCAGCATGAACAGGACTTGCTCACCGCGACTACATTGGTGAGATGTTTCTGAGATTACACTGTTATAATGTTTGGGTTGACCCGAGACAAAAAAAATCAAGTCAACTGCCTTGAGACCCCAAAAAGCCTAGTGAAATTTTTTGGTTCGGCTTAGCTGACCCAAACATTTTAAATAGCAAATTGTGAGACAATGCATTTTTGGGGTCAACAAGTTAAATCAACCCCAAATGTTTGGGTTGAGGTTTTTTGAACTAAATTGGCCTCGACCAGAAATAACCAGGTCAGTTTTTTATGACATGAAGTTCGACCCAAACAATTTGGATTGATTTATTGAGTCAAATTTGCTTAGCTTGTGAAAAAGCGTGTTTCATGCACTCGCCCCAAAATAACCAGTCCAGTTTCTCAAGATATGAATTCTCCCCCAAATTCTTTAATCGGGTCAACATCAACAAACCACAATTAAAAAGTGCATGCTTTTCTGAAACCATTGGAGATATTCTAGGAGAAATAAATACAAGAAACCCCAAATTTACTATAACTACGTATTTCAACATTGTATGAGGGCCCTCCCTGCCCATCATTTAATGAGACGGCTGCCAGTGTCAGATGTTTGACCCACGAGGCCATGGGTTCGAATCCATGTACGTCATCTTGCAAATTCGGCTGTTGCTTTAAGGATGAGCCTAATGTTAAATGCAACAACAAATAAAACAATTCGGTCCATAACGAGCTTGTTTCTGAATGTAATACAGAAGTAAGCACTTACACCAAAAGTGATGCCAAAACAGTATATAATTCAAAAACAGATCAACCTACTCCCCCCACGAAACATACATAAACGGTTACACCAAAACTCAATCCTCACAAAATTGTCACTTTATTTTCATATAAAAATTTGAAATTTGTGAGAGTTTTTTCAATTTTATACTTCTTGACTTTAAACAGGGGTCTCCTGCACAACCTTGTTAGACGTTGTGATAAAGATATATAATGTCAGAGACTATAGTGTAGAACATTTAACGCCGTAATGACTCAGGAACCTCTCACCAATGCGGTCACTGTGAGTTCAAGTCCTGTTCATGCTGGCTCCCTCTCTAGCCATACCATGGAAGGTCTGCCAGCAACCTACGGATGGCCGTGGGTTTCCCCCGGGCTTTGCTCGGTTTTCTCCCATCATAATGCTGGCCGCCTTGTTATATGTGAAATATCCTAAAGTACGGCGTAAAACACCCATCAAATAAATAAATCTTTCGGGTTACATTCACAAGAATTGCACTGAATGTTTGCAATCTTTCATGCACCATTCACGAGCAAATAAAAGTTGTTCTGTGAGTCAGCTCAGAATTTTTTCTCTTGTATAGAATATCTTTATAGTTGTGGGGTGATTTGACTTCACATTGCTGCACATATAGATTACAGAACATTTAAGCATTCATTCCTAATGGTCTTGGTAGCAATACTTGATGAACTACTCGGGTTGGACTGTGTATGTGCCTTAGTGGCAACTAAAGACCAATTGTATTTTACTAGTGCGACATTTACCCTGATCCCACCCTTCGTGTCACAAATGGGGCTTCTCATCATGCTGTTACTTTTCAAAATAGGTGGTTTACTTTGGCTTCCTAAATTCAAAACTGACAACTTCTATTACTGCAACACTGCTGAGTACGGTGTAAAGACTAGACATAAATAATCAAGGAATTAATTTACTAAAATTATAATTAATATGTAATTCAGCTTTTGACTTCAAAAAGTTGCAAGCTTTATGGAGAATTATATTAACAATTAAAACGCGTTATTTTTTTTCAGATGTCTCGGCATATTGTTCAGGACAATGGTGAATATGGTTTAATTAGGCCGCAGGAAGTGTGTACAGATCTGCCTACATGAGCACCAATTTATGAGACTGATGCGCAAACAATGACAATGCGGAAGTTATCATTGATGAAATCCGTTTGTGTGCTACACATTACCTCCCTGTCAGAGGCAGTGCACGTGGCCATTGCCTACCTGCATGAGGGAACGTGAACTCAACACGAACTGAGAGAGAGAAAAGATTAAAAAGATTGTTTCTCTCACAGATGGTTTAAATACATGTAAATGTGTCCACTGCAAAAGTGTGCTGAACTGCTAAAGACTATACAACAGCACCCACAGACTTCTTGGATACCAATGTGTGACAGAACTTTTAAAGATTGGTGGACCTCATTTTTTCAAAGGTGGTATATAGCAATTGTCTTTTGTTTGTTTGTTTTTTCTTTCAATCCATGAGTCGTATGTTCTGTAATTTGCTCCAGAGACACTTGCATCAGAGATATTTACACCTTCATTTTAACTAAAATTTATCCTTGAAGGTGCAATATACTAATTTAGTTAAGAGCAGGTAATGTTATTGCCTGTGGGTTTATTTATTTATTTATTTATTTTTATTTATTTATTTATTTTTATTTACTTATTACCGCAAGATACAGGATTCGTAATGTTGATTTTCCGTTTTGGTGATTGGTTATCCGTCTCTCTGTACGTTCATCCACCATGGTAACATTTCTTTAAAAACGCTACTTCTACAGTTTTTTGTGTGATTTCAATGAAATTCGGTTCAAGTGTAGGCTACATCAAGATACATAACTCGTAGTATCGATTTTGAACTTTGATGAGCAGGTGTCTTTCTGTCTGTTCATACATCATATGTTAGCATTTCTTTCAAAATGATGCTAATTACTGTTACAGTTTTTGTCCAGTTTCAATAAAACCTGGTACAAGTGAATCAAGATACATATTTCGTAGAAATGATTTTCAATTTTCATTGTCCATTGATCGTTATACATACATAATTTTATATAATCGGCTGCATGGTAACACTGTCCCGAGGAGTCAAGGTACTGTCTCATCAGAGACTCTTGTTATGTAATATATTTTGTTTGTGTGCGCCGCTAAATTTGTAAAACATCCAAATTAGTTTAAAAATCAACAGAATTTGTGCATGAGTTTTGTACATTTCTTGACTTTCTTGATTCCGATTGGTCATTCTTTTACATAACAGCATGAAAATATTATGAATTTTATATAGAAGAATCACGAGTCTCACAACATACAGGCAGTGTGGAGTCTTTCTCCAAATGTTTTTGCTTTATCTTCTGAATATACTTGCGCTTACATGTACGGTATTCTGTAGGATTATCAAAAGCAGGGTTGGTGAGGACACTGACCCTTGTTCATAATACTTTTATTCTATCGTCTTGTATATAGATACCTTGTGCACTCAGAAGAAAATTATTCCTTGTTTAAATTCACTTCTGTGTTGTGTTGCAGAAAACTGGCAGAATTTATTGTGAAGTTGTTAATACTGTGTGACTCTAAAAGTTTGGGTTGAATTCTTGGGGTCGAGGCAATTCTAGTTTAGATCAGGGTGACCCTAATTGGGTCTGGGCGAACCCAATGCTTTGGGTCAGGGAGACCCAAAAAGTGTAGGTCGGGGACATCAGTTTGGGTCTGGGCGACCCTAAAATTTTGCTCAACATCCGACTAGGTTTTTGGGGTACGTCACAATTATACCCAAAATGTTTAGGTCGAAACTGGCAAAGGTTTTTCGGGGCCGAACCGCCAAAATCTCTTGTAACAGTGTATGTTGCGCCAACGCGTTAACCAACTGAGCCACACAGGCCCCTTATCAAGAACAGTTCATGTCTATGCTGGCGGATCACTCTGAGTTCAGTGCAAGCTCATGCTGTTTTTCTCATCGGTCATGCATGGGAACGTCTGGTAGCAAGCTGCGAATGGTAGTGGGTTCCCCCGGGCATACTCATCCTTATGCTGGCCGCCGTCGTATAAGGGAAATATTCTTGATTACGGCGTAAAACTTCAATCAAACTTATAAATATGTGTTGGCAGGACCCGCACTTTGTCAGGTGGTTGAAGTGCAGTCTCTGCGGCTGTCAGGCAAATCTCGTTGGCTCGACTGTGGCTTTAAGTCAGGAGGTTAGTCAGGTACCTGGCGAAGGACGATGCCTTTACTGTCGTATAACTGAAGAACTCCTGAGTACTGCGTTAAAAGACATGAAGTCGGATGTACATGTGTAAATCGAGGATGTGAGCAAGAAACTCGTCACATCTCGTTAAGAGCTTGAAAACCTTTCTTCTGAGTCTTTCTCCTGAGGTAAAACGTCTTTCTGCTGCGGTAAAACGCAACAAAACTGCGAATAAGACTTAACAACACACATGCACCACAGAGAGGCTAATGATACACATGTACCACAGAGACTCAACAACACACATGCACCACAGAGAGACTAATGATACACATGTACCACAGAGACTCAACAACATACATGTACCACAGAGAGACTTAACAACACACATGTGCCACACAGAGACTCAACAACACACATGTGCCACAGAGAGACTCAACAACACACATGTTCCACAGAGAAGCCCAGTTATAAAACAAACAAATACAAAGCTGCTAAATATATATGATTATGGCTGAACGCCAATTCACTAATATTGCAGTCGTATTGAGGCAAACGATGTTACGAATAAAATAAACCCTTCATTGCCATCAACCGACATCGTATAAGTGAAATATTCTTGAGTAATATGTTAAACAATAATCAGGTAAATAAGTATTGCCACCAATGCTCCCAGAACTGATGAGACGGTGAGATCTCAAAGACTTTGATGAATCCATATCCGACTTTGATTTGCTTTTTGAACCTGTATGTTTTGAACAATATGTTGCTTTGAAAGTGATAACGCTAATTCTGTTGCGAATAAACAGTTTGAGTGGGATTTTTATAGAAATTGATGTTCTTCAATGTATTAAAAATGATCATTTTCGTTATCAAAATGTGTCACTTGCCGTTTGAAACTTGTCTACTGTTGGTGTCCTCAATCGTAAACATCAGTAGTAAGCCAAATATCCAACGTACGACCTCAACGGATAAACAGTATTCAAGGTCATATTCTCAAAGACCAGGTAGGTTAACAAAGAATATAGAAAGAATATAGAAAATGTTCACAGCCTGGAAGTAAAGAATATAGAAAATGTTCACAGCCTGGAAGTAAAGAATATAGAAAATGTTCACAGCCTGGAAATAAAAGTTTTTTAAACTTACCACGGAAATGTCGTTCTTACTGGCGACGATTGCATTGTCAAGGTCAAATTGTTTACTGTCGTTAAGTTCTTTGGCAGGCATGATCAAAATCTCCCTTCGTCATTTTATAGATTAAGTCCTTTATTTAAATAATAAAAAAACAGAGTTCTAACAACTTAATGTCCATATTGAAACAAGCGATTATAGAATATTAACGTCAACGTTTTTTGCCATCGCTGCTAAGCTTAACAACCTCTTCTATTGTATGATTGTAGGTCAAGTGCTTCATTAGAAAGGGTGTCCTGCTACTTAATCGGGTTCCATAAACAGCAGTAAACACTCCATCAACATCATGTGCATTAGGAGAAGTCGTTAAATCGGATCAATATTACATATAGTGGGTTGATCAATACAATGGTGCAATTGCACACAGTGTAGTATGTGACAGCCTCGGCACTTACAGTCCTCCGGGTGACACAAGTAGTTCGGTAAACAAACCCTCTCCAACTGTGCCGTGGGGTGAGGGATGGGGGTGGATGGGGACGTTGAAACTAAAGGACTTTCAGGCATCACCTCATCCGGAAACTCGTTTACCAGCCGCCACTGACTTTTGCTTGCTTGTTACTGACTTGACCCACTCCACCCTAACGGTACAATGGCGTCTTGTGAATCAGTTCAGAAAATGGAATGTCGTTTTAAGCTATATAGCGTTCAATAAACACAAAATGTCATTTTCTCCCATTTTAGGTTGTTTTTTGTATAAATTTATTTGCAAACAGATTCAACTAAATGTATATAACTGATGGTGCATTTTGATTTTGATTCCATTCTGCTGCAGAGTTACATGTACGCCACACACATCCGTCTCTTCTTTTCTACACTTTTCTTACCCATGTATACACCCCGCCTCTTTGCGCCATATCTATTTCTGCTTTTTGAATACATTAGAAGTGGGTCTTTGGTAAATGTCTCTATATATTTAAAATAAGTTGAAACCATGCAAAAAATAATGTATTTTAGTTCGCCTACAAAGCATGAAGGAAAACCAGAAGTTAAAACATTATTGGTAAGTCTTCCTCAGACAATCACTGTCAAATGGTTCACTGGCTGCTCAATACTGCGGAGCTGAAACTCCACATTATATTATCCACTTGCATTCTATATTTTGCATCAAAGGTAGGTGCCATGTTGCATAACACATTGATTTCTTATTGTATAAGACATCGAGCTTACATGCTGTGTTTACCCACACGGAGTATGTTGGGATTTCTCTCCATGAATCGGTATGGATTCAGAATTGGTGGGATTACACATTGGCGAATGCAGGTTAATTTCTCTTATTTAAAATGTATGTTCGCCGTATTATGAAGCAAAGTTGATTCTGACATCAAGGATTGTCTCTCTATCAAAGAAAAGCCCACAAAATAATCCGAAAACACCATGTGTAAAAAATTTAGTAATCATTTTTATTGCACAAAATATATGTGTATGTATATTTCACATCACAGTTGAGAACATGTAAGGCATTTGTATACAATCATTAAACACATATGTGTATAAAGATAACACAGATAGGAAGGTTAACTCCTGATGTCTCAAAAAGGAAAAGAGGTGAATTTTACACCTAGCTTTCACAAACAACGTTTACATATCGTATATATATATATATATATATATATCATAGATTAATTATAAAAGCCTTTTTATTTGCGTTCACCTTAAAGAGTTGTTACTCTTATTTAGGAATTTTACAGGAAATACATGTATATATTTTGATGGCTTTCAGGTTCTAACTTTTGCGAAAAATCTATTTATGTCTGCAAATCGATAATTATGTTATTCCATTTCTTTAACACATGCTGACAAATAGATGATAGAAATATATGGTATTTCTATTTTTAACAGTTGGACTGTATTTATTAACGCATAAGCAAATGTGATCAATTTGCCATATCGTCCTTGTTGAATGGAATCTCACGAATGGTAAATACTCCAAGTATTGACTTCCTAGTATCGACTGCTGTTCAAGCCGAAACCGGTTATTGCAAACACAACAACACACTGGAAACGAATGAAGAGATCCAGTGAAATAACCATGTGAAAATCTCGTCTGAAACTTGTGCTAAAGGTGGCCAATGAATTGATAAATAAACTCCTCTAGAAAGAAAAAGTATAAAAAATGTAAACAGATACTTGTTCGCGTGTTCTGTACATAGGACGTGTGCTCATGTGTTTCAAATAATAAAAATATAAATCCCAAAATAGCAGAGACATTGCTTAAAGGTTCTTTCCCTCAGGCATATCGAGTGACTAGATGCAAAACCTTCACATCCTTGTACAAACACTACAAATGTAAAGTATTTTGTCATAATTTTGTCATATTAAGTGAAATGACCTAACATGAACACCACAGCTGGATATTACGGCAGATTAGTTAATTACAATGAAATCAGAGGTAAATGGTACAGACATTATCGACTGGTTATTTTGTTGAAGAGAACGAAATAAATCAGCACGAGCAAATTTGCAACAGCGTCGACATGCTAGAGGAAATCGACCTCCTTTTGCATCCAGTCCCCTCTTTAAGTGTAAGGTTTATATTAAATAGAATGTCGAACATTTTACTCTTTTTAAACCGGCCGATCAAGAGACGGTCAGAGTTACAAATTCATCTGCATATCGCATATAATATATATTTCTGTATAAAAACAGAAAATCGTTTTGAGATAATCAGATTGAATTTTCGCTGGTATGAAACTTCTAAATTTAACAAACATTTACTTTCTTTGTGGGCTAATTTTCGGTTTAGGGGCATGGTCATTTAAGTTCTAATACACTTGCCTTATCATTATGCTTATTAAGGCTCCACAATTCAAGACGTAATAAAACAAAATTCTAGTTTTATTTCATTAAACATTAAATTGAAATCGTGAACATTGAAATCCTTTTGTTGAATTTCTTTGAAGCTATACTTAGTCTTAGGAGCTATTTTCATCCTCTGAAAGCAGGATAATAATAATAATCATGAATCAGCTGTGAAGTAAATGAGTGGAATATTTTGATTCTCCAAATTAACACCAGTGAATGGGGTTGGAATTACGAACCATTCTAGCTAAGATAATTCTATTGCAAACAGAGAATACCATGCTCTGCACAACTGAACCGACCAGGGTTAAGATGAAACTTGATGGAACTCTACGCGTTCTCGCCTTTTATGTGTGGTACTGAGTGTGAAATGGGAAGGCATCCACTGTTTATACTGCAGTAATCACATCGACGATATCGTCTAGGATGTGGTGTTTTGGGACAAAACAAAACGAGGACCGACGGAACTGACGTTTTCAGTGAAACTGAGAATAAACACCAAACGTTACATAACACGTTTGTTCTTTTACAATAATCGAGATTTACATTATAGAACTTCTAAAGGAAGTAGTTTTGATTTTTCTGTTTATTTGATTGGTGCTTTACATTGAACTCAAGAATATTTCACTTGTGCGACAGCGATCAACAATATGGTGAGAATTATTTTTGTTCATAAATATCAGTCGAAGAGTGTTCTACAAACGCATTGAGCAAAGCAAACTTGTTCCAAAGAAATACCTACATATCTACATATCTAAATATCTACATAATTATACTTTGACATGTTCCAGGCTACTTCCGGCATGCGTGCACTTATACTGGTGTCATAATAAGGAGTAGTTGTGTTCAACACATCACACGAGAAATAGCTAGGTTGTTCACGAAGCGCACACGAGTACACTGTACCCAGGTAACAGGATATTTTCAGTACCTCTGATGAAAATATTTAGAAACTTTCCATGTAACAGGAACAGGAGTTTGTGATGTCGCTTTCCGCCTTCGAACTATTTCTAAACAACGGCATCTGTGATATATGACCAGCAACAGGAGATTCCCTAGGCAGGTGGCTATAGGGATCATTATGTGGAAAAATGCGCAGTAGTTTTGTCTGCAGCAGAGGTCTACCATTTTGTTTAAGGTGTCATAGGTCTAAGGTTTCGACTAACAGTCGACTGGTGATGGGTTTCCCAGACTCTCAATTTCCTGCGAGATCTCGATGGCTCTTGGAATAAACAGATATTAGTACAAGAAAGCCAAACATGCAAGTCACAATCAAATTACCTCGCATTTAGCGCTTACACCAGCAGTGTTGTACCGTCATATAAATTACGAATGAGGTAAAATTGCAAACAGGTACTGTCGCAAATAAACTATAATATCACAAAAGAACTTTGGACGAATTTGTGTGCTGTCAGCAGTGTACATGTATATGAAGCTAGTATTGGCCATGTACTCATCCGCACATCTTCTCCTTAGGGTTATTTGATGGTATGCCAGCTAGATTAGTCATGGTGGTCAAACAGAAATGTTTCAGGCGGAGGTGTCTGGGGTTTAAAGGCAACTAAGTGCTCCAAATGACAGTGCCCTTTTCTTTGTCCATATCTTTATCCATATAATGTTATTATAGTCTTCTGTTTTAAAAGGAAGATTTCAATCGAGCGTCTCCAGCATACATCCCAAGAGCCACTTCAGGTGATATGGTTTAAGAAAAGGACACGCGTGCGCACAATGAGTTATACGGACGGACAACGGTTTGCAGTCGCAGATATGACCGAGTGTTACGTCACGTCTTATGAGAAGCCTCAAAGCATCGGCTGAAAAGCGACACACCATTAAGCACGCGATATGTGTCGTTATTGTTACAAGAATCTCGCGGAAACCATGCTAGGCTTTAAACATCGGACGGTGGAGGCTTCACTTTGTCCCTTGTCATTACATTTTGTCACTCTCTATCCATTCACGATGTATAAAGTTTACGTGCAGGATTCCTGACCAGTTATCTGTATCTTGCTCAAATTTGATACGTTTGATATGACTCTGAATTTCAAATACAACGTGAATTCACCAATGAAAGCATTACTTTGAGCGATGGTCAATATGACCAATGAAATCATTGGTCGCAGACCCTTGAAAATTAATGCTGAACAGTCGTACATCACAAATGAGGTAATCCACACAGACAGTAGTACAAACCTTCACAATAACTTGTGAGACATTATCGGTTTCACTATATTCTGTGCCCAAACCATTTTAGTTTTTCATGCAGATGTCCACAAATCAACTACCATAACCTCCATTCTCAAATCCTATTGCGCTCTCATGTTTAGTTCTAAGCTCGTCCATGGTAGATTTCGCAGCACATACTTTTATCTTATCTTATTCTTTATTAGGCTACGAAAATCAGCCTTTGCTTTTTCTGTGGTTTTGGGCGCCCAAATTCGTCGTATTTCACCTGGTTCGCCCAAGGAGCATTGTTCGACTGTCCCATGCTTTTCATTTCCATGGCGCGCATGCTCTCCCACGGGTCCGCGTTGTGGCTGTACAACGGGTTGTAGTTGGAACTGAACATGGCCCTGAACCCTGCCTTAGGGTCATCGTTGTGCCGTGGGGGCGCAGCTGTTTGTGGCCAATTGACATCTTGACGAGAGGTCGACGGAGTCTGGATGGCGTCTCTGTTGGAGCCGTCATTCCCTCTGGTGTTAGACACAGTAAACAAGGCTGCTTGGGCCGCTAAGGAATCGGCATCCGAGTTCCTACTGAAGCGATCTTCCATTTCCATAGAGGCTGGCGTTCTTGCGTTCCTTGACTGCCTGTTCGGGCCGTTGTCGATGGAGCTCATTCGGTCGTTCTCGACAAACGGCGGAGGCGTGTGTTTCCGAGCTGTGCTGTTGACGAGTGGTGATTTGTCGTCGTATTCGAAGATTTGTCCGGGAACGGAACGGTTATCACTTATTTCACTCCCGGAACGCGACGTCCTTCCTTTGACAATCTGATTGGATGCGAGAGCCTTCTCGCCACCGGAACTAATACGATCGGTGCCGTCCGGATTTCCACGGGATCCTTCGTCCATGTTCGGAGCATGCACGACACCGTCTTTTCTGTGCTTTTTCTGCCTGTTTCTTTTCCGGATGTACCGACGGCACTTGGCAACGCAGTAAATGGCGCTGCAACCACCGTAGACCAGCACGATCAGAGGCAGGACCACATACATAGCCATGTTGTTGTTGTCTTGAAAGAAGGCCTCAATTGGACTTACTTGTTGCGTGTCGTTGGATGTTGATCTCACGTGACGCGACGGCACCTTTCTTGGAAGCATCTCGCTGGCTGGTTGTAAACGCTCAGACCACCGAATCGGAACGGGTGACACAGAGACTCTTAGGAGCAAAACTGAAAAGAAAGGGAAATACGTAATGTGAATCAGATTATATGACCAATCAGTGTACAAAGTACTTAACAACAACCTATGATAGATGCGGTAGGTAAATTTAAATCCCCTCAGGGTCTTGACATTTAACGTGATATTTAAATGAAAACGCAAAAATCCAGTGGATATAATGAGAGCACCGGCCTTTGGGCATTGCATCCAGATTGTGCGAGGAATTCATATCAAAGTTCATTCTGCACTGCCATCTCTATGGAACGTTCAGATCTCCTTTTATTTTGCTCGGTGTTTTTGAATTGAGTCTGAATGTGACGTAGATTATCTACACACTCAAAGTGTGACACCGATGTTATTTTGTACATGTATTCAATGCGATGATGTGTATTCAATGACGATATTTGAATTAAGTCTACACCAGTGACGTCTAGTGTATTCCATTCAATATCACAGCAATGTTTTTTACCTTTATGTCATTCTGCGTAAACCATTGTGCTGCATGCAGGTGGTGTGCTGTTGTTTCTTAAACACTTTCAAGAACAGTTAAATTGACAAGGGGCCGGATTTCACGTGTGATGTGTGACCGTCTGGCAATATCGCACTGTCGTCGCAGCTATAGGTTTACTCTCTTGGCTGTTGTCCTTTATATTTTCCCTATATAAAGCCCTGTCGTTCAGATCTTGTCATGTTTACTAGCGTACCTACATTGTAAATAACCCGTGTTTATATATTCACAGCATATTCTGTATTTTACCACAAAAAACACTTTACAAAAGAAATAATTAGAGTTAAAATAAGAGAATAGAGTAAAGCTACAAGTGCCTTCTGCACGTTTACACTGTTAACATACTATTGAATTGATTCCCTCGGCTTACCTGTTAACGTCAAATTGCTGTATAATATTGGGGGCCCACACCTTTTACAGCGCTTTGGCTGCGGAATAACAAGGGATGAGCTGACTGTTTTGAAATCTACAGAAAGCCGTTTAACTGCACATTAACTGACACAATGTCACTGCATTTATTTATTTCATTGGTATCTTACGCCGTACTCAAAAATATTTCACTTCCTCGACGGCGGGGAGCATTATGATGAAAGGAGAGTCAACGTCACTGTAAAGCAATACAGCATTTGCTCTTGCAATGCAGAGAAAACTGTATGTACACTTATAATGCGGGTTATCTATAGGCTCAAGCTAGTTTGCAGTTCTTCAGTAAAACATATTGTACACGAAAGCATACATATTTTCATGTTCACATTATGGAAAACACGTGAGCCATTATACTGATGAGGTAATGATAATTTTCCATACTTTGAGTTTAAATTCTTCAAAAAACCATAATGTTGTCCTTCTGTTATTAAAGAAAGGTGCGTAACGTGGTATAAGCATTTGAACACATCGGTGAAGTCTTTTAAAGGAATTGAGAAGTTGTGGTTTAAATATTTATGGGCATTATGGTAACTCTTTTTAATAGTACACTGAAGTCTATATGTTCTGCGCAAAATACAATCATTAAAAAACAAGAGTCAAAACCTGATAGATAAAGAATGATGATCCTAACTGCTAATATGTCATTTATGTGATTGGAGTTTGGCCATCTATGCGATCACGATAAGTTCAAGACTAGCGCGCGCTGACTTGCTCTCTGGCCGTACGTCCGGCAGCAACCTGCGGATGGTCGTGGGTTTCCCCAGTTCTGTGCCCTGTTTACTCCCAATATAATTGTTGTATAAATAAAATATTTTTAACAGTGCGAATCAGTTTGATTATGTTTTAATTATTGTGTCCATTCTTTGTCTGCAGCTATGGAACATCACTGCATCACATCTGGTTTAAAGTTTTTTTTACAGCACATTAAAAACAGATAACAGTATGATGCCTTCCAGCCTGTGACCATTTTTAACCATTTCTTAATGGCTGCTGCTTGCCTGCAAGATATCTCCTGCGCTATGCAACTGCACCTCTAAGCCGTGTGTGTTTTGGTGATTACATGACAAATTTTGACATTTTTGCACATATATTTTAATATACACCACCCTGCCTATCGACAAAGTTTATGGGGATGTCGTCCATGGGACATGTGGGACAACATAAAGGATATACAAGTTGCGGCGGATGGCCTTATGATATGACGAACTGCCTCCACGACTGAAATGGGGACACTATGCTGCAAACAAGACAATCAGTACAACTCTCATGTTAAACAAGTTCTGAGGCATGCTGAATAGGGTGTTTGTGGACTACCCATGGTTGATAGAGAGGACAACAAGGAAGTTGTGTATTCCTGTAATATTTTAGACAAGAACAACTGAGGAATTGTGGACAATGCTCTGGACAATAATCTTGCGCTGAAGCAAATATATGCCATGCTGCTGTCATGTTCATCAAGAGTTGGACATGACCGTATTTTCTTCTGAAAATATACTGTTGTGAATTCATGTTCTGGTTTTTAGTGTATCATCATTTCACTTGGTTGTTAAAAGTTACCAAATATAATTCATTTTATTGTGGTTACTCTGGGATTTTATTATTTCACATATATGGAGGTAGATAGGACTTTTACTGTTTGTGGTTTATATTAACGATCTAAGCAATGTAACAGACATACTTAATGTCATTCTCTTTGCAGACGACACCAACATTCTTATCCAAATTTTGAGGACGCCATGACTACCATGTCGCAAGAGCTCATAAAGCTATTTGACTGGTTTTATGAGAATAGGCTGTCGCTCAATTTTTGGAAAACCAAGTTTATTGTTGTGTCTCCTAACGCAAAACGCGGAATCAACTTCGATCAACTTATTTAACTAGGGCTGACCAGATTAAATATATCTCTAAAAAGGTTACAAGAAAGATAGGAATTACCAATGACATCAGAGGGTCTGTGAACAAAAAAAAACTCCTACTACTCTACTACTCGCTGATTTTCGCATACTTATCGTATTATAATGTCCTCTGGCTAAACACATACTCAACTCGCTTACGTTCACTTGTCCTTGTACAAAACGCGCTGTTAGAGTTATTTACTTGCCAAGGAGAAGAGACCATACACAGCCATTATTTGCTCAGTATAAGATCCTGCAATTTTTTAACTGTCCTAATTTGTGACTGCTTGCATGGTTTATAAATTTCTTTACCACCCAAAAAAAATCATTAAGGCCTTTCAGCAATTATTTCTCGAAGCTTAGAAACCAAGAAAACCAAAAAATCAATTTATACCAACCTTTCTTCAAATAAAGTCTATCGTATTACACCCCGTTGTTTTACATGCGCATGGGAATGGAACAAATTACCCTCAACTCTCAAACACACATATTGTTTATTTCTGTTTAAGTAGAAACTTAAACGCTACTTCGCTGAGATGTAGCCTGTCCAGAAATTATACCATATTTCTAAGCATGGAATCTCCGTGGCTCAGTTGGTTAGCGCGCTAGCGCAGCCCAATGACCCAGAAGCCTCCAATGAGGTCGCTGTGAGTTCAAGTCCAGCCCGTACGTGGGAAGCTCTGCCAGCAACCTGCGGACGGTCGTGGGTTTCCACCGGGCTCTGCCAGGTTTCCTTCAACCATGCACACCAATCAAATAAATAAATGAATAAGTATTGTAACGAAAACTTCAGATACTCTAAAATTTAATTTATTCCCCTGCCCCAATCATGTGTCTACTGTCGATTTACCCTTTTGATCTTTTGATCTTGAAGGGATAGAACAAGCCCCATGGTGTTTCAATCCCGCCACTTCGATTTCCCTCTATTCATATTGTCAGTATCTGTGTTTGTGGTGAATGAATAAACTCAATTCAAACACAGAGAGACGCCGGAGTGTTTTAAACATCATATATAAAAAGATAATGTGTGGCTGTCTCTATTTTTAATTGCTGATCAGCCCCTCACCAAGAATTGGTGATCAGCCCATCGCCAAATAATTGATGTCATGGCGATTTTTTAATCTCTAAAGCTCAGCATATACACGAGCCACAACTGAACTTGTGGCACGCAATTGGTAACGTCGCACGACAGGTTGACCGATATAGATGTAACGACCTCGAGCTACAAGTCCAGACGAGTGGCGTTTACTTCACATAAACGAAAGCTTATGAGATGGGTCTAAAGCTCTCGTATATGCTGAGCTTTACGTGAGATTCTTAGACGCGACTCAACTCTACTCGACTGGTCGCACCTACTTGGTTCCACTCGCCAAGGACATTCGACTATGGAAAGAATAGACATATAATTAACGAGTGCAACTCCAGTTGAATTGCGTCGTTATTCCGCAGAGGAAGAACACGGACGATTAGGTCTTGACGCAACAGGCAAGATGAGTCCAGTAAGTCCTTATTCGTTCGTGTATATGCCCAGTTTAATACACTCCAGAGAACCAACATGGAAACAGCTCCCATTATAACAATATGAAATTTATTTATTTATTTCTCTGTAGTATTAAGTACGTGTTGACATGTACGGCTGCACAATTGCTCTTTATTGCAATCAATAATTTGACAAACACTCCCTTCCTTAATGGCGTAAGCACAAAACTTGACGGCTCTTATTCAAAACATCATCTCGAAAATTGAAAATTAGCAATCACCAGTTATCATCAAAAGGTAACTCAGAATTTATTTATATATTTAAATGGTGTTTCAGGACCGCACCTCCACTTTTCTTTCATTTATGCCATGGCCTGATCATGAATAAAAAAAAACAGCTCAAACTGACAGCTGTGCTTCACCAGATACTTGGCAAATCTCCGGGTAAGACACAACCTAAGAACTGATATATTTGGACTATCGCATCTTTCAACATCATTTAGGCTTTCGCGAAGGAGAAAAGCCTTAATACTGTCAGGTTTATATTATTTCAACATCTTGCAAACTTGCTGAAAAACTTTTTGTAATCTAACACCGTCTTCTGGCAATTTGGTACCATTGGATGTTGTGTTCTACCGTACGGTGTTAAAAATATTGCTACGTAACTTACGAACAATCATGATGCAGCGTAATATTTTAAACTGTTGACATGCTTTTTCTCCCTTGTAACATGTCTTACGCTGTGTATATGTACAAATGCGTCGTAAAACAGATAAACTGCAATAATCAGTATATATACGCAATAAACTGGCGTAGTTGTGCGCCAAAAAGTCTTATACATTGACTTATGGGTTTTCTTTATTTGGGTGCCAAATTGCACCAATTTATTCTGTATATATACCGATGGTTGCCGTAAACTAATTCTATACCTCCATTCAGCATTTTCATCTGTTAAGTATAAAACTGTTTATCACAGTGTTTTTCTTTTCACAATTTTACACTTAGAAAAAAATCACAGTTTAAGAAAGAGTATCGGTGCATATATTCTTAAAAGTTAATAATTTTTTCTTTAAAGACATTTAAACTCTATCTCTGGAAATATATGTACCAAAGCCCTCCAAAACAGGTGGTTTGAATTTTTTTCATTTCCTCCGGTAGCTTTCCGGCTTATAATTCTACAACAACGCAAATATTTATTCTTATCCACTTATACTCACTGTAGGCAAGAAGAATCCCCGATGGCAAACCTCTTACGAAGATATTCATCGTAAAGCCAACCGCCATTTTGTGAAGTGTTGAAAATGCTCAGCCACGTGTGACTAGGTAAACTCTGGTGATTTCTGCCGAACTACTTCCCTGTGTTTACCAGCACACAATCAGCCTCGCTTTGATCCTTTTTTGACAAAGTATCTGGTCAATTAAAGGATATCGAAGAGAAATGTTTCCTTGTACTGAAAGTTCCACGTCTTAAATTGTAAGTAACATTCCAGACAAGCCTATAGTGGCTTTGTACTCCGGATACATAGAACAGGAGTTCGGTTGAGCTCTTGTTAGGACGTCAGACTTAGTTGAGACTCACTGGTCAGATATCTCGAAGAACAGTTGTCCTATTTCACCGCCGAGAATCCCTTGTTAGGCAATTCAGTAAACCATGATGCCGTATACGAATGAAATCCCACCTAAAGTACAACGTTCAAAGGGTTGGACAATCGGTCTGATAGTTACCTTTCCTGGCTTTAAGTTGTAAATGGACGACTGTAAACCACAGCAATTTCAGTAGGATGACTTAAGTCACGTATAACCAATGGTTTTGGATTGCCGCACTAATCCAATAACCGTGTTCCTCGAGCATTCCTTATGACGTCAACTGTCTTGTTGATAGTTTCTTCAGGCGAATTTGTCCCGCCACTGCTGCTAAAGAGCAGAACAATGTCTTAGAGATTAATTTATCTCACCAACACTGACGGACCACGCTGTTATTCCGAACGCCCAGAACCTACTGGTGGAACATGGATAACACCAGCACGGTTTTGTTCGGTTCTCGTGTCGATCTGCACCAGAATTTCCAGTCGATATAACTCTTATCCACACCACAGACACAAAAGATGGTCGACGTCTCTATGACAACTCCACAACAATTCCAACGTCCCGCTGACAGTCTACCAAGGCGGCCTTATTGATTAAGCCACTTACCTGCATCGTTGCCATCCAATGTACTTTCGTGACTAAAATATTGATGGGACGTCCCTTGTCCCAGGCTTTGTGTTACTCGGTTTCCGCTGTCGCAAGCCACACCGCTTTGAATTAACAAGGTATGGTTGGTTTTGTCCTTTAAACAGAAAGCCCATTGTTTTCCGCAATTCCTACATGTCCGGGTACCATGGCTCATAATGGTTTTGAATTCAGCCGAGTTGTATTCATCTGACCTCTGACATCAGCTATGACAGAAGTCCTACAATTACTATGCGAACAAACACTTGACATTTGACGTCATTTGAAATGTCTAAATGTGTTTTAAATGCTGTGTTGTCATCACATGTAATATATGCTAGTCACAATATCACAAATGCTGTGTGAAACGTAAACAGGAAACCACACTGACGCTTGACTTCTTTGTTCGCCTGTGGTGTTACGTTGATTTCAAAATGAATACGGTCATGGAGCGACGTATATACAAAAGGTTACTCGTCGCCAAGTGACTACAAAACTCTTGAGGATGACGCAGACCCATGCATACATACTTACATAGTGAGTGAAACCAAAGCAGCGATGAAAGAGCTGTAGTTGGCAAATGTTAACACGTAATCCAACCTCTTTGTCAATTTACATCGGTTACCTTCTTTTTTCTTTCAAGATGTTACCGGCAACCACAAGGATGCAAACTTAGATTTCTTCCTTATATGAGACTCGAGACTCACTCCTGGATATTATGTCCAATGGCAAGTCCGGCAAAATTTGTTCTTGACCATTATGGCAGCGTATTCGAATCCACAAGGATTGTAGCCTTACACCAGAAGGTAGGAATGGTACCATGGGGTGCGCTGCATGATTGCTGCTTGCATGATTGAAAACTGTTTACAGTTTCTACTCGCATAAATCAATCCTATTCATCACTTTATATCATCATGGTTATTAGACAGTTGGTGTTAAAAGTTGGTTTTCATATAGCTGATTGGTGTTTTACGCCATACTAAGGGATATTTCACTTATTGGACGCCGGCCGGCAATTTGGTGAGAGGAAACCTAGCACACCGTGTGGGGAAACCCACGACCATTCGCAGATTCCTGGCAGACCTTCCCAATTGCGACCGGAGAGGAAGCCAGCTTGAACTAAGGTTGGTATTGGACCTTGCGATTATTGACCTGGAACTCCCATTTTGTTTGACTGCTGGTAACTACAACCTTCCCACACAAGTGAAGACACAAATTCCTGGACTACAGATAAAGGGATAATACTTAACATTTCTGTATAATGTGACAATGTGAAGCATAAAAAGCGTAAAACATCGTGCATTGGATACTGATCCGGACCACAGCTAAAATGTAATTAATTAATTAATTTATTTTATTTTAACAGCCTACAGAAGAATATTGTATTTATACAACAGCAGCCAGCATCATGAAGGGAGGAAACCCAGCGGAGCTCTCCGGAAAACACAAGGCAATCCGCAGGTTGCTGACAGGCTTTCCAACACCAAAATTTAAAGAATTGATGCTTATCCCATGGAAAATCTTATGTACAGTATTTCATCGAAATCCATGCATAACCTTTAACGTGAAATTCCTGGCAGAAAGACAAACAGACGAACCCACAGATACACAGACAAATGAACGCCCTTTAAAGCATAAACACCTTTGTGGAGGTAATGACTCAATAAATAAACTGAGAGGAATCATTACGGGTAGAGTGATAACATAGACACCTAATGGCCGTGGGTCAAATCAATTCAAATCGAGAGATGCAGACGTCATTTGATCGTGATCGAGGGAAACAAGAAAGTCACGGTGACTTTGAAATTGCTGGCGGAAATAATGACTGGAGTCCCACAAGACGGGCCAATACCGATATAAGGTTACACTGCAGCGTGGCAGTTGCGCAATTGACTAATAGAGATTCGATCTGAAAACACTTTTATTTCACGGTACCTAGGCCTATAATGAATAAAAGCTTCAAGTAAAAGTTAAAAAAGCTGGATAAATGTCAACGGCACTTGCGAACAAATTCAAGATACGGAAATATAAACTTGACTTTTAAATAGTGAACAAATTAACAAACACTCTTAAAAAACATTGAATTATTCATATGCCAGCGTTCTGCTGGATATGTGTTTTGAATTATGCGCTTCTGGTGATGAAGTGTGTGGGGTGGAAGGACTGATGGAACAATAAGTTCGATGCATCGATGTCGTTGTCAAAGACAGGGTTATTCAGGATTATCCTGATATCACAGTATTAATCATCATCACCAACAACAACCACAACAACAACAATGAAATAAGTCAGGCTTGTCGACGTAAACCACACTTTTCCTTGAAATCTTGTCAGTACAATATAAACACTGTTGACAGTTTCGTTATCTTGATATGGCTGGTTGTTTCCACATTCTAACTGGAAGCTGGATAATTCCTGACTAAAATTTGCAAACGAATTAATAACAAATTTTGTCACACATGATGTTCCTTTCTTTCTGGCTTAATGTTCAGCAGAAAGCTTGAAATTACTTCCCCTTATAAATCGAAATTTTCACATTTTCACTGTTGTGTATAAGCTCAAGAGGACGCCACATATATAGTCACAAATGATCTTGTTCTAACTTTTGACGTTATTTTAGCCTTTGATATTAGTTCAGGAAAATTTCTTCATATTTAACTCAGTCAATGTCATATATCAGAATATATTTACTTAAAATAACTCATATCAATGAGTCTTTCCATATATAAGGAATATATTTACTAACACAATACTACCTGTACAAAAACTTACGTAGATCTTGTTTAATCCCATTAAATGATGTTATGTTTCTGAAACTTTTGTAAAATTTCAGTTCTGTCTCAATGGTGTTCAACGTAGTGCTTTAGAAATATTCTCTTTTATTATTGCGGTTGAATTTATGGTTGGAGAGAACCAGAGTCTCTATCACCTACCTGACAAACTTCCTGACATGAAGCAGATACCTGTACCTCAATTTGTCTATGATCTGAAAAAATCACAACGAACCAGCCCTTAAAGCGCCTAAGGCACCGAGAGCCTAATGTGGCTCTGTGGGATTCCCGTCATGTAACATTTAAAAAGTCCAGCTATAGCTTCCTTCGCGGCTGTCTCAGTAGCTCTTTAAAATCCCATAAATTTGGTCTGTTTTGCTGTTTAAGTCTGGTGGCACGAGGAAAGGTCCAACATTTGGGTATCTCTCGATCATGTTTTTTTGTCAGTGACTAGCTCAGCCATTCCATCATCTGCCACTGATGCGCTTATCTCAGTGTAAAATGTGTCGTTGATCATTTAGCTCTTTGAAAGATACGTAACCTTACCCTTTAGCGATAAACTACTTGAATCAGTTTTTTAACATATTATATATAATTCTGTTCCGCGTAACCAGTAATCGATCAAAGCAACGAGAATATAATCCAACAGATCTCTAACCCAGATCCCAGCAGACCATCCGACTTGAACGTCGATTACATCCATGTGACATTTAATCCCGTGTATATACACCCATTCTTCATGTTCAACAAATGATGCATTCTGGATAATTGCCACGGTATCAGTTAGGATCCTACAAAGGATAGAGGTCGCAGAGCTCTGGATACCAAACCGGCTAATCAATGTCACTTATCACTGTATATACAATTACACAGTGCTTCTTGGAGAACACACATGCCCATTGTCCTCTTTATTTCTGGCATT
The DNA here is from genome assembly GCA_016165875.1 of Acanthopleura granulata. Lineage (NCBI taxonomy): Eukaryota > Metazoa > Mollusca > Polyplacophora > Chitonida > Chitonidae > Acanthopleura > Acanthopleura granulata. Next base: position 291,867 of record JABBOT010000017.1, read on the forward strand.
GTCTCCCATGACGCGTGCCTAATTTTCTTTATCTGTTCAGGAATATAGATTTGGCGTCGCCCATTGATAATGAGCCGTTGGAATGTTTGGGATCCAGGCGTGACACGAATGATGATGGGCAAATACAAGGTGGGTTGTCTCGAGAAACCAAACATACACAGCCAGTAACAATGGCCTTCCATTGATTTTTGTGGACTGCACTTAGTTTCGCTTTTTTCCTAATCTATATGTATTTCATGATCATAACTAATGCACTGACAAGAACGTAAGCGTTCGATGAAGAGTTGAGTAGTCGTATATACGACGTCTCAAAGAATACAACGTATTACACCGTGTAGTGCTGTGGCAGGCCCTTTGCATGTCAGCATAGATTGGGAAAGATGTAACTAAAACAGCAATGATCGATATGATGGCTGGCGCCTCGAAGTGTTGTATAGATGAAGCTGAAGTTTTAGACCAGCTCATAATATGATGAACATATTTCTTCCAGGTTAAAACGTTACAGAAGTGTCGAATCATTCGACAAAAGTAGCGGTTTTCTTGATCTCGTTCTGGATGCCTCCATCCTTGAGTTACATTGTTCTCTCCAAACTGTTACATCTGCCTCTTTGTAGTGATCAACCATCAAGTGACTAAGTATTTTGTTTGACTAGTGCATCGCCAACTGAGTAAAATGTTTCTTATTTTAATAAGCTCTTCATCCCTCTCCGCCAAGCAGATGAAAACGAAAATAAATACCGTGTATTCACTAGTGAACTTGATATAGATTAATGCCCTCCTCGAAACTATCAAATTCTATTACTGGTTCTCTTTACAACAAAATCAAGAAAGGTTCATTTGCCTTCGGCTGCATTGATCCACAATGTCATTAAAAATGTCCTTGTTCGGTATCTTCTAAGTGGAATTTTACAAACAGACATCTCTGATCATTTCATAATTTGAAAATTCCTTCCAAACAACCATCATCAACTTACAAACCATCATTGCATAAATTTACAGTTAAAAAGGACCATTTTTTGTAACAAAACCGTTCAAGAACACTAACAGGGTAAGCCTAGTTTCTGATCAAACAGATGTCAATGTTGCCACGGCTTTAATATTTCAAAAAACAAATTCAACAACACCCATGTTATGTTCTTTCCAACAAATTCGGCCATACCAAAAACCACGAACACCCAGATAACTCGCTTCATTTTGGGTCGAGTTCAGTTCAAGTCTTTATCTTCCATTTAATGAAACAGTAAGATACATTTCAAACATTGTGCAGATCTTACCGAAATAAATTAAACAACACCATTCGACATGACAGAAAAACACTAGGAGTTTAACCATGACACCAAAAGAACTTGGACAATCATTCATGAATTAACGAACAAGGCGTTCTTCATACAGATAAATCTAAATGGCCTCTTATTTGGACATTCAATAAACCTGACAATAGACGTGTACATGATTAGTTAATCAGTTCCGTTTTAGGCACCAAATAAGTACATGAATCTCACCATGGAATTCGTTGTACGCACGTGTTGTAGAAGACCTCAGTGCATGTCAAAATATTTTCGAAAGAGAGAGGGAGAAATAGCAATAACTAGTACAGACGAGGCAATGTGGGATTACACCAGGATACGTTTAGCCCAGATGAGTTGGAACTGGAAACACCTGGTAATTTTTAATTATATGCAAATATATAAAACAATTATCTCCTAATTACCACTAACTGCGTATTATATTGAGGCTATTCAGCTTCAACTGAGTCGAAATTCCCTCCGTCCCATCATCCCTTCTAGATTTAGATGTCTTACGGCCCTTGACATTTACAAGTACTTAAAAGTGCTCCGTATATTCCATTATTTTACTGCTTTGTTCAATGCCGTTTTACAAGATCAGACACATTTTTTATTAAACTAAATGCATACCTATAGAGTAAAATGCAAATGAATAAATCATTGTGAGGGGTTGAAAAGGATGTATAGTAATTTGATTGATAGAGAACAAACTCTTCAAAATGCTTGCCAAGATATCCCCGTGTTGCTGTTCTGTTTAATACATGTGATATGCAAACAGACATACAGTAGAAAGAATGCTATCAAATTTATTGGATAGAAAAAACTAACATAGATAAAGTTATGTACTTTGCAATGTACGTAACGATCGCCAAAGAGAGACAATAACTTTCTTCAGGTACAAGCAATGCTCGTTTCAAAAATGCTTAGCGTAACACGGGAGACAACTCCGATCGGAACTCTGCAGTTGAACTTCAAGCAATCAGCCTTGGAGATGATGTATCAATTGATTCAACAGAGTATTGAAAGGCAATGTGATAATGGCTTCCTAATCCTTGCCCACTTACAATCGAGCAAATTTCCCATGTTTATAGGCTAAATCACCAAGCATTCTTCTCGTTAGTGAATGGCAGTATTCCTATAATCTCTTCTTGCGCTTGTACACAGAGTTAGTGACAAGCAATGTTACTACAACTTTTCCCTGCCTTTCCAGTTAATGACAAGAAATGTTGTTGCTATAAATCCTCGGCGTTTATCTAATTAGTGACAAGTAGCGACAAAGCAGAGACGTCATGATTTCTCCCTACTCAACACGTTAGTGACAAGTAGTGACAAAGCAAAGATGTCATGATTTCTCCCTACTCAACACGTTAGTGACAAGTAATGTTACTCCTTAATTATCTATTTGTTCACAATGGTTGTTGCTTGGTCTTTCAAGTTGGATGACAAGAAATGTTGACATGATTTGTCTTATTTAGGGGTAATCTTTGGCTTTCACCGGCTCGGATCAATGTAGATATGATGTAACTGAGCGTGTCTGAGGTTTTCCGTTTCGCTGGCCGACGTCGTATAAGTGAAATATTCTTGAACACGGCATAAAACGCCAATGAAATAAATAAAGAAAGAAGGAATTTTTCAGATACAGGATCATGGGTCAGTCCATGGTTGGAGGAAACCCGAGAGTCCTAAGTAAAGTGGGAGTCTTTCATATATACCCCATATTAGCTTCTTGCTCTAATCATAATCTATTCTTTCATCACCCAGAAAAAGTAGTACAGTGTATTCTGTAAATTTAACAGTTTAGTTTTTACAGTGTAATATTCCCCTGCGTGCTATACACCACGCAATACCCGTCGCCCTCTTATATCTACTGCGACTTTCCACTCGTCCCATAACAGTTTGTAGTTTAACAGATCAATGCTTAGAACGTAATCTTCGCCCACGTGCTACAGTCCACACATTAAACGTCTCCCTCTTATATTAACACTGTTGTTTTACGGTTCTCATTCTTGTCCTCGGATTGGAGCCCCGATTCGCCATGGTGGCTTGCCGCCTTTCTCTTTGATTCCCGGGCCGTAGGGCGGTCTACTCCATCACGAACGACTACCCTCCTCAAGCCGTCTGTCCCTACTCTCCATGGCTGGGTGGTTCTCTATATCCCAGCGTTTAGAGCGAAACGCTGCACAATTACTTAGCGAGGTTCCGGCCCGGTCGACCGATAAACTACTCAAATTACCGTGGTTTATGAGGGGTTTTATTATGTATACTGTATAGCCGAATAAACTGACTTTCTTTGTTTGGTCCATATCCAGTTCTAAATTCGTGTATACGCTACGTAAGTCAATGAACTCACAGGTAGGCAAAGTACTTTCTAGACTTTAATCTTTTTGTATGCCTCTTGCATTAGTGGAAGGAATACAGCTCTTGTTTATTGTGAATATCATTCATTGCTTAATTCATTTGTTCATTAATTAGCTGATGTATGCTACTATTTAAGCATTACTTGAACAGTAGAAATAAAACGCTGAGCGCGGTAAATTGACAAGAGGCTCAATTTCACCGGTTATGTCTAGCTAATTGCCAACTAATACATTGTCGTCTCTGCTCTGGTTTTACTCCCTAGATTGTAGTCTTATATTTAAAGTCTTAAACTGTCAAACTTAGACCTACGTACGACGTCTGTCGGGCTTATGTCGGGTGAAGCTGATTAGATCCCTGAATAATAAATCTCCCTTTGTCACGCACCTGACAAACTTCCTCGCAAAAATGGCAACTTAGATACCAAAACTGGATTGGAACCCACGACTTCATTGACCAGGTGTAAACAGGTTGTGGCGGGAGCGATTTCCTTCACGAATGAACTAGCAAAGACCTGGAAGTGGCAAACTTGATGTCAGATGTGTAGCCTATAGTCTGTTTGTTTTATCTTGTGAAAATCAGCCCTACTCGCAACTACAATTGCCTTTAGTCAGTGACACGTAGCACTTCAAGCTCTACACTTCCAAAGGTCGGACCTACATATCATTGCAGAAAATACTGCTGTTAAACTGATTTTATAATTTTTAAATTGTCATCCCGTTCAATAAATAATCATCTTCAAACATGAAAAGGTAAAATCCAAGAGTGTAAAAAGGAAATTAAGAGGATGTTATCGAAAGCAAATCGGCCATGCAGCGATAACGATCCACTTCACCATGCACAGGTGGGGATTTTCTTTATTAAGAACACACAGCCTTGTCATTCCAACAGGAAACTTAACCACATTTATGGAAGACACTGGCTTAAAACGAAAATTACTTCCTGAAGCGACTCAGTCTCAGTAAGGATGATATTATCGAAATATTGCTTATATGATACAACTACAAACAATGATTCATTCATATTTACATGTGCAAAGGTGAAATATACTTCATACAGCGGCATTCGAGCTTCGGTTGCCTTTAATGGTATACATTTAGGCTGCTATTGACATTTCTCAGGAAATAAGTAAATGACAAACTGTATTTTGACCATAATAATCTTACTGTCATAAGAGATAATTGTAAAGTTGAACAAGTTTACTTTAATGCCACGTCACAGAAACGTGTTCAAGTGTGGTACAAAATATTGCCTACAGATTTTTTTGCTGTATAAGGCAGTGGAAGTGTCTTTGATATAAAAAAATCATGGAATGTTTCCAGTGTAAGTATTCATAGCAGTCCAGTGTATAACGCTATGCAGAAATGCACATCGCTCATCTCTTTAAAAGTCCAATTGAAAAAAAAAAACATGGCAATTGAAGTAAATCATGAGCTTAAGACATTTGCTTGTTTCATTTTTGATCCAAATTGCACACTCCCGAAAGACATATCAGAAAAATGTAACATAATTACTGTATTACCTTATATTTATTCTGAAAACATTCAGTTTCAGGTAAAACACACTGCAGTTCGCCTTTTAAAAAACACAACACTAGACCAAATGTATATATGTATCGATAAAGGATCCCATAAATAGTTCAAAAGACGTCACGTGTTATCTTTGTGATGTACAATGACCAAGATAGTTCAAAGTAATCAAAAAAGCTGAATATTGAACGGGCGGCCATCTTCTCAATTTAACCAGTCAAGGGCGAGATATTTCTACCATCGAAGAATACGTCTCTTTCCGCCGTGACGTTACACGTTCCTAGTTCACCATTTTCCCATGTAGAAGTAGTGTTAAATCTGTTGATGACGCGATGTCGTGTTTCCGGTTTTTCTAAAATGGCGTACTCCATGGCCTCGTAAGAATACCACATTCAAAGATGATTTATAGAGTTACCATGCACATCACGGATATGCCTACCGGTACGCCCGTTTAGGTCTGTATAGACACTTCTTCTAAAATAACTCTGGTTATACGTTTTCTTGTCTTTTCCCAACAAACTATCTTGTTGCTGAACTGACTGATTACGTCACTAAATGTTGCTTAACGCCATGGTGGGCGGCTTAACTAGTAGAGGAAACCAGAATACCGGGTATAAATCAGCTGCCTGGAAAGCCACAAGCTGAAGAACTGTCGCGCAGATATCCAATCCATATTGGTGCCAGAAAATTGGCATTTAAATACGTGACGTACAGATAAGCACGCCCATCAACGAACGTTAAACACAAACACACACAGGACCGTTGATTATTACAACCTAGGGGTCTAAACTGAAACTACGAGACAGGGGGACTCTAAAAACTCTACTTCCAAGGCCTCGAGATAGAGACCGCGCCTTGTGTGCCGCTTTGTGTGCCTTGTATGTCGAAGATATGATCGAAGGTACATCTCGCTCCCGATGTCTGCGGTGGAGACTACAGTTAATCCTGCGCAGGATAAAAAGAGAGGCATGTCTTTATAGCGCATTGAATTTCGTTCAGGTAACCAGGAAAAGCTATCACCACTAAGGCTTATTGTCACTTCGCAATTTCCGCGGTATCACTGATATCTGTTTATTTCAGTGTACAATGACTCAACTTTTCAGTCACTGACGGGAATATCCGACATTTAAGTTCTGGAAAGGATCGGATTTCGAACTTCAACGCTTGCTAAACCCGTGAAATCATGCATGCAGCCCTTGCTACAAACACACCTCTCAACGTCCAAAATAAGGGGAAATAAGTGTCAGTAAGATCGTAGCAATTACTGGGCACATTTTAGGTTAGACTTTTCTTTTGTTTTCATAGCTGTTGAATTTGCGTCACTCATGTACTGTTCTCCAACTTTAGTGAAACTTAAGTTCGACAGCCAGCTCCCGCTCTCCTATTGAGTCGCCAGGGATCTCCTCAGCATTCTCGGTGATTTTATATAGACACGAGAAAAGAGGGGAGTTATTTTCTGTCGGAGTTTTCAGTGCTGTATGGGACACTGGAAGTATAACCAAATTAAGTCAGAGACGCTTCAGTAAAGCGTCATCCATGCGTGCAGTGCGAATGATCAGCAGTCAGGAACAAAGCTGTACCGTTGAAAAGACAGGAAATTTTTTTCCGATATTTGCAGTTTGCAGGAAATGCTTTGCACAAATCTATGCCATGACTCCAAGGCTTACGTATCATTTGTCACATAATAACCGAACTCCTGTGGTTTCAATTAAGACAATTTATAATTCAAAGAAAATTACGTTACCTGTTCTCCTTGATTTATTTTTAGGTATTTTAATTCAAAAAATGAGCATACGAGGAATGAGAAATTTACCCCACCTATCCCACATTACACATGGAAGTGCCATTTGTAATTTCCTTTTTCTCACCCAAAATTCTTCCCACTGCTACCTATAGATAAACAAATTCTATTACGAAACCGTCTCCAAACCCGCCTGAATCGGCAAAAGGGTACTTTTCCGGACTAAAGGAATTCGGAAGCAAACTGTGTATATTGTTACAGTATAAAAGACCATATAGATAGAGAGTAAAACCAGAACCACCACAAAAAAACGATGTCATTGTTGGCATATGATCCGTCTCTGTCAGTTTAACCCTGTTAGTGATTTATTTTAACTGTTTGAAAAGTAAGCACTTAAAGCACTCTGACAACATGGCCTAAAGAGAACTAGGTAAGAAATATTGTAGCTATATTTATTCCAAATTATTAGACGTCTTTTGTCTCGAAATGCTGTGTTTTCATCACATTAAATATGCCATAATAAAAAAAGACAAGGCAGAAGGACCAGACCTCTCACCAGGCCCGAACCATATATGGCTCAGGCTGCATGGTTTCCTTTCCATTCGTACGAGGGAAAGTCTGCCAACAACCTGCGGGTGGTCGTGGGTTTAGTCCGTGATCTGCCCGGTTTCGTCTCACAATAATACTGGCCACTGTTGTGTAAGTTATACCTTGAGCAGGTGGTAAAACACCAATCGTAAAAAATTAAATAAAATAAGAAATACTAATGACCTGCTAATTGATTCTTTTTCCGGGATATAGAAAATTACAGCTGGAATACAACTACGTTACAAAGTGAGAAGGCTTTCCTTGTTCACACAGACACAAATAGCCAACCAGTAAAGCAAATTCAGAGTCAAATTCCGAAGGGCCAGTTTCATTTATAAGACAAGCGCCACAATATCTTAAAAGAACAGACCACATTTTAAAATACGTAAAAGAAAGGCAATTTCGTGCTGATTTCAAATATGGTCGTCATTATTATTTGGCATTTGTTTACGGTGATTAAAACGGAAGTAAATATTGAGGTACTACTGTGGACTTTTGGGGCCAAATTGAAGCACAGAGACGTCACAGATTCTTTTTAGCTGTTAAACACCCTCTGATTGCTTTATGTCTACTTTCTACTAGGATATACATGTAGTACAATACTTGTATCTGTATTTATTGTAGAAACATAACAGTTACAGCATGTTTAGCGGCGAAAGATGAATCTGTGATGTCACTGTTCTTCAATATGGTCTAAAAAGTGAACCGTAGCACCACAATCTTTATTTCCGTTTTGATCACTGTAAAAAAAAATGCCAAAAAATATTGAAGACCATATTTGGAATCAGCACGAAATTGCCTTTCCAATGATACGTACTTTCTAAAAATGTGGCCCATTCCTTTAAAGTGTAAAATTTAAAATTGTAACTAAAGATGGGTACCTGGAAGTAGCAGAAGTCAACAGTTACCAGTGATGTCGGAGAAACATACGTGTGTAATAAACGATGCTTCCAATCCCGTAATCAGCCAATAACATTTACATATTATAAAGCGGTATTAAAGTGAAGCAGGATTTGGCATACCTTCCACCCCTTTTGTGGCAAAAAGCTGCCAACAAGCCCCGTAAATTCGTCTCTCATGAAGTTCTTTGAATATTGCCTGCCTTCTACTATTGCGGCAATCTGCGGATGGTTGTGAGCTAACCATGGGCTATGCCCGGCTTCTTTCCAACATAATACTGGCCGCCATTGTATAAGTGGAATATTCCTGAGTGTGGCGTAAAACTTAAATCAAATAAATAAATGGACAAATAAAATAAATGAATAAACCAGCATGACCTACACAGTGGCGTATAATTGCGACGCCTGTTGTATCGTTTACTCCCGATCTGCCAGTTTCCTCCAACAACAAACCTAACCTTTGCGAGTGAAATATTAACGATTAACGACGAAAAGTCCCGTAATCGATCAATCACACATTTCACAGGTGGCTTACGTTGACTTTTACACGAGCCCAGTGGTTAAATGACAACTACTTTCAAATGCATATATTCGGAGAAGCAGAGTTCATACAATTAATACACCGATTCAGCCAAATTACTATCATTAAAACTCGGCAATAAGTTAATAAGAGATTATTGTCAATTAAAGAGAGGATCTTCTTTTTGCCCTGGCAGACTGGGCTTCAGTCAGAATCAGGGCTGGCAATGTGTTAAGGATGTTAAGGGTGCATCCACCACAGGAGGCTGTGAGTGTCTTTCTGGCGAGTTGATAAAGCCGGCAGGCGTGGCTATGCCGACGTGTCGAAGTTAACCAATCTTCTCGAGCTGGGACACGTGACCGAGATCTCTCGATGTAATTAGCGCCTCGACCTTTTGCAAGGTATTCTATTTTTAATGGGAATAATTTGTGTAATTTTGTAATAAATTCGACGGCTACTTATCCACTTCAATGGGATGGTAGTGTTCATTGTTCCCCCGGGAGATGATTTAACTTCCGATCCGTCCGATCTTATTGGCATAAGACGCTTAAAGTGTCCATATGGACCATAGATACCCCCTGCCCTCCCCCCTCCCCCCAACGGAACAATCAGAATTAAACTCTCACAAATATGTTTGGCAACTATATTAACATGCCGGATACTGTCACACTAAAGACTTTAAAAATGGTACTTATTGCTACTTTGTTGCTGCACTGGGAAGTTATAGCAAGGAAACAAGACTGACCTACCCGGTGTCAGTATAATGTGATTAGGTGAGGTGCCATGTCTGGTGTCTCGGCATGATGTTCCAGTGGCGGCAGCATGGATTCTCCCTGCCACAAGAAGACACAGTATATGTACATTCTAAGGGCCCCTCGTCGTCATATGACTGAAAATGGATAACAAGGACGTAAAACAAAGCATACATACATACATATGTTAGCATGTATGTCGAAACGTCGTGGTTTCTTTTCATCGTACTGTATAATAAAATTTAAAAAATCGTCATATAAAGTTATAAAATTATAGCCCACTAAGCACACCTTAAAATATGAAGATCTAACTCTTTTTTGGAAAGAGGAATCGCAAAAACTTATTTCACCTATTTTTCGATATGGCTTTCAAATTAGTTTTTAACAGTACTTCTCGAATCCTTTACACAATTACAGGGATTTCTGCTTAAAATCTAAAAATATATCGGCACATACATCACAAAATAGAGCACTGTGGCAACTGAAACAAACGATGCAAGGTGACACATGATTCCGTAATGAATCGGCGTTTGTTGGAGTTGCGACAGCACTCTACTGTGTGAAGCTTATAAGTAAAAATGAAACATATCACAATGTTACAGGTATATTTATAGATTTGATATTTTGAATACGTCCAATTTGCTTATTCCATGCTATATGTTTGCCTTTGCATGCTTTCTTCCCAAATACTGAACTTGAGATGTTAGTAATACTCTATCTACTGAGCCAGAGGTATATGTTTGACATGTAAAACGAATAACCAAAAACCGTCACTTCATGTGTCTTTAAAAATGATTTATTTGATCAGGAAAAATGTGGGAGTGATCTGTTATTTCAGTGATTGAATGATTGACTCACCGTTTGAGAGAAAAAAGGGCTTTGAAAGGTTAAAAGGCTAGTCCTAGGAGCTTATAAATATATGGGAAAATTTCACATTACCTTACTGTTGCGAAAAGATCGAGAGAGATTCTGTCATTTTACAACTTTTTTTGCCATTGGCTGAGAAGCACATGAAAGGATAAAGTGTCAAACTGGAAGACGACTCGAAGTTGTTATTTTATTAATTGCCAAGCGTAAAGTTAATTTGCCGCCGTTCACGTTTAATGAAGTCTCCCGCTGACGAGTAAAAGACTGGATGTATTCTAGCAAACATAGATATTGTCTTTTTTTAACTTTGTGACTGTGTTTTCTTTAATAACTGTAATTTGTGTACTTTAGCCTATTGTTGTTGACATTAATGCATTCAGAGACGTTTTCACTTTTAATAAGACCCCTGTGGCTTAAGTGGGTAATTCGGGATGAGTGCGAGGCGATCTGCGCTCGGCGATATCGCGAGTAAGATCATAGTCCTGCGTCAGAGTGAAAAGGAACGCGTTCTGGCGCCGCTCCGGACGATCGGAACCTGCAATCATGATCGGCAATGTCCGGAAAGCTCCGCCCACCGACCTCGCGCCCCAACTCGAGCTTCACCTCGCGCCTCTGTGTTCCTACGCCAGCGTTGGTCCTATTAACAACCGCGGTGTAATACATCACTCCGCGCTAACACCTAGTCACGCGCAACACCCGTCTAGAGGCCTGAATTAGGCGTATTTAAGTGCTCTTCTAACACGTGACTAGCTATTTTCTCTTTTGTGCGAGTTAATTTAGTGTTTTTGACAAAACAGTCGGTGGCATTGGCGCGAACAGACGGGAAGTGAACAAACTGCGCGTCTGATGACAAATCGGGTTGCTAAATTGTCACCGTGTACGGCTAATCGTCTGCGCTTCACACCGAACGCACGTGCCACCTTGGAGACGAAATCTGTTGAGTGAGACTACGACAGATTTGCGTAATGCTTCACGCGTTCATGTTTCGGCAACGACCCCATGCTGACAATGCTGTATAGCTACAGACAGATTGCAGAATATCCCCGTCTGTTTTCTTGTCAACACATATAAGCTTTAAACTCAAGAATTCAACAATCTGTGGTTCGATTTTGCAACTTCGTTTAACGACTTCTCTTGATAAATTTACTACGGTGTTTACAAAAGCTGCAGTTGTTTAACAAAATATTAAATGCGTAAAGTAAATATATGTAAATAAAACTCGTTGAGTTATAAAAACAAAATCGTTGAGAGAGCTCGCTAAGCATAATTTCCTCTTTCAGTTATTGCGTGTTCAGTATTTCCTGAAGGACATGGTTCATTAGCTCTACAAACATTTTTTTTTCAATCTCGTAAGGCACTTTTCTTGAAAATATTTAATTATATCTCAAGCAGTTTTGAAAAGCCAATCAAAGGCATAAATTTGCCGGGTATGTTATAGCGGAAGTCAGTGGTTTACTCTGCCCACTCCTCTACTGATAAACCTTACTACAGTCTTATATCAGTGAAAATTTCAGACTACAGGGCGCCAATCATCAGTCAAATAATTCAATAAAACTTAAATAAATAAATAATATTAAAACTTAAAATGACATTATAGAAAATTAATACAAATATAAAGGCCTATGTTGGAGACATATTTCCCAAAGACGAAACTTTTGAGAAACAAGAGTTCCTTGTCCAATGGGGTTTTCTCGCACAACAGTTATCAATTCGTTATACATTTCAGTTAAGCAAATAATTAACATAAAAATTTAAAATGACATAATCAAAAGGAATTAATAGAACTAAGAGTAACTCCGATAAACTTACTTAGCATTCACGAAATCTTCGAGGAGAAATCAAATGCGGTCCTCTCGCACAACACTCATGAGTTTGTTATACATCTTACATGCATGTAGCTGTGTATATCCTACCGTCTGCACGTTTCTGAACTATCCCAAAGGAAATTAGCCTTCTTGCCGCCATGACCCTCAGAAATGGTTCCATTAACAAAAGGCAGAATTTATCTATTAAAGTAATTGTTGATTAAAGCGAAACTGATGAATGTTTTTACCTGAACAAAGGAAGTCAGTTTAATGCGTGGATGAGGAAACCGTAGTGCCCAAGTTGAACCATCGAGGCAAACAAGGTATCGTCCAGATGTATCAGCACACCAAATTGCCGGATGAGAGGAGGCCTTGAACGAACGCTAGAGATTTTCATACGGCCACACGAGTGTAGCTGGCCGCTTAATAACATTAAGGCCCTAGGGACAATGAGAGCAAGATAATCCAGAAATTCCCTGTTAAATATCTCCCTCTATAGTTAAAATGCTACGCTTTAGTGATGGGGTGCTCTTACTATTTCACCGACTTACAAGTCTTACAAAACCAATTTAAACGCTACGTAGAACTGCTGTCTCTCCAAAGCCTGTTTCATATCATTTCTCACTCCTGTCTAGATTTTTTTAGATTGCCTTATATAACAGTTTCGAGATACGTGTTAATAGGAAAGAGTACAGCATGGCTAGTAAACCAGGGTATCCAGAACAGTCACTGCTCTTTTCATCTAGCTCTTCTTAAACCATAGTGCTAGGGGAGAGAGTAAGTTGTTTCTTCGGATACACTTGCATGTACAGTTAAAATAAAACCCTAACTAGGGTAAACTGACAAAATGCCGGATTTCACCGGTAATCTGTAGCCATTTGCCAACTATCACACCGTTATCGCTGCTTTGATTATACTCTCTCTGTTCTGGTCTTTCATATCGATACTTGTCGAACATAAAGGAGACATGCAGGTGTGTGATTGCATTAACGTTTAAATAATCCTACGCCCACCCCAACCCCTAGCGAGACACACAAAAAAACTCCTCACCCCCATCCCCCGAACAGCTGAATTTTCTGAGGAATATATGTGATTGTAAAGACGAATTACCTGCTGAAAACTTTCCCTATCCGAACAATTACAGGTAGGAAACTTTCAAACTGCCCTTTTCGTGAAATTTTGAAACTGAGCCCGGGAGTTTTCAATCTCCGAGACCTATAATTGATCCTCTTCAAGTCAAGATGTCAGGGACTTTGAGTTTGAGAATGAATAGACTACAATTGCTCGTGGAAAGCGAGCAGATGCCGGGACAAAAAACAGGGACTCAAAGGTGCGCTAACGAGAAACTTCCCTCAAAGCCTATAGCTCCCCTCGAAGGTGAAGGAATCAGGGGAAATCTGAGAAGGGGGAAAGACAAGTTTTAATAGTTTCCTGATGATTACTGAGAGGCATTGAAACGTTCCAGTGAAAAATTCATTTACAGTGGTATTATGGGAGGACAAAGGCATCGCCTCGGAGCGAATCCACAGGGTAGAAAAAGACGCTCGTGTTGAGCTCTTGTGTTACACTAATAGATTATATGGCCACGTCGGCCACGCTGAGAGGCGATCATGTGTAGCCATTTTCACCCTGGCCGAGGCAGCAAAGGTTGAAAGCTCCCACAAAGCTCGGTCGATTTTCTTGTTTCGAAACATGCGTAAAATTATAGCCTTCTACTTGACAGTTACCTGGACCCTTCGCTATAAGGGAAGACCCCTACCCGAGCGGCAACCATTATTGTTATCGCTCCAGCGCTTCTGGACGCGATTGGCCGTGTTAGGGAGGGGCTTAAGGATCATCCATCAAGGACCTAAATCAAATCATCGAACAAATATTAGCGTTGTGCTTTGGTGTAAGAAAATAGTGCGCATTGTGAGCTGGTCAAGCTATACAACCGTCAAGCCAACAATAGCATTCTGATGATTATACTCTCTACTCACCCCTCCTCCTCCTCCTCTCTCTCTCTTAACTCGATTTCAAACTTTAGCCCGAATAATTTGGTATCAAGCTCTAAAATGAGCTGACCAAGATGGAGCAACTCGGAGCAAAGTGAGCCCAGAGAGAGGAAAACTAAGCTCCTTTTTCATTCTTCGTAACGGATAGAGCTTTACACTGGGTGTTCTGCGAATGTAATCATTTTATGACAGATGCTGTGGCTAGTGTATAAACTGTTTTGTATTCATTCGCTGTGAAAGCAGGAGTTTAGAATTACGCGTGATTATATCAATTAAACACCCTCTACTTTGTTATATGTAATTTGGAAGAGGTTATAAAACACCTTCCCTTTCTCTAGAAATTATTCTCGCCATGGGCTTGATCGCGTCATCCACATTAAAAAAACTGGTTCTTCACAACCCGAAAATGATATGCCCCCATAATATTTTGATAGTTTTCATATAAGACATAAATTTATACCTTTAATAGGCTGGGTATATGACTTTCTCGTAGGCGATTCTACCGCAATCAGATTTTACAATAAAAAATGATTTGGACAATTTGGTTAATGTAGAAGTAGCTTTAGAGTAGACAGCCTTAAGGGGCGTTTCTTGAAGGCGATAATATTTTAGCACTTGGCCCTCTGGCGACTTTGGCTGTCATTCAAAAGGGCGTTGTCCAATCAGCACAGCTGACAGATCATGCTTGTTAGCACTATGAGATATCAGTTGAGTGATATACTAGAGGACCGATAATTGACTGTGGAGTGTTAATATTGCTTCTATCGGATGGGATAAGACGAGTTGTCACAGCTCAAATCACACCTAGTCACAACTGCGAATTCCGAATTTCGGACAGACGACCGTTGCTTTACCGGGTTTTGTTTTGTGACATCTATATGCTGCCTTTGCATCAGTTCAGGTAAGTCAGTTTATAAAAAAAATAGATCAGAGTTATATGATATGTATATAATAATGATAATTATAACGAGGCGAAAGTAGGAAAGGTGAGACTATTAAAAAATGATAAAAATAGAGCTCAGGACGTACATGCAGTGATAGCCGAATGACGCGAACGTTCATCCAGCATGGCATGAAACTTGACCCAGGGAACGCGTAGTGTCAAGAGTGATGGTGTTTTCACATTTCATGAGAATAGCATTTATGGTGTTTATACCTCACTGTGTAGCATTCTATTTATTATTTACATCCACAGTTTTGCCTGAGTAATACGAAATATATGTAAGACAATATATAATATTGTCATAATACGCAGTGTTTGAAATAAAGACCACAGAAGTGGTAGATACTTCTGTTTCTTGCTTTGTGGAAGATTTACACATTATTCTGTTCAAGAGTTTGTGGTAACATGTGGATTTTCATGAAAGTATAGAGCGAATAGGTATTCCAACAATTATTATTTCCAAAGTAGATATTATTTGATAAAAGATACCCAAAAGATTTTCCACATCAACAGGCAATTAAAGGGAATTGAATACTAATTTTTGGCGCTTCGAAGGATGAGGATAAATTTGAGAACCATGCAAAATGAGTGACTTATAATCATGGAAGAAATGTTAGGTTAACTATAATATATATCCACCCCTTCTCCGCTCAGGTAAGCCAACTCACTTAGCGGGTTGTTGCGACCGTTCTTTTCAAGCATAATTTTCACTCCCCCTGAAATTGTCCCACGCCGTTTAGCTTACGGACCACTGGGCAGCATTGGTTTACAATGAAATATAGTAGTGGAAGTTTGAAGATTTATACATTTATTTGCTGATCAAACCATACTTACAGGTATCAAACGCCTACGACGACGTTAAGGCTAAGGATCGACATAGATATACTGCATCACATGATATATTACATCACCTTGATATTAACTTGTCAAATTCTGCTATTTTGGCACGAGGATGATACCGGGGATAGCATTTTTAAGTTTGTCTTGGCTTTCAACATTCTTTTTTAAACATCTCAAAATGTTTTTCAGTTAACCCTTGAACTGACAATTATTTCCAACACATCACATTACTCAAAAAGGCAAAACGAACTTTGAAAGCTAATGGTAATAGTAAACAGCCATTGTAAATGAAAGGTGTTGCAAAAACAAGTTTATCAGTCGACAAATTACAAACGAATAGCTTTATTACCACGAAGAATAAATCTTTGCCACTCAGAAATGTTATGCATATCGGAATAATTTGATGGTCTGTATGTATTGCATAAAATTTTGACCAATGCCTGTATGTGTGTCAGTTTATATGATCCGATTATTGAAAAGTATGGAAAAGTTTTAAAGAAAATACATGTATCCGGAAGCTCCGTACTTCTAACTTATTAATAAAAAGATCCTGGGCGGACAAATTGTGGACACAGAAGTTTCATGTAGATAGCGTCGAAATATGGTTGTATCATCAAGCGAAAAGCTTGAACAATGATGTATATTGCGTGCATAATTTTAGAAGGTACACGTCCTCATTTTTATTTCGACTAAGGCTCCTCAACATCATGCACACTTTAATGAATTACTTTATGTTTGGTATGACACATGGTTTATATGGACATTCTGGTGTAAATTCAGCCAGAGTAACGATTTTCAGGTCATTCCTGAAACCATGGAGGCAGTCGCTCAATTGGAAAGTCCGAAACACTGCCCACTAACAAAAAAATCATTTTCTACCTTACAGTATACTGTTAATTGTTCGATGAAACAAATTTGGTATTTAAATTCTATACATGTGCATGCAAACGCTTAGATCTTATATCAGTTATATTTAGATTTGAAAATTCTTTGAGTATGTCGTTACTCGTAATCAAATAACTTGTGGGGAATTTTTACACTCCCATCTGTCACTTTTCGCATATCGGTGTATAGGGGCCTTGGCGGCAATAGGAGATCGGTTTCGCTCATTTCGGGACAGATTCTCTTGTCATCTGCTCATTGAAAACCTCTTATGCATCCGTGTTTGTACATTGGCTGGGCAAAAGTTGGCCAGTAACTTGTCAATGTTCGATGCTTATCTCGGTGGTTACCTTGATGATTACCTTGGTGGTTACCTCGGTGGTTACCTAGACCAAAGCAGTTTTATGACCAGCTCCTTAGCGTATTATCCGAAAACACTTTTCAGCTTAACTTCACAACCCTTCAGGTTTTGTGTCTATATTTATTCGAGAAGGCCGAGAAAACACCATTCTCTCTAACTGTTTAGTCTTGATGGTTTTATGTGCATACACTCCAGGCATAATTGAGAATACTGAGAAATACTGAAAATAATACATACATGCCTGGCTTAATTCTGCCTAAATTCTTAATCTCACAGTTTTTGTATCCATATTTTCCGAGCATTCAATCAAAACTACTTTGTCTGTGACTTTCCAACCTTGCAAGTTTTGTGTCTATGTTTACTGGAGGATTAATATAAATCAGTTCTATCGAAACTTTTAATCTTACCTTTTTTTTGTGAGTGCATATATTGCGAACATTGAGGGAAGACTATTCTGTGTGACATTTTAACCATGTAATTAAGTGTAGTTTCCGCTACAAGCATACATTCACGCATCGCCGCGATATATGGCTGAAATACTGTCGACGTGGCGTTAAGCCATAATCACTCATTCATTCACATTCAGACAAGACAGATGATAAAACATATGACATAATTTATTTGCTGTGTAAATTTGACTTTGGTCGGCTTTTCGTATAGAAGACGTGAAACACGATCTTGACACCTTCAGTATCTGTGCAGATAATCGGTATATTTTCTTTTTGTTACGTAGCGTGAATTACACATAAAATACACACCAACTGTTTTGGAGCTAGTACATGTACATGTACACAGTTACCAAAGATACGTCATGAAACGTTTCACTTATGTAAGTAATGAAAACCTTATGAACAGAGGCCCCTGTTAATCTCTTCTGGGGAAATGTACACGGAAATCTCGAAATCTCAGGCGTTCTTTTTAACTCTCCTGGAATCTCATTTGTCTAACGTCATACTGCCAACAAAATTTGTCAACTCCAATACCCCTCTAAATGTATAGTTAGCGTTATTTCATTATTTACTCAGTGTCTGACTAGAAAAACCACAACAGTTTACCTGTACTAAGTACACTGCACATTCGACTACCCGTTCTATTTAATGACGCCAAAAAGAGAGAAAATCGACTTGAACCTGAAGTATGCAAGATATCTTTGAAAAATTGGAGGGGTGTGATTCATACTTTTGGTTTTCTCAGAGGGCAAAAGTAAGGTCAAAAGCTGATTTCGATATTTTCAGGCGTTCTGCAAAAGGAATTCACATCATAATAAAAGTATGATTACGAGAACCAAGTTTTAATCTATTGCGAAGCGTCATGTTGGTTCACGCAATCATATTTTTGTAAATCGAAAAATATGAAATATTTTCGAGGGTCACTGGAACTGCATATTCGCAATAATAGTTCAAGGCTTTTACATCCCTGTTCCCTATAGTACAGTGGTAACTCGCGCGGCTAGAAATAGAAAGATTTCGAGTTCAGTATGTGTGTAACAGAAGTTACAGAGAATATGATTAAACCAGGAAAGAAACGGGTCTTATTTCTTTACATTTTGCAAAGTTACATATTAGATAAGTTTCCAACTATAATGGATATGCATGGCCGATATATGGTACATACATCCTATGAAAGCTCTTAGCAGGCAAAAATATGTCAGTGATGATCACGCTATTAGTTCGTTTCAACGCGTACCGCGTTAGGTGTCAGCATATCGAATAGTTACATGTGAAGAAAGGCAACTACGTGTGATTATCAATTCACCTTAATATTAAAATATCCGGCAAAATCCGAGATAAAATTTATTTTAAATCCAACTTCTTATAGATCTGACTGGAACAGACTGCAGAGAACAAATTACTGTGTTTAAAAGACAGCGTGGACCATCATGGTTAGAAGCGAATATTCATTGATTTTTGGCCCATTGGACGGCAAGACCTGTTATATAATAACTTTATCAGCATACCATCCTCCTTATGACGTGAGTACAAAGCTTACATGCTACCATGCCCGTTAAGGCTACTTAACACAAATGCGAAAAAAATGAAGATGACTCTGTGCAAGTCAACGGGCGAAGAGCCTCAGTGCCATTCAAGTCCTGTTCATGCCCGGTAACGAGAGATAATACCAGATGATACGGGTGACAGTCTGTTTCCCATACGAGTACAGATCTTCTTGCTCTTAGTCTGAGATATGAACTTCCTGTCTGTCTGATACGAAATCGCACCTCCAGGACTTAAAAAGATTATAGAATTCTCTCTTAAATGTAAAAACCTGTTTGCAATTGTATGAATTCGTGACTGAATTATCTTCGTTTCAAGAATGCAATATTGTGCTGCCGACTGGGTATCTAAAGGTGCCAGTGTTTTTAAGCTTCAATTAGAGACCAATCAAAGAAAAGGAGATATCAACTGTTTAAAAGCTGTGAGGAAAAATGAAAATGTTCTGACTAGTCTGTCAATGTAACATGTAATAACACAGGGACAGCACACTGTTTAATGTAATATGTTTTAAATATAACAAGTATATGGGTGAATAACACTTCAAAGTATTTCCAGACTTGTGTTGTGGCGGGAGTACGTTTCTTGATCACTTCATGTTAAAAATTTACATATATACTTAAGCTACCAGCACGATTTTAGCGGCAGCCTGCCACAGCCTCAGGTGACAAGAGTGTTCCATTGGAACAGTTACGTCACAGCCTAGACAGAATGGCAAAATAGCAGCAGGTTTAAACCAGGAATTCAGTTTCTTTTCGTTGATATATACTATAATAGTGTTGTTTCTCACTTTATACTGAATCATCAACACAACCTATAGAATTTTTTAAATGTATCTATCACAAGAGAAACCCTCAATTCACGTTCAAATAAATTTTGTATTACATATATGTTGTAATAACATAAAACACACAACAGCTGATATATTACATTTTAACTGCGAAAAATACATTTATTTGTCGATATTTGCATCCAGGATTTAAATCTACAGCTAAGGAACTAATTGCTTTGTGTATTCCTTTCTCTATCCTGTTTAGAATTAGCCTGATATTAGCTACAGTTTATCCTTCAACATGATAAAAAATGCTAAAACCTCAAACGAATAGACATTAAGGAAAATAGAAAACGCCTAAAACTCCTTTTTTACCTTAAACAAAGGGGTCCGAAGCCGTGTGCTGCTTTGTTCTTTCTTTCATTACGTTATACGTCCTGGTGCATGTGTTTTCCAAAAGCACATAGGTAGTGCACACACTCTGCAACGTCACTGCAGAAAACGGTGTTTTTCACTGCGATTTGGACCCTTTTGTGTAGCCCATTAAGTTTTCCATTGGATTCAACGCCTACGCGTGCTACATTAATTACTTGGACTTACGAATATTCATTATTGGATAACGTACATGTAAATAATAAATAAAGCAACGCCTAAAGAAAAATTAAGAAACTTTCCACACAAAAATGCACAGTGGAAAAGAATAATATAGAACAAATTGACAGTTAATGGGCCCTAAAATTCTTATTTGGATGATAGATAATGCGTCATTATTCAGAATTCTCCGTAAGTAATCAGAAAGGGGGCAAAGTGTATTATATTTTCTTTCTTTTTTAACATCTGTGAATAATTTAATAATCACCGGTACTGATTGACAATGTGAACAGTGTCCAAGGCTTAATTCCTATGTCTACACGAAAGCAGTTTTTAATTGGGGATTTATAGAACAAACAATGATTGGTAATTTTCTTTTCCACTGGGACAGCCAACGCGCTTTCGCGGAGAAATACGAGACGATTTACTGCGAGTACTTACCGCAGAAACAACGCAGTAATCGCGTTTGAATGTGGCTGTTGTCTTTTGCTCAGCCGTTTATTGGAAGAACGGTTCTATTAGTGTACCTACACGATGGTTAAGGGGAAACGAGTGCGACATTACTGCTCGGGGAATCTGGTGATACGGCGACCTCAGACTCGTGATTGAAATGGGTGAAAACCAGGACTGATTGGATTAACTCTGGTTAAACGAGCCAGGAAGCGCCACAATAAGCCGTCTGGTTTGTCTCCGCTCTCCTCCGAGAAAATGGCTGCCGACATGACGAAGGAGGAGTCTGATCCGGAACGATGTAATCCTGAGCTTGGTTGGTCGATCCATCATTAAAGACCAATGAAAAACAAACTAACAATCGGCCAGTGTTCCCCCTGATTGCCCGGCGACTGTCTTCTCATCTAGTTATCAATCTGCCGGTATAATTATTGCCCACTGCCCTCCCGTGTTACCCCCGATATCCTCTCATAACTGTCAAGACGGCAGAAATTGACTGTGATTTTTATCACCACTTAAACGCGCGTCAACCCCCATCGTGTTCCGCAGAACAGAGCTCAAGATCGAAGAGCACCTCCGTAGTGTCATTCGAGATGGAGATATCTAAGAAAGATAACTCAAGTCTTTTATAATATTAAGCCAGATGGCTATTTCGAGTGGACATCAACGCGCAAGAGTAGAACGGCTCATATTTGTACCTGGGATAAACAAAAGCAAATGGTTATTTGTGTTGATAAAATAACTATGTACTACCATGGCGGTAAAATAGAAGGAGGCACAACTCGTCCGGTCAGTCCTGGAAGACTTCCAGACTCACCAGCTGTGCCTTTGCATTCTGAATAGAACCTCCCGTGGCTGGGCAGTGTTTGATGTACTATGTCGCGCGTAAAAGCGAGTGCACGAGAGGCCTTAGTCTGCTCTGTTACTATAAGGAACCCATCATGCACACTAAGTTTCAGTAAAAAGAATAAACGCTAAGTTTTGCGCGCAATACATACCTAGTAAGGTCACATTTATGAGACTATATAGGCATTTAAATCACACCGGTATGAGTTCTTTTTGGGAAGTTCAAACCCCCTATGAGCACCATTAATTATTCAGCTATCGGGGATATTCTCTGTTTTTTCAACATTTTCCGGTCAACATAGTTCTCCAAAGTTATGTTTTTCAGAAAGCAATAGTCAGTAGAATTTACCTGGCGCTGACGGGATAAGGGTACAGTAACTCAATTTCTTTTAGATGACGACTGGATCTTGAGAAAATTGCCCATTTAAAATGCATGGGCCTTTTGTAAAAATATCCAAAATTGGTCATGTTTGAGCTCTAAAAAATCGTATTTCCGGTCAGCTTGCGATGCACTGTTTAGATAAATATGATCGGGTAAATACTTAACTGAATGTGTATATGCCGGTATAATTGGTACAGTAAGCGATTTCTTTGCAAGTTTGTTTTTTGTCAACAATACATTCGCATATTTGTCAAAAAGTGCAGGTAAGCATGCGCAGTTACCACTGGTAAGGGGACTACCTCACTAATGAGTATTACCAGCTATGGATACAAACACCTCTGCTTAGTGTTTATTAACTCGCCGGTGATCCGTGGCACCACTTCTTGTATAGACCTCTGCAAAAGCAACATTGTGTTGTACTCTCGTGGGAGGGGTATAAACTTTGGTGCATCCGAACGCAATGCTGACAAATCCAACTATCAGACAAGAAAATCGTCTCTGTTTAAAACACCACATGCAACAACATCGCCACACACGTTATACATGACTGAATAAAACTTTATTAAGCTAAAATCGCGAGTTACTAATATATGAGACAAACAAAATAAAGGTATGTGTAAGATCGCAGTACAAGAATTTACACAGGAGTAGTAAGACAGCTTAATTTATTTATTTGATTGGTGTTTTACGCCGTATTCACGAATACTTCACTTATACGGCGGCGGCCAGCGTTATGGTGGAAACTGGCTTAAGATAATTTTGATAAATTTGCACCACCCCATATTTACGGCTGTGTGTGATCGTTTCATCTGATCATAAAATTTTTCCAAAGTTGACAGCTAGCAGATTTAGGCTATATAAGTCCTGTCCTGTGTATTTTATCAATATTCCTCCATCTACCTATCCCAATGGGTAAGTGATGATTTCATGTTCTAAATTTCGTCAAAAGTTCTCTCAGCGTAAAGGAGAGATAAATGGGGTATCTTTCTAACTGGTGATTATCTTTACACAGAGAGCAAATGACTGCTTTAGGGGCGCAGTTATCTGAGCAATCCGTTTAAAGGTACTGATCAATTAATCTTTATGTAACTGCAGAGTTAATATTACGAACAATTTCAAAAACATCCCGAACATTATTACCAAACATTTTCTAAAACATCATCCAGGCCTTAATTTTGGAACATATCTTTGTAATATCCATGGGTGTTCATAAAACCCTGAGATAGTATCTCATAGCATCACTTTATAAAATAAGTTATTGAACTTACATATATCTTTTATTTACCCACATGTAATAATAACCACCCCCAAAAAGAAACCATTCTCTTTTTAATAGCAACACTAAATTTCCCTTCCCATCCCAGCACCACCCCGTTTTTTAATAACTGAACTAAGGTGGGCTGACATGCATTCTGTCTTATATATCTTGTAATTATTCGGCACATAAACAAAGTGGCCTCTGAGCGACGCACGACTGAGGCCTGAGTATCTTTCACAACATATGTCAAAAGCTACTCGTCTCGACAGCGCATGCGCGATGACCTAACCGCAGGCCAGTCTTGTTATTTGCTGTCAAAACAAAGCTCGAATCATTCTCTGTCGGTATCTTACATTGAACACTTTGAAGGGCCCGAGTTGTACCTCCTTTTATTTTACCTCCATGGTACTACACACTTGACCACCCAGGATTCAGTTCAGTCCTAATTTTTTGTGTTTATCTTTTTTGAATCTAGATTCGAGCCCATGTAAAGTCTGAGATGTCACAAAGATTCCCATAAAATGCACGAAATTTGTTGTGTGGGTTTATTTGTCTCACAGAGAAGAAATCTCGCTCATGTGCACTGAAACAGCTATCTAGCTTATACAATTCAATCTGGCCAATTCACTCGCTCCAGCTGTTAATCATTTCCCCCAAGTCCCCTTAAGTAGGAATGTCCTCCGCGGTCAATCGGAACGAAGGATCGCCAGTTTTTGTCTAATCCTTTTACCATCTATAACCATACACAAAAGACACAAGGAATCGCGGGTTTTAGGCAGGCTCGCCCATCACTATCCCATGCTAGACAGACGATTTCACAGGGAAAGACTAATTTTCTTTTATGTATGTTATTTACCTCTCCATTTCATTACTATATATCTGGTTACATAATATATAGGAAATACGGCCATTTGATACTTTGATTTGGACTTATCAAAGCATGTCGCGTAGGTTGAACAAAATTATTTAATGAAACGCTATCCGCTAAGATATAGCTTTCAAAGCGTCATATTTGAAATCTTTAAAGTCACTTTACTAACGTATGCGAGTAAAACAGAAAAACATGGTTTATACATCTGAAAAAATTTTATTTATTTATTCATTTACTTACTTTTTTCACTTATTTATTTATTTATTGTTTAACACTATACTCAAAAAAAATTTTCACTTACAGCACGGCGATCAGTTTTATGAGTGAAGAAACTGGAGAATAAACCCTCGAGCTCTGGCCAGTTACTGCCAAACTCTCCCTTGTGTGACATCTGCTACATTGGTGGAATTCAAAACATTTTCCACACATCGGCACTCATGTTTTCAAATATTTCTGACAGACTTAGAAGTGAAGTGAAAGACACTGCCGCTCTTCGACCTGGATAGCATAGCGTTATTTGTAGTCAGGCAAAAGGCTGTCTGAGCTCTAGGTTAGTGACTATGATTGAAGGCCATATTCGGATAAAGTTTTGTTTATATCTCCTAAGAGAAAAGCAGTTCAAGTCTGTTTCTTTTAACTTGCCGCCTATATCCGCTCTCTGTGAAATCACTCATGCTCTGTGCCAAAATTTCTTGTATTCTGTGACATGCAACACCCGAGGCTCTACGCAACGATGCACCTGAAGTCTTCATAAATAAGAAAACTGCAGTTACAACACTTTTTCCAATTCATAATGTTAAACCCAATAAGAATATTCTCGACACCAAGAACTTGTTGCCTCGGGTAACGCCATAATTATTAAAACACTGTGGCATGGTGGACAATGGATGTGGAGAGTAATTTGTTTTACACTAGCAGCACACCATACCGTCAGAAATACTACAAACAGTAACAAAGCCTTCATTACTTCCCCAGAAAATAACTGGTGTCGCTCTCCGCCAAAGTTACCGCCCATTATCCAGCATGCCATCGGCTTTGCCATAACTATGACGTTACCGGATGTAATGAAGTCTTTGTCTCAAACACAAGTTTATATGGAGTTCAACATTAACAGTTAACAAGAACCTGTAGGTTTAAAATGGACCTGGTTGTTGGGCAAGACAATTGCAGGATCATATGGCATACAATGACTTCATGGACCTGGAGCAATCAGGATAATACATGCGCAAATATCTTCACCTTGCAGAAGAGAAACAGACATAATCGTGTTGAATATGGACTAAACATACCAAAAGCTATTTATCATTTATTTATTTGATTGGTCTTTTTCCGCTGTACTCAAGAATATTTCATTTATACGACAGCGACCAGCATTACTATGGGAGGAAACAGTGCAGAGCCCGAGGGCAACCCACCACCATCCGCAGTTGCTGGCAGACCTTCCGATGTACGGTTGGAGAGGAAGCCTGCACGAGCTGGCCTTGAATTCACAGCGACCGCATTGATGGGAGGCTCCCGGGTCATTACGCTGTGCTAGTGCGCTAACCAATTGAGCCACGGACGCCCCCAAAATAAATGTGAAGTAAAAAAAAAAGGTGGGAAAAAAAGGCCATAATTTGTCGGCCACGGCCGAAACTCACACTTGACCTATAAGTCATTAGGGTAAAGTTATGTACTAAGTCTCAGTTCAGTGTAGTACAACGTTTTGTAAAAAGTGTGCAAAACTGTGCGAGTTCAGATCTGGACACGGACGGCCACAATTTTGTCTAAAAATTGAATACAGGCTTTCGAAACTCGAGATTATCTGTAATTATTCAATCTTATTGTCGGGCCGCAGTTACTGATAAAATCTTTATTTACTATCAGCACTATTCGAGGAGGCCTGACTTATTTTATTGCTACCGTTCAATTTATAATACCGTAACCAAGTTTTGAAGAAGAAGATTTTGCAGACGACATAACTTCTTCGAAAGCTAAGTTCGATGGATATTCACAGATGATTTAAACTGTATGTACATAGATGTGTGATGTGCAAATACCTTTCCCCCGCATGCAGTTTTGGAGGGGTGTAAACAGACTACGTGGTGGTCAAGATATTATGGATTTGGAGAGCGATACTGTTCTGAGCAATTGACAAATGTTGTAAATGTGAGCCTGTTTTAAGTGCATGTAGGTATGCCAGGCACGTTAACATGCGTCCTGTTTAGGAAGTGCATGGCCGGTCTGTAGGTATATATTCTGTCGATTCAAAAAGCTTTAATATGATCAGACATTTCGAATCGAACGTCCCACCCCTACATGGTTACGGACGAGTATGTGAACGAACGATGATCAACTTCCTGTCATTAATCTACGCACATTCGGAGACAAACCGGCGATAAAGTTGTACAAGGACGAACAATGATCGCCGGTAACAACAATTCATTGCGCACAATCCCACAAACTATGTTGGAACTTCAAAGGCCGCCCAGAGCTGGGTGGAAATTTGCGATTTGCGTACCAATACATCTCGGCTTTTGTTTATATTTCAAGAATGCTATTCAAGGACATCACTGCCAAGGTTACAAGAATACGACCAGTGTGTGTACTGCATGATAAAAGCTTTTCTTCTTACTCCACTGAGAGTAAACCTGCAAAGCTGAATCTAATTTCGGTAAATCGGAGCAGTGCAGTGGGTTGTGTTCCGGAATGTTTGACTTAGGGAAAAGATGGAAAATCCTCGCAGTCGGACCAAATAAAAGCGATTGGGTTACCATAACAAACATTGATTTCAACATTCACTCAACCGAGTCATTGGAAATATACTGCACCACGACATACTGCAGGTATCATGGAGCAGAAGGTTCTCAGCAAACATGACGCAGATGTTATTGTCAAAAAATAATTTGCGCCGTATTCCATCACTTAGTTATGTTGTGTTATACAATGACAATTGTAAGGGTACCACTATCGGAGAGGAAAATAATAAACAAATGGCTTGTTCAACTCGCTGACAGCGATAAGCCTTACACAAGATCAAACAAAGAAATACAAAGACTCTAGACGAAGTTCAATACATACATTTTAATAAAATAGACAATAGTATAACTGACAATAATATACAAAACAATACAGATAATTACAAAAAAAATATCGTTGCTTACTGGTGGCAGCGTTCAAATCCGGATGGAATATTCCGGCTTCCACAGGCAAGTCAATCCACCGAAATAATGAAATCACAGTCCTTGGGAATTCTCAGATCGTTTTAGACCGCGGAAATATACACAGAGTCACTTTCAGGGTGAACTGAAAGTAAAGGTACGTAATCGCACAAAGAGACAATCAATCATACAAGGTCAAAAGAAGGCCTCAAACAAAATAGCATGGGGGGAAACGCAAGCTCACAATGTGCTACGTACAGAAGAATGGAGTAGGCCTATAAAATGGCATGAAAGCCGATATGTCCAAATCCTACACAATGCTTCTAAGTGGACGACAGTAAATATGACTGCTCTCAAATTGGACAAGAGTAAGACTGTGAGCTTTACAACTTCGGTGCTCATATTTATACACTGACGTAAAGAAAACACTAGATGATTTGTTCGTAAATATGTTTACAACATTGGTACATCTTACCAGAATGTACTCTCTATGACACGAAACTCATCAAGACAGATGTCTCGAGAGCACGAGACTGAGTTCCAGTGCTACAACGTACACAGAGGAAAAAATGTAGGTAAGACACTGACCTCGTTAACGCAAAAAAAAATATCATACAATATTTGAAAGACGGAATTCGTAACAAAATTCTCTTACTGCGCTTACATACCCAAATGTAAGACAACATTTTAGAGATGCTGAAACACACCGCGGCAGTACACCCTAAAACTCGAACTACTTCGGTAAATCGGTGGCACTTTTCAACAACTCACAAATGCTCTTATAGGACCCCAGATCTCAAAAATGAGTTTCTAACTGCATTTGCCTTGCAATAATATGGATGTCTTACAATAATATATGGACGCTTAGAGCTTGTAGTGTTAGATATCAACAACTAAAGGCAACTTGAGTAGTAAATATGACTGGTTGTGCAAAAAGCTGAATATTGGTGACAAGTTAAAGAAACAGTCTGTAATAGTTCTGAGTCAAATCTAAGATAAAACATATGTTATAACTGTTATACTTGAATTGATAGATCCGACAATTTACTGTCGAATTCGCTGTGTGACGTTATCTACTTGGTATCGCGGAGTGAGTGCTTGAAAGGACACGAACACTGAGCGCTTTCCTTCCCACCCCTCACCCTTGAGTAATGATTCTTTTGGAGTAATCTATTTTCCATTTGCTTTAATAGCTATGTAAAGACCCGAGTTTAGATAGAGACAGTTCTAGATTTCGTGTCCACAGAGGTTTAACTTACATTGCTGCGTTTGTGAGAAAGATACCATGTACCGACCTGTCGAAGCCGTCGTCAGCCTTCTTATCCCAGAATATGATAGAATGGTGTCAGTGAGATCTTTTGTGATTCAGTCACAGAGTCTTACGTGACATTTGGTTACCTGAACGGGTGGGTTGAGTGAGGACGGGAGAGGGGGGAGATTCACAAACCCACATGTAACACACTACACCGACCATTCACCAACGCAAATCCATGCTTTATGAAGACGTCGCTTTCGTCACTCTTAACTTTCTTCACATCCTGACACAAATCTATGTAGTCTGTAAATGTCACAAAAGAATAAAAGAACTTGGAAGAATCCTAGATGCTTAGAGGATTTCTAATAGGGCAGTACCACAAATGTAGGAAAGGTGTTAAAGTTGGGGTAGGGAGAAAGATAGACCGTCCGGAACACCCGTTTATCGGTTGTCGCAGACTACATAGTCCGTTAGAGACGACTCATCTTCCACCATTAAGATGTGCATATCTGTACGTCACAGGTGAGAAAGTTCGTCAGAAATTTACCGAAGGTTGGGGGTTTTGCCCGGGCATTCCAGTTTCATCTACCCATAACACAGGGTACAGTTTAGGGCTATTTATTTATTTATTTATTTATTTATTTATTTATTTTACTTAGGAATTCTTCATGCTATGACAGGATTGTCGGCTGAGGCCACCGTGGTGACCATAGCGACTTACCATCCTTCACTTTCAAAAACCGAAGCCGAACAAGCAAGAGCTGGATTCTAGCCAGTGACCTTAGTTACCAAGGACCTAAATGCTTTGGTTGGAGGCATGATGGTAGAAATATTATTTACGCCACAAGTATACAATTCTTACATCCACGATTATGGCTCTTCATGAACCCGAACCTCTAGTCCCTTCAGAAGTTACAGGTTGCAAAAACCCATCTTTTATATGTTGGCCCTACGCTTAAGATAGCCTACCACCAGTCGATTTGGCATGCATTTTTGGATCGTCAAAACCTAGTTTCCAGATTTCAATCGGCTTCTCCTAATTAGGAAACACGGTTGAAATTTAAATCCAATTGATCTTAACCGCCCCCATAACTATAGTATACTGACGTCTTCTGTTGACGTGTTCTGTGAAGGTCCCCCATCACGCATCGGTTCACTATTCACCCCATCCCTCGCTCTCTACTCGCATTGTGGCGAGAATGTCGCGTAATTCATTCAGAAATCATGGAGTGTAACACAAAAGGTGTTCAGCAAAAAAGGTTAAAAAAAAATACGAAAAAAAAAGACCATAGTCTGCAATGTTTAATTGATGAAAAATGGCTTGCTTAGGAACATTATCTGTCGTTTTAAACAACATTTCTTGGTTGTAATACATTAATAACACCAGGGTATATTGTGGGTAGCACATTTTTCTCCCGAATGGTGGAAAGTTTCTCAACGTATTTTATGTTAAAACTGACTTATAGCGTGGGTAAGCGGGGAAACACTCTAGTGCTATATTTGGCAGGTGAAATGGAGGTCTACGGTGTAAAACGTGGATTCTCGGATTTGACCTGACTTTCTTTTAAATCTATCCAAATGCCTGAAAGTAGGTATACTCCATGGTATTTATGAGCAGTGTTACCTCGACATTGGGATACCTTTTCCCACGCAATAGCGATTCGGTCCCAGACTGACTTGACTATTGTTCTATCGCAGTGCACGATTAATTCGTTAGCAGTTTGCCCACGAAACGTCATCGTAAACATAGTACATTCACTTCCACAATCATTAATGTCATCAAGATTATCACTATTATCTACAATTTCGTCACCATCCTCAGCGTCGTCTTCGCCATCGCTATTGTCATTAAAGACATCGACATCAACAATGTTTTCATCGTAGTTATCCAGATTATCACCCAGATTATAATGTTTTTCACTTATGAACCATAGTATCTATTGCGTAATAGGTATTTCAATACGCCTTTGCAACGAAATGCAAGTATTAGCTATAAGTGAAGGAAACAGAACGCCTGGTATGCTGTAATTTTCGAAAGGTAAGAATGTTAACCATGGGTCGGACGAGCCTTCGCGAAGTGTCGTTTACGTCTTGGCCTTTGGGAAGTTGTTAAACGATTGGAACTGTGACCAGCAAAATATCTAGTCACTTATATTTTAACGCTCACATTCTTTGCAGCTCATACTGTCGGAAATCGGTTTGACACTATGTATATTATCGTTGTTTTGTATTACCTTCCATGGTTTAATGTTATAGTAACGACATTACTGTTACTAACATCACTTTCAACAAGACTTCCAAAAATATGAAACATTGTTTTTGCCTCATGTAAGTGTTGTTTGTCTTATTTCGGGGGGTGGGGATGGGGTAATTGCCTGGTAGTTTGGGTGGAATTTTCAGAGAAAAGCTATTCCTTCTTCGTTATTTTGTAAACAGTTTGTGTTTGGGAGCTAAAATGAAGATTGCCACAAGATCTATCATTACATCCTTTGGAATTCCACAGAGTTTAAACTAGCGGAACTTATTGAACTGTTAGCCTGCCCAAAAGGTGACTTTTCATTACAAGACTAACGCGTCGCACATGCGCATTCAGTAGGAGTAGTCATGATAGCTACCATGTCAATAAACCGCGAATTCGAAATCTGATTTCACTTCAGGCTGAGAAACATTTGATGTCACAGAGTTTTCACGGACGGAACTTATTTATTTATTTATTTCATTGATTGGTGTTTCACGTGGTACTCAAGAATATTTCACTTATACGACGACGACCAGCATCATGGTGGGAGGAAACCGGGCATAGCCTGGGGGAAACCCACGACCATCCGCAGGCTGCTGGCAGACATACCCTCGTACGGTCGGAGAGGAAACCGGCAGGAGCTGGACTTGAACTCACAAAGACCACATTGGTTAAAGGCTCTTGGGTCATTACTCTGCACTAACACGCTAACCAACTGTCTTGAACTATAAGCCAGCTATAGGTGCTTCAAGGACAGCACATTGATGGGTCCGACACGAACTTTTCCTGTTCGGTGTTATTTTTGTCATGGCTATGTCAGTTGGCCTGATTTTCCTGTAGTGCCAAAAAATAGTCAGTGCTCTACCAATAACTCTCTGGTATGCTACCATGGGGATCTTGGTGGAGGCGAGGTTGGTGGACATTTTTGAGTGAAAATTATAGGAACTGACTCTCATTTACTATCACTGCTGTTTAATTGAAGATGGCGAGCAATAGCAAGTTTGTGAGTGATTGATAAGATTTGAAAAGAAGAACAAAGTACACGGATGCACCTGCACCTGCAGAGACTTATGTTTCGATAAGCATACCACTCGGTTGTTTTTTCTTTTTTCTATTTGGCGGAATCGTTGCTGAAATCGTGTGATTTATATGAACTGACGTCTTTCATACACTATTCGCCTTCCCTCCCCACCCCTTCTTCCACACGATTCCTCCTAGTCTACTCATAGTCTGTCATCCATGACTTAGTATATAGCCGACAATAAAATATTTGGGATTCTTTCGGTAGCGGACAATTCAGCGGAGACTCTCTTAGTGGTGTTGACGTAAAGTTATACAGAAAACCTGCTCGTCAATTTTTGTCAAGATGGCAACAAAGCCGTTGGGACAATGGTCCATGATATGGGAGCTTTAAGACCAGACGAATCGTGAAAAATCAGCCGGTATAAGACAGACCCCTGCTAGGCCTGATAAACGAACCCTTAAACAATCTGCTACGCCTATGTAAAAGCCCATTGTGGCCGACTCTGAGCTTAAGACTCCCGCTCGGAGCTTCATAAATTTGACAGACAGCTCAGGATGATTCCACTTATTCTAGCTTCCCAGCTTTCTCACAACGGATAATAAATCACGGGTGACACGAATTGTGATCGACTCCCGTACAATCAGCACTTCATATCTAATATCATTCATGGTTGGTGACGCCAGAGTTGTGTATCATACCTATATAGGTGTATGTGCTCTGCTGAAGGCCACTGTGTAACAGTTATATATTAAAACCTGTTTTTTTTTTCTTTTCTTTCTTGCGTTTACTTAGATTGCGCCTGGAAAGAGGACGTGCGGTGGATATAACGTCTTCACCCCCAAGAATGCCTTCATCCGTTAACTATGGTCCGTCCTCAGCCGTCACTTCCACCACAACAAGCACCGTCCTTCCTCCAAGTTTCCACCCTCTAAACACCCGCTCTCCCCGCGACCGTGGCGCGCCACCGGCGACAGGTTTGGTCTCCGAGATGGCCCTGGGACTTAACGGTATACAGAGGAACATAGCTGCTTCTACTACATGTAGACCGCTTGGCGGTGGACACCTGGCGGCTAGGGGAGGTCACCCAACAACTGGGCCGACGTCTTCCGCCACCATTCCTTCACTAAGCAGAGATCCTCCTCCGGACGTCTCGAGCGCTACCATAGCTACCCTGAACTCCGCCATGTTTCAGCAACCGATACCTGGATGGAACGGTCTAGGATACTTTCCTATGGTGCCGGTGGACGCTTTAAGCGGTGGTCAGTTGACCGGGTTCGGAACTTGGTCAGCCAAGCAGCCGATGATTAACAGAGATTATCTGGAGCTGGCCATGCTAGTTTGTAACACGTTTAGGGGAAAATTGTTCCCGTGTCCGCACTGTCGCTACGTCACAGATCGGCGGAACAACCTGAAAAGGCATATCGCCACCATGCACGAGACTTGTGAGAAAGTGCTGGAGTGCTGCGGTGTTGTTTTCCATACCAAAGCTTCGCTCCGTGAACACATCATGATATTCCATCACAACGGGTACTCCTGCCCTTACTGCGGCAGACGGTTCTGCAGAAAGGCGCTGTTGAAGCGCCACCTATCGGTACACAGCGGGCGGAAGGACTACAGCTGCCCGCATTGCGACTACGCCACCAGTCACAAGAGCAATCTCGAACGACACAAAAAGATTCATGACCGCTCAATCAAAATGCCAATGGAGGATTCCAAATCGGATTTGGGTGTTCTGTTCCCAGATGACGCCAAGGTCTCTGTATTACCCAGCACCACGCGCCATAGGGAGCCGTCCCCCGCTCCACCGGACTCCACCGTCACGTGTTCTGCCACTGACCTGACAGCTGCCAAGGAGAAAATGATGGCGATGAATGACGTCATGTCGGAATCTGAAGACGCGCTCTCAGAGGAAGATGTGGACGTTGAATGTGGGTGAGTTTACTTTTCAGAGAGACTGTGAGATTTTGTACACTTCTCTTGTGCTAAATGAATCTTCCGATCGGATCGGATCTATGCCACATCATCACTTCTAGTGACAATAAATACTACGCTGACGTCACTAGCAAATCTAACATTGGCAGAAAATTTGTGAAAAATTCCAGCTGAATAGGTTGCTGTTGTAAATACCTGGACAAGATGGCGAAAAGGACTATTTATCCAAATGACAGTCTAGGATCGGTGTAAGTGAAATGGCTGAACTTTTAGCTTTAGATAAATGAACACAAAGTCAAATCACGTTTTCTGTCTTTGGTAATTGTGAGCGAAACACATAACAAGATTCTCTATGGAGCTTTATTGTACATCCACGCAACTTAAAATGTGTTCAAACTGTTAACAGATGCTGAACATTAGAAACAGCTGTGTTGATACGACAAACTCACTGAACATTGTCAGTCTTCACGAGAAACATTATATCAGTGTTTATCCTTTAGCAATCTAGAACTTTGAAGTCAGAACTCGCTTTCACGAAACTTTGTAAATTGTTTTTTGTCTATGTTTTCTCGTCAATCGTGTAGCCATATGGCGCTATAACGCAGACAAGATCATTTGAGAAAAAGTTACTACAAATTTGACTTAAGAAGTCTTGTGCATGTAGACCACGATCTTTAACTAGGAAGTTTTTCGAAGACATAAAGCGGTGGTACGGAGTCGTGAATGAGTTGACAGATGCAGTGCTGGATTACGTGTAACTTCCGTGTTTTGCTCAAAGACACGTCTTTTGAGAGATGTCCACCAGTCAACTATAGTGTCTACTTCAACAGAAATTCCGTAACCACGTAGTATGTATTTGTGAGACATTTATCTTGCTCGGCTAACGTGTGAGACGCCCAGACTTTAATAGGCAAGTTACATTTTTGGAATGTGTTATAAATTCGTAAAAAAAAACATTATCAAAGATATCAAAGACCACTTGTTTAAATATTATTATGAGTAGATGTCTTTGTTTTATGAGCCCAAGGTACAGTTATTTGCTATATCCCAACAAATAAATTTTAAGATTTAAGCCTGACGTAACTTTGGACAAACTCTTAAACATGTGGTGCAGGTAATCTAATAATCTAATTCAAAAGGATAGTTGCAAACGCTTTTAATATCTGAAGTATTTGTTTCTCAAAAGTATCGCATTTTTGTTCTTGAACAGATAGAGTAAATTTTACCTGGTGCTGATCATATGCCTAAAAATATGATGCTATGGTAGCATACGTCTGAAAAATTTCAAGGATATGAGTATGGTTTACAGTTAGAGGGCTAATCTAGTTCGTCAGTTTTTGACAGACTCACAGATAATATAAATTATGTCGTACATCTTCGGGATTGGTTGAATTCCGTTGTTTAAATGCCGTTTAATTCAAATTAACCCTTTTAAATTAGGTTGCTATTGTTTTTTTGTTTCTTGTTTTGATTTTCTTAAATTGTTTGTTGGTTTTGTTTTTTTTTGTTTTGTTTTTGTTTTTCTTGTTCTTTTCTGCAGACAAATGACGTGTAAGTTATGTATGCGTGAGATAAAGTAGATCATATTCAAGTCGTTTTCGTGTAGTACTCTGCAAATAAAGTTTATACAACATATAAAGCCATTTAAATGTTTGCAAAAATATGACATCCCTTGTACGATCTACAGGTAGAGGTAGGAGATAGTGCATGAGTGTAGTGAGTCATAAGGCGTTACCTTTTATATCATTTTACCACCACACCATACACCATCACTCTACCACCAAGTGTATACCACGAGTTAAATATCCTGAAATGCTTTACATTTGTGTGGATTAGAAACGCATAGACTGTCACAAGATTATCAAACTAATTCTAAACATTTACACGATCAGCCAAATAACCAGCGTTTTTGTCACCTATTTATATGTGCGAAATAGTCTTCTGTTCTTGACTAGAATAAGCCAGATAGCTGTTTCGAGTGCGCCTGACCGATATTTTTCTGCGCTGTGGGACCAGGGTTGTTTTTCGCTGTGGGACCGATTTTTTTCCCTGTGGGACAAACAACCCCCTCGTGGTTATGCTAAAGGACTGCATAACCCTGGGCAATTTGAAGCGATTCAGTCCATTGCGTACATTTTCGTGCGAGTGTTTCTGACAGCTGAGACTTTACATGGGCTCTAGGGCAGTTTCAAATGGAACACTTAGTAAATAACACATATAAAAATTAGACATAAGCTGAATGTTGGGATGTCGCCCGAATCTGTGATGTTAAAGCATAGGCCTGATTGATCAAGTCCTTTCGTTTATCTCAGGCCCGACACGTTCTGCTCATGCGCAATTATTCACAACTTGAAACAGTTATTTGGCTTTGTATTACTTTGTGCATGTTACGTTGTAATGACTTTATTACATCATTTATTTCTGAGAGACGTTACCTATTTCAGCAGATTAAAAACATGCACCTTTGATGTGTTTTGTGGACATAAAACTCAACCTCACACACTGTATCCTTGCGTTTTCAGGACACATCACTAGTGAATCAAACTGACCGCTTCTTTTAGTCAGCAAAATAAACCCATGCCTGCAACAGCTCTAGGAGTTTCGAGTTCCAACTCCTTTGTGGCTGAGGGCGAAACAATGTGCTACTGTGCCATGTGACCTGTCAAATATGTTAGGGTACTATTTTTGATCACATGTACTACAACATAGGCGTTTGAAAAAATTTTCACAAAAAGTTATTACGAGTAGACAAACGAACGTTTTGTTGCACGTGTGTGAACCTACGATGTCCCTGAAGGAAAGAAGTGTCATTTGTGCTTTCGGGACATGGCGAGACAGGTGATGGGTAAATCAATGTCAGTAAAAGTTGCCTAACTTTTTTGACATGTCACATAACGAGCGCTTTTGCTAGCCCACCCTCCTTCTCTGTCTCAATTTAAACCACTATGCTGTCACCACTGAATCCTTCTTTTTTTGCGGTTGGATGATTTTCAGTTATTGAACAGGCGATGTGATGTGTTCTCCTCTCATAATCTTTGACCACCATTATATAAGTTACATATTCTTGAGTTGAGGGCAGGACAATAATGTGTGATGATATATATTGATTTTGTGAACCTATATCTTATCTTTATGATATAACAAAAAAGAAATAAAACCACACGGTTACTAGTCAAAGCATGAGAGTCAACATCGCTATATAGTGCTACGTTTTTCATTGTAACAACTTCTGACTGTAAACTGTTGATATTAAACCATACCACCCTATTGGACCTTGTGCTATGATACTGCAGTTGCTTTTGTTTCTGAGCACAACCAGAAAGTTAACTTAATACACTGCAAAATATTTCAGAAATTTAAAATTACAGTATGGAGCACCGGGTTTCCTCGTTGTAGTTAAAAATATGTGTTAAATGTCGGTATAGTTCTGGAGATATTTTCCATAATCAGTGTAAAATAAATGCACGGGATGTAATTTAAATTTGTTTAATTTAATTACAATTTGGAGAATTGTACGACACAACAATGTTGTAGTAATATATGTCATTATGAAGCATTTCAGTGTGTTCTAGTTTTCTTTGACTGAAATCACTGGCCCTTGCTGGTTGTACAGTACATGTACATGGAGTTCATTGGGGGACCTTTTTCTGTCTGTAGTAATTTGGACCTAAACTGTGTGGTCTACTTTGTTCAGTCTTATAGCCTTTGCGATGACACTTTATGTGAAAAAACTAGTAACGCGTTATTCGTGCGATTCAAGAGTAAAGTGGTTCAGTTCAGCTTAGATCCTGCAGTTACAAGTTGGCGGAGAGGACGCCACGTTCATGCTCTTGAAACACGCGGTCGTGAGCTCAAATCTAGCAACGGCACTTTGGTGGTCATTTTGCTGAAGTGCCCGATTCGTCTGCGGGCGGCCTGGGACAGACCCTAATGTTAGGCCAATACGCAGTCGGCCAGAGGTTGATGACTTGGGATGCCTGGTCTGGCTCCCTCATAGTGGTGTTCCTGTGAGGCAGCACCTAAGTTTCAGTTCCTTGATTGCTTTCTCTTTAATATGGAGGTGCGTGCTTTTCAAGGAGAAGCTTCTCTGAAGTAATTACCATTAAATATTGAAAATAAATAGGTATCTCAAACAAAAATCATTTATGAATAGCAAAATCCAAGTCATGCAATACTTTTGTTACTGGACATCTGCAATATAGAAGATTTCTACCAACTCCTTTTGATGCCTTAAATAACACTCTGTATGTGGTCAAAAGTACTTGGAAGTAGAGTTTAACTCCCCTTTCTATCGTCATAAAATGTTGTATTATAGGATAGTATTTGGTCCTCTATTACTTCCTAAATTTTTTTTTCTGGCTTGTTTTCTTTTAGCAGAGTTTTCTTACGGCAACGACTTGATCTCCATTGATAATACATGTACATACTTTGGCCCGTTTTCCTCAGATCGTTTTTCATTTGATTTGTTTTCCTAGCCTATAACCAATCGGTATCTTACAAACTACTGAGGTGTTCCTGACTATTTATTCACTTTCGGGTATTTTCACGCTGTTCTTCTGAGAGAATTTTCTCTCAAGCCGAGTTCTATTGTCAAAATGTTCTAGCAAGATGTTTTCTTCTGGCAGAATAATCTCTTAAGCTCTGTTCGTCTAGAAAAATTCTCTTTGAAGGTGTCTTCTGATAATTTATTCCACATCCAAACGTTAAATACACTGGGCTTAATCAGTATCATTAACTCTATTTGATACTTTCCGCTTCACACTTCAACAGGAATTTAGTCATAATTTTTGATTTCACACTTAGGCCGTCTCGTTCTTGTTTATCCCTTATCCTTTGCCCGAGTAATTAACTATCTGCACTTTCACACGAATGACTGAAATTTAATGATATTTCATGATCATTTAATGATTGTAGAACTGGGAGCGGTCAGTGGCCTAGTGTT
The DNA here is from genome assembly GCA_016165875.1 of Acanthopleura granulata. Classification (NCBI taxonomy): domain Eukaryota; kingdom Metazoa; phylum Mollusca; class Polyplacophora; order Chitonida; family Chitonidae; genus Acanthopleura; species Acanthopleura granulata. The sequence goes on from JABBOT010000017.1 coordinate 330,922, forward strand.
GATGTGAGCCATTCCAGACTGCTATCGCACAAGATGCGGGTTCAGTCCCGGTCCTGTGCATGAAGGGATTCACTGTGTGATGTGCCGTGGTGGCAACCTTTAGCGAAGACCTTTTGGCTTTGACCAATACGGCCACTAACTTCCACTCGAAAATCTGTCAGTAACTTGGCAAAAGGTCGATGGTGCCCAATTCTGGTTTCCTTCGCTTATAAAAATGACATGAAAGAATAAGAACAATTAAATTGATAAATAAACAAATATATCGTGTAGTGTGACCGGAATTGTCTTATGTTGTGCAGTTACCTGTCGTCTACTCCTCTTCAGGTGTTTTTAGAACTCTTTGTTCTCTTCTTCATTTCCGCATTTATATCAGGAAGTAGTTTGTCCGTTTTTAATTACGCTTTCCGCAAAGCGATTCATTGGAAATATATTTTAATTTTGCTTTTCACTTCCTACGCGAAAACCTGAGGTCATCATAAAGCCCGTGGTATCGTGTCAGATAAATTCAGCTTCAGTCTTGAATGATCAAAGGGCCAGTAAATATCTCACCTGAACGTTTACACGTGCTGCAAGATCAAACGTTTGCGTCTAATTCTTGCGTAAGTCCATAGAATTTTATTTCAGAGTAACAAACATTGAGAACAAACTTTCCCACGGCACTAATGATTTAAAGGAGTGGAGTCTCCATTTTTCAAATCACACAAGTGACTAAACACACCTCTCTGTGTTTTACCACCACCTAATTGGGGAAGCAATATTAATTGTTAAAACGTCTCACCAGCATCAACAAAAGTACGATGAGCGTGGAAAGAAAAATTAGGAGAGAGCTTTCTGACCTTAATGTTTCTTCTCCGGCTGTTTCATTACGCAACCTGTGAGATTACCGCGTGCTTAGATTCTAGTCTAAACCCCCGAGAAATTGCGTGATGTGGCGAGGCCGGTGCAACTGAGCGGTAATCAAGTGGAAATGTTGTGGTTGATATGATACAAATTGAGGTGGCTTAACGAGTCCCCAGAGGCGCGCATGCGGCATGAAAAAGTCCCGCACTGAATATTTCATAACAGCTGACTGGATTAAAAATGAATGACCTGAAAAAACACGGGTCACTTCGTCCGGGGCGAAGCACGCAGACTCATGTACAAAAGGGATTTGTGATACAATAATACTTAAAAGCCTCTACTGGTCAGAAATATTAAAAATAATGACACTGTTAAAATCCCGTGGCCCTCCCAAGAAGCAATATTTTATTGAAGTCAAAACTTAGACCTTCAGTTTACTGTCTAGTTTATGGCCCAGATGTTTAAATTGTGATATATGCGTCATAACATTGTGCTTGTTGAGTGTTCCCAATACTCACAATTTCTTGACCATGCCAAAATTTACGAGTGTAAATTACTTTTACATTCTTGACTTAAACTAAAAGTTGTGGGCCGTTTCAACATGTACAAAGCTAGTTTCGGCTGTAACTTAATTTTTCGGAAACCAGTGTAGTATAGTAATAAATGTATTTAATTCAGTTCCAAGATGGGCTTGATACAACGTGTTATGCAATAATGCGCGAGTAATGCAATAGCCACCGTGTAATGTATAAGAATTTCAGTGTTATGTAATATCGCCGCGTAAAGTACAGACAGACAGACAAATAAACGGCGGAGGTAACTGTGATCAAGAGACTTTCGGGGATAAGACCAAAGTAATGTTGAAAATGACTGCTTTTGGTGCGCACACCCGTACTTTTCAATGTGTGAAAGTAGCTTAGCGAAGATATGTGGATTCCGCCGGGCACTACTACGTGTTCTATTATAAATAACTGTAAGAGACAGTGAGATTCTCTCAGGCAACTGAGTAAGCCCAGAATAATGCATCTACCTGTTATTACGAATGTTATTACTTTACATCGAAATTTTTATCATAATACCCGGAGAATAATACTCGTGAATTATTCCCTAACTGGTGTAACAGGGTCATATGTATGAATGAACAACAGGAGCGTCAAATGGCCAAACGAACTTTCTATTTACCTAGCGTATGTTTTATTATTTGAATACGCGTAGCTCAAGTGTTTGTTTAAGCTCTCACTGCACCAGCTAACACGGAAAGGAAACTTTTTGAAAATAATAAAAGTATATGTGTCAGTTATTGCCAATAAGTATAAAAATACCCTAAATGACCTAACATTTCGTCCATGAAAACAATACACATTTTGCCCGATCAATTGTGTTGATCTTAAAAAGTTGTTTAAAGGTCTGCTTGAAAAGATGATATCCTACTGCATGGAGAATGTCAGTTTCAGAACCAAAATAATATTTTATGACATTGATTTACCTCTAAATGTGTAATTTTTGTGCGAAATTTACCATTTACGGTAATTCCCATAGAGACCACTTTTTTCACTCTCTTTTTGACCAATGACCAATGAGGTGTAACATTTGAATCCAGTTTTCGCTGCAGGAATCTACACTGCCATAGTTCATCGGGTAAACGGCGAAGTGAGCTGATCATATTACAGATAGATAAAAAAGAAATAAGAAATTCATCCAACGTAAAATTGCCTAATCATTGATGAAAATAACATACTTCCTAAAATAGAGGATATCTTTGCATCGAATCTGGGCTTTAGTTTTGAACCTGCCATAACTGTTTCAAAACCAGTTATAATCAACTCTTGTTTTTATTATTTTTAACTTAGGGAAAGTAATAACTGCTGTTTGAAACTGGTCCATAAAATACAGCTTTTTGCGAGATTTGATTAAGAAAATATGCTCTATACATCAATCAGCTCGAATAAAAAAAGTATGTGTGCAGCTGACAACTCAAATTTGGTAAATTGTATAATTCTAGCTGTTTTTTTTTCAGTGCTGAACAGGAACATAGTAAGATGACTGCGCAATGTTTGGAATTTATGATCAGCAACATTATTTTATCAATACGAAAATCTGTTGTCAGTTAAAAAATAAATTTCTGCAAAATCTAAAATAAAAAGGCGGCATAAAAGGAATGACATATTTTAAGTTTCAATTACTTAGAAAATAATGCAAGTTCATCGCTCATTACACTTAGCTACATAACAGTATTTTCCAACAGTAAAACTGTAAATGATGCACTGTATTATATAAACTAAATGTAAGAGTTTTCATTTTCATCTGCTTTCTGAATGAATTTTTGAATGAAAATTTCTTTATTTATTTATTTGGTTGGAGTGTTTATACAAACTCAGTAATTCTGTCAAGTTTATGGATGCGCGGAGCCAGGAGTTGAATCAAAAAAATTGCAATCGCTTACACAGTATTTACAAAAATAAAACGTAGGGCCCCACAATTTTCAGCTGATGGGTTAACGACACCATTATACAGTGTGTCAACCTAATGTGAGTTTTAGCTAAACTATGTAGGTATACCTTTGTAGATTTTATCTCGAATGTTCCGGGCTTCACGTAGGTTTCAACATTTACTCGACAATGTCAAGACCAAGAAGCCTTGCAGCAAGATGGTTGTCGTGTTGTCATGTTTACAGCACCACTTCCACTGAACGATATGTTCAAGACACCTGAAGCACTCTATAATGGCACCTGAGCCACACGTCGTCACACCTTGCAGTTTTCCTTAAGCTTTGTGCCTAACTCAGATTATCTGGATATCCTGTATTTTCTGAAAAATTCTGTTAGATAAGGATACTAAACAGAAGGAATGATACATGGGCGATGCTGGGAAAAATGTTTCCATAAATAAAGTAAAACACCCATCAGGTGGATTAGACAAGTGTCTATCAATAATAAGAACCTGTCAGTTTAAACAATAATGCAATTCAATCTTCAGGAATACGATTATCAACGACCACCAAACAGTGTTCAGTTTATGGAGGAACCATACAAGCTCTGCAAAATTCTGCCAAACTTCAAAGGCCCCTTGAGGAACAGACTCAACCTCGTAAAAGCCAAAGCTACAAACAGCTGAACTAAACACCATTCCCAAAGCTCCATCATGGACTTGTAGTGACATGGCATCCTACTTTTACAATGTTTATCAAAGTCAAACTCCTGCAGTGAGCGCACCCCAGCTAATCACTAATGTTTCCTTGTAAAGTATTGCTTTCAGGACAGTATTAAGCAATTACTAGTATACTGATTTATAAATGAGCCGAGTTGATCGGATGAACGGGATTTGGGCTACTTTCCACCGTGTGGTTGTTTTGAGGACGTCTCACAGTGGGACTAATACAGCTGACTGTGAGAGTAGGTATTCACATTTTAGGGGTATCTGGTGGGGAGGGAGTGGATTAGTGGCTGTGTGTAAATATTGGTAACAATAACTGACTGTCATTTGGAGAATGTTTTAACCTGTTTTTGCTGCGGATATGAGCAGATCGTTCAGGCCAAAAAAATAATGTTGAGAATTTACAATTCTGCTGTTAATTGGGATATACCGGCACTGCTTATTTCAGAGGCAAAAGTGTCTCCCATACACTAATCTTGAGGAACTGATACGGGGTAAGGGTTCGTGTGGCTACTTGATCCGAGCGCAGAGTTTGTAGAGGAAGCGTTTTGAGTGGAAGCGTTTTAGGGAAACCCTCACGATGGAGCCTTTATAGTCTTGTCAGACACAACTAGGTAACACAACGTGCAGAGTGGAAACTGTGCGCTGAGGTTGCCACTACTATACCCGTAACCTTTATAAAACTATATAGTTTTATAGATAAACCTGTGGACAAAGTGACTACAACGACAAGGGGTTAAATAACAAGAAAGGAGTTCTTTAATATATACTTACTACTTATACTTACTATGTGCCGCTGTCCCTGGTTCAAAGTGGAGAGAGACAGCGACCGCCAGCCAAAACACGTCAATCCCAGTTGAATTTGGTGAAGTCCGAAAGCATAGGGTATCTCCAAAGGAGAGAAGTTATAGTCTTAGATCGGGGGTATCAGGAAGCACAGTAACGTAGCGTTTGAGTGGCCAAAGACTTCTGCTTCTCCTTTTTTTTGAAACTGGGGGATTCGCTTATATAGCAGTGAACAAGTAAATCTTTTGTTTCTAAATTACCGGTCGTAAATTTTGAAGCCTGCGTTATCTCACTTAATGTATCGTCTGGAGGTGCTCTCTTTCCTCCTTTGGGTAACATTAATGGGGACCAACGGCGAGAACCATTTTTGACACATGTGTGGGAATTTCAGCTTGGGCCATGATGTAGCGTTGTCCCATCTGGACAATCAGCCACGCCAAACGAACTTAAACCCGACCGTGAATTTGATCACCTTGTGTGGGCCTTAAACTTACGCGGTTCCTAACCCGGACACATGTAATCACGACATGTGCCTCGTAACAGAACAGTAAATTGTAAGAGTGGAAGTGACTGGGTTAAAAATGACAACTGAAACTGTGCGAGCATCTTCGATTTGGACAAGACTGAGGAGAATTCTAGGACTGGTCCTTAACGTGTACATTTTATGGTATCAGAGTAAAGTACGTGTACCTGCCAAACCGTTTAGTATTACATGAACGAATTTTATCCGTAGTATTCTGGAGAGAAATAAAAGATAAAGCTAAATTCTCTATGTATGATGGGTTTTTATAACTAAACACTTTACCACATAAATTTCAGCTACTGCAAAATAACTAAATATTATTGAAACTCTTCTCAAAATTTCATCAGACAAATTGTCACAAATTCAAGTTATAAATTGTATTTCGCGCGTAAGCGTTACCGGCAATGGAAACCTGGCCAAAAGTGGAGCGGCATCAAATCACTTGTACGTGGTTTTAGAAACACAGTCTTTGATGCCTCTGTCAGTTGGTCTTTTGTCAATCGGTAAAAGTTCATGTAAACTTATGTGATACGATATTTGGAGACAGCTTGACCCGGATCGCCCATTTTGGTTGACGGCTGGTTTACGAATGTCGGTTTCAACGCCTAGGCTCGAAATCACTTGCAATCCACCCATCTGACACGTAGTTACACTAAACTCTCTCAACAACTGAGCAGAAATATGGGTAGCTTGAAAAAGGTCGCCATTTAGTTGCCAAAAGCCGGAAGTTTAATCCGAAAACCCCGATTTCTTCAACCCATGAAACTGACCGCAGCCGTAGACATAATTGTGAAATATTCTTGAGTATTCTTAATTTTTATCACAAAATACCAATCATCGAATGAATTAATCAGTCGATTTTCTGCTTTATTTGAATGTTGTGAAACTTTACTTGAACGTGGTACGTTACTGCACTGTGATATGGTTCTGGCACGTTGCTGAACAGAATACAGTTCTTGCACAGTACCACATACTTCATGCCTTGTGGTACTACATGGTATAGTGCGTGGTTTATAACTACAGCAGCTTAACCGATGTACGTTAGGCCCTACTGCACAGTTTTTGGTCCTTTCTGCACATGGTGACATCGGCGCTTTGAAGAAGACCGAAAGAGGGGAGATAATCCATACTGTGTTCGATCCTAAAGCTAATATTCTGAGTAGTGTCCCTAGTTGTGGTATGTATATTTGTATGTGTGGGTTTTACGTCGTACTTGACAATTTTTCAGTTATACTGTGGTGGGGCGAGTCCATGTCGCCAAAGTGCTGCCGCCAATGGAACATCATGACGAAGATACCAGACATGATACCCTGGCACCCAGTCACATCACAGTTACACTTGGACGACCATTCCTGTTTCCTTGTTCAATCCTCAAGCGAGGCAGTAACAAGTACCATTTTCGTATGACCCGACCCTGGATTGAACCCGGATTCCCCGGCCTCGGGAAACCTATTGGCCACCGAGGCGGGCCCTTGTTATGGTAGCGTAAGCGTAAGAACGCAGCGGCTCGCGTCATTTATGACAGTGAAATATGGGCGAAAATGAAGTAAATCGAACATATTTTAAACGAGGGGGCTAGCGCAGTGTATCCAACCTGTATCCTCTCACCAATACGGTCACTGTGAGTTCCAGTCCATCCCGTGCTGGCTTCCTTTCCGGTTGTAAGTGGGAAGGTTTGCCAGCAACTTGCTGGTGGTCGTGGGTTTCCCACGGGATCTGTCAGGTATCCTCCCACCTTAATACTGGCCGCTGTCGTATAAGTGAAATATTCTTGAGTACAGCGTAAAACACCAATCAAATAAATAAAAACATTGAATGAAATTTTACATATGATCATTTCGAAATTTATAAAACACTGAAGGATAAGCAACACAATGAAATGGGGTAGATTATTTACAAATATCAAATATAATAAGCCTGCATGCAAAACATTTGAACTAATATACCTTTTGGTGGATCCTAATGTATTCTGTCACTATTTAAAGCGTTAACATAATCAGATTGAATAAAACCCCTACTGTATAAGTCTAGATTTGTCAACTACCACATTGTCGTCGCTGCTTTGGACCGCTGGCAGAGACATAATCCTTACTTTACATTGAATCGACTGATGATGCATTCCATCCGATAACCTTCCCCAATATGATGCTTGCTAAGGTATTCGCGATTTCCATAGAAAGTGGACAATATCAAGCGCTAAACAGGATAATGCCTTGAAAGTTTATGTGAAAAGTCAAAGCGGTTTGACCTTATTTGAACGCCATCTTATGTAGAGACCAAACTCAAGTCTCCGGTTTCTCTGCCGTGATTTGCCGGAGAACTAATGTCCGATTCCGAATTGGAACAAGTAACGGCACAAGCCGTAGACACTGTGTTTGTGAAGGTATGTTCACGTGACGTGCACGTGTTATCACATAGAGCTTCAGTGCTGATGTCATCATCTTCCAAATCGTTGTTTGTACGTTCTCGCATAGTTCCGTTCATTTCCGTCACCGACCAATGTTCTTCGGATTTCTCCGGTCGCGATGGCTCACATATGTGTTCGGCAAAATCATCGGGCGAAGGGACTTTTAAATCGTGAGACGAGCATTCATTCTCTGCTCTTGCAAGTCTGGATGATTTGCATCTACCTGTTGAACTTTCATCAGTCTTCTGCAGTTCTTTCACGGCAGTAGCTCTTGAACACACACACCCGCCCATCACACATGGGGTTGTTTTCTTCTTTTCAGTCAAGACAAAATTTCCACATACATGTATTTACAAACCAGAATAGCGCAACACTTCTTTGCTTTCTGAAGATGACATCAGCGTTGTGTTGCAGTGGGAAATGACTTGTTACGCTGGGAACAAAATTCCTTGAATTCAATGCATACAGTAGGTTGTTGATGTGTTATTTCTGTTGGAACGCTTGATGCAAGTGTTCAGTTTACTGGTTTCCACCTCTCAGACGGCATAAATTAGATATTGTCATTTCATGGAGCTGTGAATGATTCACGGCTTGCAAATATCAGCAGGCATGATCGTGGATCCTACACATATCCGTTTCAGAATGACATCAAGGTCACAGGCAACCTGCCATGGGTGCATGAACTGGGGATAACGGAACAATTTTTAAGTCAGTCACTGAACTGGACATGTCAAAACGAGTCATGTAGTAATAGCAAGATGAGGTCTGATAATTGAATAATCTGTGAATGAAGGTAGAGTGTATAAGTATAGAAAGTAGGGAGGCCTGCTGACCGATAGGCACGACATGAGGGGGTGGGGGGAAGTGAATGTGAGGGGGGGCAGCTGGCTTGGCTTAGAACAGGTACGAAGTACTTACAATACAAAGAAATGGATTAATTCATGGCAAGCGGGATATTTAAATAAGCATGCATTCGCTAAGGCATGTTGAGGCCCATATCAGGAGTCAACGCAAAAGACTTTATGAAGTAGCCTAGCTGCTACAGTTCTATAATTGAGAGATCGACAACAGAGAAAAAATCGCACCCACAGATCAAGCGAAGGGAGAAGATTTTCGGTGGCGGGCCGACGCTCGGCTTGGTTTGCCACAGCTAAATCAAGTAGCATTTCTCTCTCGAGCGACAACGAGCATCAAGGGTTTTTATTTCAAACACGCTAGACTACCAAGGCTGTCAGATGAAAATGTCATTTGTGTTTCCATCCATGTACACCGAAGCCACTGGGCTGAAAAGTTTTCTTTTCTGTGTGTTATATAGTATAGACCGATGTAATCAAAACAGATTGTGTCTATTCACATCGTGCAGTATATCAACTCAGGCAATGTAGTCATTTCCACTTATTTTCAAGCTAATAATATGGTGTCTGTTCACTTGGTATATATAAGGCAAAAGAGAAAGTCAGAAATCTCGATAAGTCTCAGATAGTGAGATGTGTCCGTTATGCACATCACGTGACGCTTCCACATGACAGAGTCTTTTCTGAGTCCCCAGACAAGCAATGAAAAATAATTCGACCTCACGTAACCTAATCCTATCAATTTCATTTGAGATATAATCAATAGACCTCGTCATTTTCATACACGTATTAACGAACTTTAAGTTCAAATGTAATAACTTCAACTGTTGCATGGCAATTTACAGTGAATACTGAGCCATCCTCGATTACAATCATTGAACCCTAGCTATTAGCCAATCCCAAATTTTCTATCATACTCTATAGGAAAGACCAGCCTGTTGCTATCCAACTAATGCCAGACACAGAATATACCTCTGAACAATCGCTGGGTGTCCAGTTTAAATTCAATGGAGGGTCATCACTTCTGGATCGCAGACGGTTTAGAAGCCAAGGGAAAAAATCACTCTGTAATTTTGAGAAGCGTTCGATAGTGTCTGCTCGAGAAGAAATTTTCGAAGTCTACCGGAAAAGTTGCTACACATCTGTAATGAGCGGGAAGCATTCCACTTTCAATTCTGTCCTCGATGATCTTTGCCGACGGGAGCAGAATTTGCGGACACACCGCAGTCTTTGTCGTCTATTACAGATCCGACAGAGTGCCGCAAGGAGCTGTGCTGAGCCACGTCCTGTTCAGGGAATATAATTTTTGAATGAATTAATAATTTCTTTAATACTACTACTACTAGTACTACTACTACTACTAATAATAATGAAACATTCATATTTATGTCTCTTTCATATAAGAGAAACATAAATGAAATGTAGGCATCTTTACTCGCTATGTTTGAGAAACAGATGAAGATGCCTTCATTTTATGTTACTTCTTTCTTTGCCTTCGACGAGCAATAGCCCTCTCTCATCTTTGGTGCCAGTAAGCGACCGAAGGCTTTCCTGTGGCCGTTTGGGCAGAGTAACATTGGCTTAACACCACAAACAAAATTGTACTAAGCATTGTTCGCATTTCAAATTACGACGTTGAAATAAATAAATCAATACAGAAGAAAATAAATGTTCAATTCTGAATTATTTTTTTCTTATATTTATTTCTTTATCATTTATTTATGTTTGGCTTATTGACCGGTATACCCACTTTAGTTCAGTCTCCATATAAATTTACCTTATCTATTTATTGATTTGATTGGTGTTTTACGTCATACTGAATAATATTTCACTTCCAGAACCTTGCGGGGGAACCCACGACAGTCCGCGGGTAGCTAGCGGACCTTCCCACGTACGGCCCGAGAAGAGGCCAACATGAGCTGGACTTGAACTCACCGCGACCACCTTGGTGAAAGGCACCCGGGTCACTACAATGCGATAGCGCGCTGATTTCTTGACCCTCACATCAGCGGGTTAAGTTTGACCAAACGAGTGTCCTGAACATATTTCACCTCGTTAATGATGCATGACATCATAATACTTTCGGAGAGAAATTCGCCAGTTTTACTCTTTCAAAAATCAATTTCTTTCATTGTCTTCATTTTTTGCATTTTTTGAGGCGCCTTTCTTTGAACTCAATGATTATGTGGTAGTCAAATCCCGAATAATGTTTTTTTCTTATTTGAGGACACTTTTGTGTCATTTCTACTTAAAATATGCTGTGCATAATAATTTTGCACACGCACAGAGAACGCCTTGTAAAGACGCATCAGATGCAGCTGTCTAAAAGGCCAACATTGAACTAAAATGGTCTAAACTTTTTTCAAACGTATTTATAAATATTTGCGACATAATTCCATAGAAATCACAATATTAATCTCAACTCGAAAAATTGGTGCTTTCGATATAGAGATTACCCTGAGCCTTACTTAACTTGCGCTTAGTGTTGGGTAGATAACGTAGGTCACAGATCCATAGCTGATAGCCTTTCTCAAACTTATTCATAACATGTACGGCGAACATCATTATGAATTGATGGTGGTTTCAAAAACGGCTTCCGCGGAATCGCCTCACAGACAATCAGCTGCAACAGTGCAAGTATTTCGTTCCGAACTGGCGTGTATCGATGCGTTTCTAACAGCTGTACGAAGGAAACGGAAGCAAGGTTAGAATGTGGAGAACACTTGTCGAGCTGTGTTTTTTCTGGTGAACGAATATTTAATGATTGATTCTTGTTCAGCGCCATACTCAAGAATTATTTCACTTGACGAACAGTACATTCTGGCCGATGAAGAACGGATTTTTTTGGTGTATAAACCACCGACCTTTGGCATATACTGGCGAATTTTTCCACGTGTCATGTATGTCACATTGGTGGAAGGCTGCCTGTCATGGAAGACTACAAGACAGAGCCCCCAGTTCCACCGAGGCGCCGAGAATAACAAAAGCTACAGAGGAATGTTATGAAATTGTTTCGGAACAATTCACCATACATAGAAATAATGGTACACTGTTTCATTAACTCGTGGAAATCAAAGGGAAAGAAAACAAATTCTTCTTGAACATGTCTTGAATTAAGACAGAATTTACCGTGCTGTCATGGCATAGATTGTCAGATCCTCACTGTGGATGTGGGACTTTGGTGAGAATAAACGGTGAGCAACACTAAACCATCAGGCCTTTTGCGTAGTCTAACGTTCGTTTAAGACCAGTTGTCTACCACCAATATCGTGTGAACACCTGTGCATCACATGTTCGCCGAGATAACTTGCCAACGGTCTGTGCTTTAATCCGGGCAGGTCGGTTTCTTCTACCTTTAAATGTGATCGCTATCGAATGGGTGACAATGGCTTGAGCATATTCTTTGAAAAAAAATAATTCGGTTTAACAGTTCCTCTGTAGTAGAGGCTGGTGTCAGATCAGATATATTTGCAATGCTTTCAAAAAGAAAAACTATTCCGCCGACAGCAAAATCAGACACCCCACCAACAAATAACATATGCTGACACTTGGCTCGCCAGTTGTTTACATGGTATGGAATGGCAGGTATGGGTGGGGAAAAGAGGAAAGGATTAAAAAAAACTGTAAATTAATGTAAAATGTATATGAACGGCCTCGTCCTAAAAATAACGAAGACTTCTTTTTTTACTGCAGTTATCACAGCTTATACCCAGTGAATGAAGCCATAATTTAAGTATGAGTGTTAAAATACAGTGTGTGGGTGATCTCATGGTCAGTCATCCTCTTCGGGGTTTCCGGAATCTCCTTGGCTGAGTCGGTTAGCGCCCTAACGCAGGGCAATGACCGAAGCCTTCCATCAATGCGGGGTCGCTGTGAGTTCAAGTTCACCTCAGGCTGGCTTCCTCTCCGGCCGTACGTAGGAAGGTCTGCCAGCAGCCTACGGATGGTCGTGGGTTTCACCCGGGCTCTGGCCGGTTTCCTCCCACCATAATGCTGGCCGCCGTCGTCTAAGTGAAATATGCTTGAGTACGGCGTAAAAAAAAACACAAATAAATAAATCTTCGGGGTTGTCATGACGACAGTCTATATGTAAGATTTGTAAAAAACGGCTCTGATTGGTACGTCTACACTCTCACTCGTAGATTTATTTTATTTATTCATTTGATTGATGTTTTATGCATTATGGTCGGAGGAAACAAGGCAGAGCACGAGGCAAGCTCAAGGCCATCCGCAGATTGCTGGCGGACCTCCCCACGTACCACCAGAGTGCAAGCCAGCATGACCTGGACTTGAAATTACAGCGACCCCATTGGTGAGTCACCAGGGTCATTACGCTGCACTAGGGCGCTAACTCTATCAGCCACCTTCCAATTCCAACCTCCCTCCTCCCCACCCCCACCCTGCCCCTTATATTAGTATGGTAAAATCTCAGTTTATTCTCGTTTCGCCTACTTTCACACTTTACGCAAGTTTCAGCGCCACTTGGGGCCACAGCAAACATGACGAAGTTCTGGGTAAGAGCTTCAGATTATCAGTGACCGCATTTCAGTATTATTTGCATTCTTAAAACTTGTTCATTGTCATGGCAAAATTTTGTTCACCTGTAAACTCGTATCCATAAAAGAACACTGTTCACTTTTGATGTATATGGAAGAAAGTTAAAGGATGGCATCAGTGCAAGTCGAAGTGAATGGACGTGTGTATGTGGAGCTCTCCGAGCATATTGTAGGCGTTGTTCTTGTACTCAGCATTCACATATGACGAAGCTGATATACATTATCAGCGAAAGATCGTGATCTATACAGCTGACTCGATCCCTGCATATTACTGACCGCCAGGGCCAACCTTGAGAAAGACCACACTAACTGAAAGAACGGCATGCCATCGGCACCATATCAATAGAATTCGCAGACAAAGCCTCATAATTCTTACATATCTAAGAAATTAAATTCCTGTACTATGTATTTATTTGACTTTTATTTGATTGCTTTTTATTTGTTTTTTTTTTTTTTTATTTCGACGCTGTCAAGAATATTTCACTTGTACGAAGGCGGCCGGCATTACGGTGGGAAGAAACCGGCAGAGCCCGGGAGAACCCCACGACCATGTGCATGTTGATGACAGACCTATTATATCTGTATAAGAATTTATATAATACACTGGAAGAAATATTTTTAAAAAAAAAACGGAATTCGACTACTATTTTATCATTGAACACCCCCTTGACGTGCACCCACCATCAGGATCCGGCCACTATCCGTGGAGTGGTCACAACTTTCCTAATCCACCATTTGCCCCTTTTTCAAACAAAATAAGTAGGAGAAATTGGAGACACCAAAATCTTGTCGTTAAATGAGATCAAATAGCTGCAATCTTTGTCCATTTTAGAGGAAAGGTGGGAGGGAGACAGACAGCGTTCTGACTGGACTAGAAGTGTTAAAGGGCAAGATCAACGATTTTTAACTGGGCTTCAGTTGTTTTTCTAGATCTCATTTCATGAATACAAGACCCGGGCACACTTATATCACATTTAATTTGAGAGATTAATGGACTAATTTCAAAAACGGAAGTGACGCGCGTGGTGCATGTAGGCAGTGCAGCAACAACAGAGTATACTAATGAAGCAGATTTGTGGTGTAGCCATGTGCCAATATATATATATACATCCATCATATCAAAGACATCACGTGGGCTAGTTGATCGTTGTTTATCGACTTACACTATATGACAAACGGCGCGCTGTCGCAGCACAATGAACTGAAGCCTCCCACCAATGCGGTCGTTGTGAGTTCAAGACCAGCTCATGCTGGCTTCCTCTCCGGCCGTACGTGGGAAGGTCTGCTAGCAACCCACGGATGGTCGTGGGTTTCCCCCTGGCTCTGGCCGGTTTCCTCCCACAATAATGCTGGCCGCCGTCGTCTAAGTGAAATATTCTTGAGTACGGCGTAAAACACTAATCAAATAAATAAATAAATATATGACACAAATCGCACCTTCCTCGGACACGACGGAGTAGGTAGTTAACCTAGCCTAGACTGTATACAGTGTACTGTTAGTGTTTTGACTCTCGCATTTTAGCTAACGACAATGACCCTTGGTATCAGAGTTTTACTAGACATTCAGGTTGAACACACTTGAACTTTAACTTGTTGTCTATTTACATTTATACAAATTTTACACAATACAGCGTGTAGTACAGCGAGGCTTTATTTCATTACCTTCTAGAAGGCCTGACCTGATTGACTTGGACAGGCCTGAACATTCTCAGCTCCAATTTCATGTACCAACGCCCCCCTGCATTCGTTGATCATCTTATTATTTGAGGTGACAAACGTAAATTCTTTCACATTTGGCTCAAGCATTTGAATAAAAGGAAATAATAAAAAAAATGAAAGATTGGCCTGGGTCTATGTTCTAACTGATTCGGATAAGTATACATCACACAATGTTTATCATATGTTACATTCATATATATTTAGGCTAGATATAAGTACAAAGTGGATGGCGGATAGTATCCTCAATGCTTTCTTTTATGGATCTGTATTTTGCAAATATTACGGAATAACAGAGAAAAAAGTATTATTTTCAGAAAATCAGATACATCCCGACAAATATATTATCAGCAGACATAAAATACAAACTATACCCAAATGGGAAATTGATAAGGGTAGTAAATAAATGTACGAGCAGCGCAAGATTAATTCATAATTTCGTAAATGTTCATAAATCATACATTCGCGAGGCCATAAGGTTTTCCCCCATTCGTTCCACCGAAACCAAGACGTAGGAATACCAGGCCATCAAGATTAGTTTTCTTAATCTCAAGATATAAAATAGATCTTGAAAGAAATGCCTTCAGTAAGTTATATCATGGTGTAGCTGATTTAAATTATCACTTCAAATAACTGGGCCATCGTACACGTTACACGGGTTGGGTGGGATTTAATTGAAGATAGGTCCGATCGTCCGACACCGTATGATTTGCCTAAGCTGGCCACATTCCGTTGAAACAACGTATTTTAAAATTACTAATAGGCATATATACATGTGAGTTCCTGTCTTTAAAGCTAAATTACGTAAAAACATGTGTGCTTTCAGCTAGTATGTTGAACAACACCATATAGATGGCATCCGCAAGCAAAACTATCAGCTGTTATAACACTATACTGAAGGCATATATAGGCCTTGGTTATGGCCTATGACCACGGCGTCCGTCCAGGGGTTGATGTGACCTGAATATGTAGGTTTATAAACAGCAGGCAACTACATATACACCACATGATGCACTCGAGTGTTGGGAAAAAGCCTCTGATATGAGAGATGCAAATGTATTTGGCAAGTAGATACAGCACACCTCTGCCTCATCGCCAGACAATGTATGCTGACATAGTATTATGTTGTTCTTGCACTGCCTAAATGCACCACGTGCGTCTCTGCCCCTTTAGAAATGAGTTAATTAATCCTTTATATTAAAATTGATTTAAGTATGCGAGGGTCTTATGTTTATGAAAGAGGATCTAGACACAACTGAAACCATGTCAAAAATCGTTGGTCTTGTGCTTAAATTGGACTGACTCGAAATAATCCCCACCCCACACACACACACATCTCCATTTTCCGTCTGAAATGTCGAAATGCGTCCGTGTGCTTTCGATGGCCACTTTATCGACAAAAAAGTATAAAACAACGTTATGTATATTTGTTCGTCATCTGGACAGTGAATATAATTAGCTATTAAACATTTAGAGCATAATGATATTGCAATGAGAATAACCTTGAAGATATGTGTACAATGTTAGGGATGCATGTTTTGTGAGTTGGGTACTTCCTCAAGTAACTTTACTGCATGAAGAGTTATATACAAGTAACGAAAGAGTGCCATTTGAACAGCGACGAAATTACCATATACACGTAGAGACAACACGATATTTTCCATAACTGTGACGATATACTTTGCGGATATGGTGGTATTTACAGTAAATGAGCTACTAAAACCAGATGATGTTCGTTTTATTCTCTTCCAAAAACGAAAGGCATGGTTAAAAGATGTTACTGATAACAAATGTCAACAACCTCCACACAAAAGACAAAGAATGTCCACTTGTGACCGGATGCAATGACGGAATGAGATTCCGCTGCCTACTGTTACTGACATTCCTAATTTTCTGATTGTGTAACTTAGCCGAATGACAGCGTTTTATATTTATTATCTACCTTTGAATTAAACATATATTAGGGGTAAAAGTTTAACATATATGTTACCTTTTGGAGATTACATAAGATTAGAAAGTTCCATTCTTCTGCTTTAGAGTTGGGTTACTGAAAGTCTTTAATTACAGCTGCAATTACATTTTCGTTCATATTCCGCTGTAATTAACCACAAAATTAATTCTTTATCTCTTGTCACAAACATGCACAATTACTTAGATCAACTAAATGGTACATAGAAAAGTTATTACAGAATTCGGCTTGCTCCTTTGGCTCATAAAATTTCCATACGGCTTGATTTAAAATTTCCCCCAAAATGACTAATACGTACGTTGTATATGCACGTGAGGTAGTGCACTACAACCGACGTGAATCATGATATCGTGATCAATATGTGGGAGTCGCGCTCCAGTGATTTTGTTAGTATCCGGTGGACTACATACAAGGCCTCCATTGCGGATATTGCTGGGGTTCGACCTTCTCAGGAGAGAACTCGTACTTCCCCCTGTATGTGGCCGACCAGTTGTGTTTATTTGTTCTACTACAGAGCACCAAGCGAGGCAGCAACAAGTGCCATGTTTGAAAGTCTTTGGTATCACCGGACCTGGGATTGATCTTGAATCTTGAACCCTGATTTCCTGTTGCAAGTCTTACATTGGACATCACTACACAGCTATATTTGGGTAGCTAAAGCGGCAATCTCAAGATGTGAATGTAAACGACCCATTGCATTCACTCGTCGAATTCGACAACATGAATGCAAATATATATGACTATTTCATTTGCCGCTTTGAGGTCATGCAAATTATCAAAATACAATAATAGCATGAAATAGGGGCTTGTTTTATTTTTTTTTCCACTGGTCAGATTCGGCGTGTATACTTGACGATCGCGTCATGTGAAAGCATCTTTAGTTGCTTGCCTGCCGGGAAACTGGACACGCGAAGTATATCGGCCCCAGCCGCCGACAGCGAGTTTTCCCGGTTTTGCTGTTCGTGTTGTCTTTAGGGCCAATAAGTGGTCTAACACTACCCATTGGGTCGTTTATGAAGTCGTGTATGAAGATCGTTGAAGGTGTTCCTTCCCCGAATATCACAAACATCAATCGATCAATCACGCAGTCAATCAATCAATTTGACTACACAGAAGTGATACCCACTGACGGCGGTAAATGCATTGTGTGAATGGTGCCGGGCTCTATGTAAAAACTATCATCTTACATTTTGTCTCAGTGAAGGACAATAAAAGCTTGCTTTGAGGTTTGATTAATTACTGTTGAAGTAAGTCTGATACCAGATACTGAAGTCGGTATGATGCAATCGTTTCCTGCCATGTTTATGTATCGGACAACTCGAATGCACATATACATTTTGCAGTTTTAAATGTGCTGTATGATATAATAATATCGGTGTATAAACAGTTTTTAAAGGGAAGAGATAAATCCTAAATCTTTACACGTTATAATATAAATTCCAGCCAACCACAAGAAGAAAAGCATGACTGGGTAGAAAACTATCCACGTGTGGGGAATTCCCATTACATTTTCAAATGGAAGATTCGGATAACATGTCTTACGCAAAAATGAATTTCTCATGAAGGAACTTTGATTTTCGAAGTTTATTCCTCTTAATACATGTATGTTGTCATTGCCATTTCTGGTCATGTTAGAGGTATCCTAAAAACATTGTTATGATTAAGCGTGAATTGAAAATCTAAAATTAAAACGTGAGTATTGACAATAGATCTGGAGGTATGTCATCATACAGTTTGAGAAGCAGTTGTATATATATATATACTTCTGTGGCAGTTTTCGCAGTCTAACGTTCGTTCAAGGCAACTTGTCTTCCACTAATATAGTATGCATATATGTATTTTATATGTGGGACAGTTCATCATCAACATCAAAGTGCGATGGTTACTCGACAAGAAGCTTATTTCATTAACAAATACCGATGATTTCATTTTTTCATCTGCCCTACCTGCTCTACCTTTTTGGCATATGCAATTGTTCAGCAACTCTCATATGTTTTTACCCACAATCAATGCCTAGAATTATAATGAAAAACTGAGAAACCCCTGTTAATGCTGCAATACTTCATGTATGCAAATCTTAGTCATCAGACACGAAAACGAAATGAAGCGAAAGGTCCAACTCGTACAGTGCGAAAAAGGAAGTGCTTAACATATCTGTAAAGAATAAAGAGACGCCATTTCCGCGCGTGGGGTGGGGGTAGGGGCTATACCACCTGACAGCTATCCTTTCACCCATACTCCCTATGAGGACCGGAAGAGATGGTGGGCGCAGATGTGTGTAATCCGCACCTGTCTCTGTAAAACCTCATACACACCCTCATAATTTTTTTCTCCAGAATTCACTTTAATGCCTTCAGAACATCTTCATTTCATCGGATACTTCGCCTATAGTTACGTTTCCTGCCTGATCCAGCAGGCAGAAATAACCGATTCACCCGACTCATTAGCTGATGAATATTAATGTACAAGTATTACCCAATCAAATAGCAGTTCACTTAACAGATTGACAGTTAAGTGGAAACAAAATGTGCCCCCGCAAACGGCCGATGACAGGTAAAATCAAAACCAAAAGAACTTTCCACCTGCGAAGATGGGGACAAAACCGGCATAAACAGACAGATGTTGGCCTGCTTGTCATATTAGGACGTGGTGTCAAAATACTTCTTGGAGCGTTCAGGCATGAAGACAGGCTAGAATGAAATATTTTGATCATTCAACAAGTGAACCTGTGACTGAAGACGTACGACCAGAACGACACGGCCAGACTTACCCAGCCTTTATACTCCGAATTAAACCTCCCCTGGTGGCGCAGACTTTAATGTTTGCTGTACGATACCGTGCTGCAAAACAACACGAGCTGGACATAGAGTCGTTTATTCATGGCGCGGTGAACTCGTACTCCTCGCCCACCACGTGTTTAAAAGCTTTCAGCAAATTTGATTCACACGTTTGAAATTTACTACGTGCATAAATTCTTTACTAATCCGTGCAGGCAAGTATTTGATTGGAAAGCCATGACGGTTTATCAAGTTCGAACTGGAACAGGTTCGCCTAGTTGATTGATCAAGGCGAAAAACGGAGTCAAAAACGTGTAGAGATACACAGAGTGCCTGACTTGATATAATGCAGACGCATTAGAAAAGATTATAAAGTTTCTCAACATTCATCGTTCCCAGGAGGAAATGGCGAGTGAATTGGCAACGTCTCATGTAATGAGAAGGGCTGAACATTGTACACTGTTTTTGTTATAAACCTACATCCCCATGCTCATGAAGAAGGAGTATTACAAACAAAAGGCCATGAAAAGTATTCCCATGCACACAGGTACTTTTAGCAATCCGTGAGAGAAAAACTTATTCTCTACAATGGGTTTTATAAAGCATCACATCTTTGAGTCTCCCACAATATCTTTCAACAGCTTTAGGTTCATTCATTACGTCGCAAAGGCACAGTGTTTCGAAATGTTTGTCTTAATGTATAACGATCAGTAATTAACCTTCTCCGCCTTGTTATGGACCTGGAGTTTTCTTCGGTGCTAAGTAAACCACCGATCCTATATATACAAACATACACTCAGACATATGGTAGCAGAAATGTGATTTCCGTGAGATGTGGTTGAACCACACACCTAGTCGTGGTTCAACTTCTCCCATATGCAGCTGCTGTGAATAATGGGAGGGTCACAAGATCGGGGAATGACAGCTAGAAATTTCCGATGAGTGAATTTCCTGTGTTTCCTCCATGTCAGTTTATTTTTATTTATTTATTTTTTTATTTATTTATTTATTTATCATTTGCGATCGCTGTTTAATGCCCAACTTAAAAGATTTCTTCTATACGATGGCGGTCAGTTTCATGTTTGTGAGGTCATTGGATGAGCTTTGAGTTTGAACTCTTTCATCGCTTGAGGTAAAAAAGGCACTACTGGCCCATGTGACTCGTCAGAAATGTTAGGCAACATTTGCTGATATTTATTCTATTGATCATCTGTCTCGCCTTGTTGAAGAGTTATAAATAACACCTCTTTCCTTCAGGATTTTCTTAAGTTCATGGACGTTCATCTCCTAAATTCTTTCCATCCTCCTTCTACTCTAGCTTTTTGAAGCTTTATTTACGACGCCCATGTTAAAGTAAATGTAATGAAGACTAGTTGCCTAACATCTCTGACCCAACACATGGCACAGTAGTTCTCCTATTACGCCCAGATATAAAAGGTTGAAACTCGAAACTCCCCCACTGGTCTTCAACTTTGCTGCTGCATTTTTATTTTGGTACTCAGTTGATCAATTGTTTGAAAGGAATTAAAACGACAAACGAATGATTGAAAAGTCGATTGGACACTTGAAAACTTCTGCTATGTTCTGTGGTCTGTTTTTTTTTTTTTTTCTTTTTTTTTTTTTTGGCAGAAAGCAAAAGTGACCTGGTTATAAAAAGTATGCATGCATTTGAGACGTTCGGGGTTTACATTTTGTACGCCATGGAAGTGTTTCATCTCGATAAAAAATGGCGTCTTGGAAGCTTTTCAGTTCGTCTTAAAACTTATGCTCTTTGTTTTTATCGCACAGAGCTTACAAGAGTCAAAATATGACTACATGCCATTTTGATTAACACCGTGCGTTCTCCACAAGTCGCCCCTTTCCCGACTCGCACGTTTT
Organism: Acanthopleura granulata; assembly: GCA_016165875.1. Lineage (NCBI taxonomy): Eukaryota > Metazoa > Mollusca > Polyplacophora > Chitonida > Chitonidae > Acanthopleura > Acanthopleura granulata. Next base: position 352,381 of record JABBOT010000017.1, read on the forward strand.
CCAGCGATTCCCTTTTTTAATGTCATAATATGAAGTTGGATTTCCACGCAGGTCAACAAGAAGCTGAGCAGACGCCATCTTTGTTCGTTGAATTTAGTGTTAGGAAGTAACTCAGACTTACCTTTGGGTTTCGGTCGCTTTGGTCGTCTTTCAAGTCGTGAATTCCTGTGCAGCACTTTGTCTTCCTGAATTTTCCCAATTTCTACAGGTAGCAACTTTCCCAGTGGGGTTTCAACTATAACTCTGCCATTCACAATCTCCTTCGCCACGCACATTTGAAAAAATGATTCGGGAGTGTTCTCATCTGATTCACTAAAAGGAGTGATTTCCGTTAGGTTGTTTATGCTTATAGCGGTTGCATTTGCAAGAACTTCTGTTGCGTTCGTAATTACTAGATGCCCTAATGCATTTTGTGTGCACCAAACACCAGATACCAACAGTATCGCTTGAAGTGTATTCATCGTGCACAATTAAAGTCTTTTGAAAATTGCCCGAAATGCCTTCTTTCCCAACTTGAGAACTATCAATGAATTCTATTTTTAATGATTTGCCTTATATATGGCGGATTTTAATGACATTTGACCTTAAATTTGCTCAAATCCCCGCCTTCGATTTTCTATTGGACGATGCATCAGTGACGTGTCATTGACTTTACTGATATGTGTACGTCGATCATTCACACAAAAATATATACGTTGATATATAAACTAAACGAGAATTATATCCCCTCAGTCACGATATTTTTTTTTCTACATCCCTTAATTGAAAAAGAAGAAAAAATTATAACTATAACATCAGACATGTAGCTATAAGTTGTAGTTGAAACGGAACTTGCACCCTCATGTCCCTTCTTAACCAGACTTGTATAAGTGTATACAGTGAATGGTTTAAAAACGATACTCAGTTCGTCTCAATAACTCATATCATATAAAAGATACGGAACTGTTAGATGATATCCTTGAAGATGGGAATTTATCATCAATAACACACCTAGATGTAGACACCTGGATTTGATTTTATACACGGGGCATCCGTGGCAAAGGTGTTCGCGGGCCAGTACAGTGTAATATCACCAATGTGTTCATTTTAATAGATTCGTGTGCATGGGAAGGTCTGCCAGCAATCTGCGGATGGTCGTGGAATTTCCCCGGGCTCTGCCCGGTTTCCTCCCACCAGAATGCTGAGAATCGTCGTATATGTGAAATATTCTTGAGTACGGCGCAAAATATACCAATGAAACAAAATGATGCACTGATACAATGTGTACATGAAATGAACATGTTTAGACCTAGAGATGTTTACACTTAAGCATGTAAACTAAACAGGTTAATAAATAAAAATGTCTACACATATCATTAACGGTTTTTTATCTAAAGAAATGCATCCACAGCCTTATCAAGTTTATGTAAACACATGGATGCAAAACCGAAAAAATATTTATACCTCATCAAATACACACATATACCAAGCATACTTATTTCTCATGCATACATAATTTAAACATGTTTACACCTAAACACATGCACAGATCATTTGAGCATGTTTCAGTCTAAACACACATATGCATAACCTTAAAAAGTTCATGCTAAGTTTACGGAGCATGACGGCTTACCTTGTATCTCGTCACTTAATGAATAAAAATGGGTGTTGTAGGTAAAGAATTGGAGCAGGAGGCTTGGTAGTTGAGAGCGAAACATACGTAATGACAACATGCTGACGGGCCGTATTCAACATGAGTTAGTAATAAATATTAATTGGCTCTTACCATGACTTAAAAGATCTGACCACATTTAAACAAAGTATTGCATTTTTGTAGATTTCAAATATGGTTTCCGTTATTTTCAGGCATTTTTTCGCAGTGATTAAAATGGAAATAAAGACTGAGGTGATACGGTGGACTTTTTGGACCATACAGAAGCACATTGAGGACACCAATTCTATTTTTTTTTTTTTTTTTGACTGCTAAACATCCTGCAACTGTTATGTATATGGAAACAGGTGTTTCACGTGGAAGGTAATAATGAATACTATATTTATAATCAGCACAAAATTACCTCTTATCTGGCGTACTTTGTTTAAATGTGGTCTGTTCTTTTATGTCAAAATTTGCCGCCTGAGTCAAAGCTTATATTCAGACCTGTTAATTTTTATATCAGATAAGAATTACAACTGTAAACACTAAACAAGTTTTGGAATGAGGCAAATATATTAAAATCTGAAAACTCCAGTTCTTAAACTGCGATGTTTTAACTTTTGAATTAAGTCTTGAAACACTTTGTGAATTCTGCTCCTGGTATAGTTACGATGATGTGACATTTAGGTACAGTGTGCACCAGCAGAGACGAACGTGCAAAAGTTGCAATTTGCCAGTCAGTCAGATGTTAATTAGATTGTACGTCATTTGATCTGACACAGGTATTTGTTACATATAGCTGGGTTTCACTAAGATTGAGTCAAACAGCCATGACATACAAAAACGGTCTGTCGGGTGTATAAAGTACTGGCCCTGTTTTCAGCACACAACCTGTGAACAAACTGCAACGTTCCTGACAATCGTATATTGCGTAAGTCACTGTTGTGCTTACAACATATCCTCGAGATAAGAATACAGCTTTGCCCCATTCAAGTCACTTGTAAATAAGATGTATGTTAGGTTTCACTCTTTTCTGTTTGTTTGTTTTTTTTTTGTTGTTGTTGTTGTTTTGTTTTGTTTTGTTTGTTTTTTTTCTTTTCTTTTTTTTCTTTTCTCGTCAGAGCGTGAACCCCTTGTGCCTCCAGCATTATTTTGAAATGAATGTCTGTATAACATTTTTTAATACGCCCGCCTTTGATGGAGGAGAGTATAATGATAAAGCGATTTTGTCCGTTTGGCGATCTGTCCATCCGTATTCCGTATGTCTGGGCCACATCTGAAATTGTTCTCCATGTGCGATTTTGTTTTTGGTGGATACATATACAGGTGGGATGAAGTGTCGCGATTTAAATTTGTCCACTTTCGCCGTTGCCTTCTTAACATCAACATTTCACTCATATATACTGTACAAACGCATCTGACTTTGCGTTCGGGCGACAACTCCACTTGTTTTTCATATCCACTTATGATTTTTGGTGCACACTTCGATACTGAGGAGGTGATGTGTCGCGACTCACATTGATCCATTTTCATGCTTGGCTGCCACGGTAACCAGGTTGACATTATCACTAGAACAGATATGATTTCGTGTTCGGTCTGCAACTCCAATCGTTTTTCATGCGCAGTTTTCATTTTTGGTGAATGCATGTATGCAGATGAGGTCATGTGTCCCAACTCACTTCTCTCCATATCCGCTGTTGCCATGGTAACAAGATCACCTTTATATCTACATATACTGTATTGATAGATTTGGCTTGGTGTCCGGTCTACATCTGCAATTGTTTCCCACGCTCAGTTTTACTTTTCGGTAGATACATAGATGCACAGATGACAAGGTGTCGCGATTCACGTTTGTCCATGGGGACCATAGTGGCCGAATTGCTATTTTCCTTATATATACTTTCTACTCAGATATGAACTTCGTGTCTGGACGATATTCAGTTTTAATTGTTGGAAGATAAATGGACTCACAGAAATGACATTGGTGTGGGGCACCTGGGTCATCGCACTGCACAATCGTGCAAATCCCGTCATCCAAGAACGCCCCGATATATATTCTATGATGAATGCTTTAGTTTTCTTGAATGTAGATAATTCTCTTGTCTGGCCTTTGTTTATGTACGAGACACTAAAGAAATAGGTCATAATTTCACACTTTTATCCATCTACTGATTGTTGGGCAAGCTAGGAGGATTGAGAATCGCTTTATGAGGAAAGCAAATATGTATATGCTATTAGTGATTTCACCCGTACTGGCCTAAGCGACAACAACTCTTCAGTTCTGTGTTTCATGTTCATGGGAACCCTATCAGGAAACATAAAATCGGTTCCATGAAAGAAAGTTATGAAAAACATTTTTTCTCAGTGAGATAGTTTGTATATAATTGAATGATATACCATAATTTACATGGCCTAAATTTTCAACATTTTAAGTAGCATGCATATATGAATGTCTACCCTAAGAAAGGGGCCGGGGAGAATTTAATCGATATCCAGCCAAAACATCATTTGTGTATTTTTCGAACAAACTACGCTTCAGCTGTGGCATGGTAACACAGGGCAGATCCAGCGGCCTGCTGCATGTTGTCGGACACTGCTAACCCCATTGGAATTTTTAAGAACACCCTATTTCACCTCAGATGTCCCAAATAAACCACTTAATATCATGTAATAAGACATGTTGAGTTTTATCAATTTTCTCTTGGCATTCCCTACATCATGTTGAAGTAACTTTAACTGCGAAATTTGGTACATCATATACACTGTTCAGTTTTCGTTATTACCTACTTGTGACTAAAGACGCGTTTAAACAAGTATAAACCTAAATTTACTTTTAGATTTGCATTGTTTAGGGCAGAAACACATGGGTATGGATCTGTGCCATTCTAGAATATGACATCTGCGTTCACATTACTTGAAAAATGATTTAAGAGTCACTTTTCGGTAACCACTGGCACACTGTAGGGATGGCCTAAAAGCTGTTCTCTCTGGTCTGCCGATCCGAGATCGGCTGTACCTATTCCAGAAAAAAGGCAATACGTATCGACCTAAAACCATATTGATTTTCTCTATTCAGCGGTATTTAATATGTTATGAGTGAAGTAATATTTATTCAGTTATCACATTGCATGGCACACATGGTGGCATCAGCGGACGATGATCCAAGATGGCGGCCGGCGATTAAGCTATGTGCGCGGGGCATGTAAATTGAAGGAGCCACAAAAACAAAACGAAAACGATCACACCCCTAACAGTGTCAACACCGTCAAAATGACGCTAAGTCACTTAAGAATTATTTTTATTTATATATAATGACAAATGATTTAAAGAAATAAATAACGTTTTTAAAATGTTAAATTCCTTTTACTGAATTGTTACTTCATATTTCCTCACCATAAGACTTTCTAAAAGGAACAAAGAGGAAAACTGAATCCCAGAAAGGTTAAATCTTTGCATCCTGTTTAACACTATTTTTTTACTGGTTGTGCTTTGCTCAACAGCTTCCGGTCTGAGAGTTGGGGAATACAAAGTGCATTGTTATGCATTCGCATAGAATACATAAAAGTATTACAACTTTACAAGAAAAGCATAACACACTGGCACACTCAGAAACAGAGTGCAAAAGAGATATGTAAAACACAAACAACACAAAATCTTGATGCAATGATGCAAGCGCTATATATGCCTACTGTATGCTGAAAATACACATCAGCTGTTTTGATTATACAGAAAAATTGTTGAAGGCTTACGGAGAAATGGTTTCGGTGGAGACATACATTATATTTTTATTTGACAGCCTTGAAAATCTGGCATATTTTAAATAAACTGTGTCACGTTCGAAGAGGGTCAAGGGAGAAATGCTATGCGATTCAATCTGAGTGAGTGGCGGATCTCAGGAAAATTATCTCTCTCGTTTTGTGTAGCAGTCATTGACAGGGCCTGTGGGCGTGGTGTAGATCTGTCAGTTTACTTTAGTAAGGCTTTTACTCATACTTTTGTGGCCTCCGTGGCTTAGTCGGTTAGCTCGCTATCGCAGCACTATGACCCGAAGCCTCCCACCAATGCGGTCGCTGTTAGTTCAAGACCAGCTCATGCTGGCCTCCTCTCTCCGACCGTACATGGGAAGGTCTTCCAGCAACCTGCGGATGGTCATGGGTTTCCCCTGGGATTTGCCCGGTTTCCTCCCACAATAATGCTGGCGGCCGTCGTATAAATGAAATATTCTTGAGTACGGTGTAAAACACCAATCAAATAAATAAATAAATAAATACTCATACTTTTCATTTAAATACTTAAACAACATCAGCCACATCGCTTAAGTAGAGTTTGAAGAAGAAGTTACAGTGTATAAGGCTTCACTTGTCTAGAAATACTCAAAGGATGCACAAATGGAAGGAAGGACAGACGGGTGGACACTCGTACAGACAGAAGGACGGACAGACGCCTGTATAGAAAAAAGAAATAACGGACGCTTCGACAGAAAGACGGATAGAAGTAGGGACTGACGGGCGCTTGGAGAGAAGAACGAACGGACGGAATGACAAACGGACAAGTTAATCGTCATATCAACAATTAAATCTGAGGAACGCTCATATCTATCAGCTTGATTTATACTTCACGTCTTAGCCACGAATATTAGATTATGAATGTAGGAAACCAGATAGAAACCGGAAGAAAAAGTCACTTTGGAAATCTTTTAACATTAAACCTCACCAGGAATATTTTATTCATTTGTTTTATTGTTGCTAAACTATTTATTTGTTTGATAGGTGTTTTACGCAATAGTCAAGAATATTTCACTTATATAACGGCGGTAAGCATTATGGAGGAAGGAAACCACGATCATCAGCAGATTGCTGGCAGACCTTCCCACCTGCGGCCGGAGAGGAAGCCAGCATGAGCTGGTCTTGAACTCACAGCGACCGCATTGGAGAAAGGCTTCTGCGTCATAATGATGTTGCTGAACGTCACTGTTATACGATGGCAATCAGTTTTATGGGTGAAGCGAAGCTGAGAGCTCGACAGAAATCACAAACCTTTGGTCAGTTCCCGACACATTTTCCTATGTGTGACATAAATAATTACACGCCATTGTGCTTGAAGGTAAGTGGTCTACAACGAATTCTATAGACTGCACAAACTGCCCATTCGAGCGATGACCACGGCAGAGGAATCTACTGGCGAATTCCCTATATGCCCTCGACCGGAATCGAGCTCGCGCCTCGTGTTTGATACAGGTTAAAGGCAGGCATCTTAACTGCTCAGCCACGATCCGATCTGGTACTGCCTCACCGAGACGACTTGCCGAAGACACCCAACAAGGTGTGAAAGGATGTGGAACTGTATAATGTACTCACATGTATGTATACCATACGTCATCGGTACGCGCGCCATCTCAGAAATACTTCATTGGTGTATATTATTGATGTATAATTCATATACATGTAAGTAATAGATATACAGCGAACTGTGTGCACGCGAGATATTTCGGGTAGTGCACGCATAACAGGTATAGCACAGATTATCATATACGCCTTTAACAAAGGCTAGTGTGAATCATTACATGTGTAGCTCATTGGTAGGTGTTTAACAAAAGCCTAGTGTGAATCATCACATGTGTAGCTCATCGGTAGGTGTTTATCGAAAGGCTAGTGTGAATCATTACATGTGTAGCTCATTGGTACGTCTTTATCAAAGGCTAGTGTGAATCATCACAAGTGTAGCTCATTGGTAGGAGTTTGTCAAAAGGCTAGTATGAATCATAACATGTGTAGCTCATTGGTAGGTCTTTATCAAAAGGCTAGTGTGAATCATAACATGTGTAGCTCATTGGTAGGTCTTTATCAAAAGGCTAGTGTGAATCATCACATGTGTAGCTCATTGGTAGGAGTTTATCAAAAGGCTAGTATGAATCATCATATGTGTAGCTCATTGGTAGGTCTTTATCAAAAGGCTAGTGTGAATCATAACATGTGTAGCTCATTGGTAGGTCTTTATCAAAAGGCTAGTGTGAATCATAACATGTGTAACTCACTGGCACGTCATTATCAAAGGCTAGGGTGAATCATTACATGTTTCAGACATTGGTACGCCTTCATCCAAAAACTAGTGTAACTGGTACGTCTTCATGAAAAGGCTAGTGTCATTCATTACGTGTTTAAGACATTGGTACGCATTTCTCAAAAAGCTAATGTGAATCATCACATTTGTCTTTATATCATGATGACATGCTAGTATATGGTAACCTACACAATCATGGCGAATATCTACCCACTGGAGGCGGGTTGAAAGTCTGCAAATGAACCTGCACATTGTGTGCCTTGTATAGAGCCCGACAGGCAAGCCTCTTAACCATTCGGCAATGACTCATTCCCTACTTGTGATTTCGTGACAACCTAACAGCCTGAACTGGGCCTCTTATCTTGGCCGTGAAATATGGAGTCTAAATATTATTCATTAAATATTTTTCAAGCTGTGTTAATACACAGCTTATCAACAAATCCAACAATTAAGTTCTTCTACAACAAAACATGAAAACGAAATCTAAACAGAACCCAAAGGAAAGGGAGTTTTACTCTGAAGTCACATATTTATTCATTTGTTTACTTCATTGGTGTTTTACGTCGTACTCAAGAATATTTCACTTATACGACGGCAGACAGCATTATGGTGGGAGGAAACCGGGCAGAGCCCTGGGGAAACCCACGACCATACACTGGTTGTTGGAGGTCAGCGTCAGCTGGGTTTGAGCTTACAGCGATCGCATTGGTGAGAGGCACTAACGCATTAGTTCCCTCGGCCACGGAGGCCTCCCGGATGTCATATAATACTAGTGTGGCGCTATTTGTAGGTATGAATATCAGCGTCATCGGCTATTACATGCTGTTGAACGTACTTCTGGAACATTTTTATGAAAGTTGGTATGATAGGAGCTCGACTGTATCGAACCAGGTGCGGAAAATGTCGCCGAAATTCCCTCGTGGCTTCTTGTAGATGATAGTGGGGCACTTTGGTGAACAGGTGGTGGATCTGATGAGTGCCGATATCGTGTGTCAAGCCGTGTGCCCAGCCGTACTCTCTGTCGATGGAAGACAACTGGCCAAGAACGAAGTTCCATTTCCGGTCGGAGAACCAGGGCACGTTTTCGTCCGTGTGGTGGAGAAAGGTGAAGATCACCCCCCAGCTAGCGAAGACGAAGGTCGGGACAATATAGTGGATGACTAAGGAATCCCAGCCGAAGTGCACCGAGTAGTGATACAAGATGAAGGCCCACACGGCTACACATGCCACGGACACCGCGCAGGCGCAGACGTGGCGCGAAAAGGCACGGTGCAGGAAGTTGAAATGTTGCACCGGTCTTGAACCGTAGCCCATTGCCAGGTAAGCATACCAGCCTATACCCAGGCCGAAACCAGGCAGCAATGTATTCTTGACAGGGCTATCCTTTTTTCTCTTTGGATAAAATACTTCGTCTTTATCGATGTTACCGGTATGCTGATGATGGTTCCGGTGAGAGATTTTCCAACAATAGTACGGCACCATCAGGAAGCTGTGAAGCAAGGTCCCCATGACGTCATTCAGCACGTCACTCCTGGAGAAAGATCCATGGCCGCAATCGTGTCCCAGAACAAAGATAGCGGTAAAAAAGGTTCCCTGGACCAGCCAGAATAATGGCGTAATCAGATAGACGGTGTACCAGGGGAAGTAACTCCTGGCCCATTCGAAAACTATGTACAGCACCACGATCGCTGCGACGTCCATGGCCACGTAAAATATCGAGGTCGAGATTTTGGGTTGGAAACAACGTCTAGGAATCACTTTCTTGATGTCAACCATAGTGGGCAGATTCTCAGCCTCTGTATCCATCTTGTTGTCGATTGGTTGGTGCTGATGCGAACTTCCATCGCCCTTAGTCTGGTTGTCATCTTCTGTCAGCAAACTGACCAAGCAGAACTTGAGAAGCAGCCATTTCCAAATCTGCCTCTGGCGGTCCATGGCGGTCAGGTCTCTAACAACAACAACAAAAGAGACTGCAGTGAAATAACGGTACATGTGCATCTGATATTTGGATAGTTAAGGGTGTTCTATAGATGCGGCTTGAAATCAGGGGCCCGTTTCACCAAGACTTCGTCAAACATAACCACCCTGGCAACGTATCTCTAGAATATGTGTCGTCATGACAGTTACGCGTGACATAACTTTCACCCTGTTGTAAAATGGGCCCCAAGGGGTTTCTCTGGAGTACCGGACATTGAGCGGGCAGTACCTGACACTGAGCGGGGATTTCCCACCTGCTTTGCAGAACTGATAATTTTTTTTTGTCACACAAGATAATAACCTACTTCCTTAATCTTATTTATCAGTTTCTAGTAAATGTGGCTGAGACCTTGTTTCACTGAAATTTACAAATTCATTTTTCATAACTTTTTTGGGCAAATCACGTCTCCAGAATTCACGTCAAACTGGGTTTATGAAATTTTTGTCAAAGTGGCCTCTGTTGCATTTAAAGACCATGGCCAAAGACATCAGAAACAAGGTTGCTCACCCAGGCTGTCTATACCGACACGTACATGGCCTGCGTTCTCACTCTGAGCACTCAAATATAACGTATCAAGTTAGTCAGTTGTGAAGTATTGTGTATTGTCACCAGCCCCTCAATATTTAAGTCCCATAAAGTAAATCGTCGGCGACAGAGATCAGCTCCGATCACGTCTTAAACTCCCGTAAATGCCGAACTTTGAACTCAGGATGTACGCGGGAACTTAAAGCTTGGCATACACGAGGGCAGCTGGAATGGGGCGGGGCGTTTTGAATAGCGTTATAGAGGAAACACTGGAGATGGGGTGGGGGATGGTGGAGGGGACGTGGATTGGAGAGTGAGTAGGGTTGCAAAGCACGTAACCGTTTTTAAGAAGTGTCTTCCTTACTGGGTGATAACAAAGGCTTACAATTTGACTTCAGCCCTTTCCACCTGAAATGACAACTTCTGAAATGTCTTCTAATTAGGACTCAACAAGAAAAAATCGGTAAATCAATAAACAAAAAGAGGTGAAAATTTACTTTGTCACTTTGTACAGACTATAATATTATTTGTAACGAAAAACAAGTTTCCGGAGCAAAAGTTGACTTCGCTAAGACCATTTCAAGACCGGTCTGGATTATTATAACACAACCATATTGTAAAGTGTATAACTTCAAGATTAATGATACTGGTAATATTTTTCCATCGCAATATCATGCACTTGTTCTTTCATTCACACAACAGTATTTACGATCAATTGTGCCTCAACACATAAAGCCGTCAGACTGTAAATAATTAGAACATAGTTTAATTTTTAAAAGAATTAAAATGTTCCAATATCTCACTCAATCGCTTATAATCTCAGGAATATTCGCCTCCTGTCAGTTCACTCATTGGCTAAATTGCATTGGGTTTAAATAGCTGACTCACAGCTCTCCTCCTTCCCGCAGTCTAAAAAGCCCTCTGAAAAATAAAAAAATTTGTTGTTCAGGTTGTGAACAACTGCAAACACCTGCAAAGTTATCCATATTACTCTAGTAATAAGTCGTTTTCCTTGCTAGTGTAGAAGTTGCCATTAATCAAAATATGTATCTCAGCGTGTATTTTGAGTGTAACTGTTCATATATCACACATATATGGAGTCCGGGTTTTAGGTTATAAAAGGAATTCTCCCATATCAATGGCTTCCACTTGTTTTTACACAATTTTCATACAATGTATTAAAACAGCTTTCCGTCAGACGTAATTCAAAGATGGCTGCAAATCAGAGGCACAAGAATGTAATTTTCGTAATAATTTTTTGGTCATGTCCATGCTGCAAAGAATACATCTAAGTTTTAATACAAGAACAATAAAATAGCTAACTAACATATTTATTTATTTATTGGCGGTTAACGTCGTACTCAAGAATAATTCCCTTATACGATGATGGACAGCATTATGGTGAGAGGAAAGCTAGAAGAGCCCGGGTAAAACCTACGACCGTACGAAGGTTGCTTCCAACTTCCGGCCAGAGAGGGGGCCCTAATGCGCTAACCCCCTCGGTTATCTATTATGAAAGAGTCTGGGATATTGTAGGTGTCCTGTACTTCAGTACATGACAGATAATGCCATTATTACCAGAGTATAGTGTGCCAGAGTTTGGTCAACACGATAGAGGTTGGCGAGGCCAAAACACACAAATGACCTGATTGGCCATATTTTAAAAAAAGATATGATATTTATTCTATGACACAAATTTACAGAAATGATGTAAAGACGTGCAATTGCCATATACTGTGAAGAACAAAGTCGGTGATGAAGACAAGTATGACCAGAATTTATTTTCAAAAGGCCATAACTTAATCATTCATGGAATGAAGCAAAAGTTGCTCACTTATTTATTGGTGTTTCACGCTGTACTTAAAGCCATTTCATTCAAACGTATGTATAGATGTCTCCAATACATTCGTCAAATTTCATGAAATGCTGTTGAAAACCTCACGAAGAGTTGCGCTTAGTTGGTCTCATTTCATTCAAACTGCAAAAACTTCGAAAAAATGATTCACGCAATGGCAAAACCACTAAGAGACACACATTTGTATATGGTCCTCAAAACATTAGCCAAATTTCATGAAAATCGGCTGAAAACTGTAACAGGAGTTGTCTTCACAAGCATTTCCTATGGCTAAATCCAGATTATTTCTTGAAGCACGTCTATATCTGCATATCATTTGCATCAAGCCGAACAAGGTTCAAGAAAATCCGATAAAATCTGTAGGAGATAAATTCACAGGAAATGATTACAGATAGATTTATGCAAGGGAGGACAGGTGAACATGCTGGTCGCTGTAGTATACCAAGAAGTAGAAACATTCCCTCCAAGGATGAAACTCTTCAATCGTGGGCAAAATTTTGCATCTTGGTGAAAACCATGACACTCCAGCGAAACCTTCCCACCGTCAGTAAATTAATGACATGCACTCAGGAGAAAAGTTTTCAAAGCGGAGAAAATTATTTACTTCACCCTAAACCCTCAGTGAAAGCTTGTCCACAACATGGAAAACCTTTGACAAAGTCAATAGATTGTATTCATCTATTTTATATAAATTGTTTCGCCACTTTGTAACTCACGCTTGTATACAGAACATCTGTACAGATTGTTCCAAAGGATAACTGGACCGTGTATAAATGTTTCAACTGCCTCTTGCATAATTAAAGGTTTTTTATGACTTATTAGATGTACAACTCGATACCTATTTGAATGTTTCTTTTCACCATTGCCAAATACCTAGTCAGTTTATTGTTGTGGTCGTCTCGCATGTCAAAGGCAGAAAGTTCACTGTTATCAAGGCACAACAAAGGCAGAAAGTTCACTGTTATCAAGGCACAACAAAGGCAGAGAGTTCACTGTTATCAAGGCACAACAAAGGCAGAGAGTTCACTGTTATCAAGGCACAACAAAGCATCTGCTGTGGATTCTTTAAGAAAAGACTGTCTACTGGTTTTGGTATAATCATTCATTGAAGTAACACCATATAAGTATAAATCGGAATTGCCTGATAGAAGAAGAGGGTGAATAAGCTGGTTGTAGAAGGTGGGATTCACACATAATATTCACATCTACGAGTCCTTCCAATTCTGAATAAAGTAAAGTTTCCACCGCTTTTTTTTCCATCACAGGGTGCCATGTTGTAATATTCAGGTAGACCTATAAATAGCCAGGGTTGATCTTTCTGTTTACGGGCTAAATAAAGAAAAACAGATTTTCACACAAAGAGGATGTGTGACCAGACAACACGGCACAACGAACAGCTGAGATATGCGGGTCTACGGAAATAAATGTTTCACTGATGCCAACATCAAACTGAGAGGGACAGCACGGTATGTTGGTAAAATACGGCTGCAGGCAGTAGGAAGGTGACATCCTGATCTGCGACATTATACAGTATATTTCAAAGTTTAAGATTCGAATAACAGCATCCCTCTCCCCTATAAATTGTGAAAATCTCGAATTCTCCTCGTGTATACACAGGGGAGACAACAGAGTTGCTGACGGACCTAAAGACGCCCGCCTATATATACTCCCCCTTCCCCTCCACCACCGCCATGCTCCTTTGTAAGAAAGGTAATAATGTTAAGCTATTCTGCACACAGTCTGAATGTTGTCGCTATAATTGCTTCACCTCGTCGCTATGTTCTCCGTAACCACTGACGACTTGTAGCCGCTATACCGGTATGTGCCGGTGACGCACGATTACGGTGTTGACAGGCAACTGTAATTAATACAGTCGTTAATTAACACCTGTTCATCTTAATTAATGAACCCTTATTGGTAGGTAGTGTATGCTTTTACTTATTTAGTTTATAGACCTGTTCAATAATTAGACCGATAGTCTCCGATTCTTCTCCCATCATGCCAGCCGCCTTGGTACAGGTGATGGAATATTGTTAGTTATATGGTTACTGAGGCTACCGCCTCGCCATATATGATGTTTAATGACCCCAAATAATTTCGTATCCTTTCACTCAGTAGCCATGTAACGAATTTATCCCGCAGAAGACCCTAAAAATTGCACTGAAAAATTATTTCTTCAAAAACCAAAGAAGCTTCAACTGTAACTTTCTGTTGCGTCGAGGAGCTTTGAATTACCAAGCTGTGATCTGGGAATTATGATATTCTGCTGACCGATTGATTCATTAGTGGGTCTGTTGGTGGTGCGCTCAAAAAATTGTCCACTTAAAAATAAAACTAATAAATAAATGAATATAAATCCTGCTCACTGCTTTATGTTGGTGCTGCGCTCAAAATGTATTCCACTTTACGATGAAATAAATAAATATAACAGAATATAATAAAAAAATAATAATAATACAAGAATAATACAATGTGTACTTTATTTTCTTTTTTCTTCAGGAGAATATATTGTCAAAATAACTGCCACTATAGTTAAGCTTAGAAAACATCTAAAGAAAGGAAAAACAGATACTGAAAAAACTCACGACTAAATGTATACTTTCTATGGTGTCCAGGAGAAAACTCTGTCAAAATAACAGCTGATCTATATTGGATTTATTTACTCTTCCCAAGCCTTTACTTTTTTCATCTTCCGGATCAATGCCTTACCTATCTGTAGCATATACTGTGTGCTCAGCTTATCTCTTCTTGAAAGGTTTTCGCAGATTTAGTTTCCAATACAAAAGTGAAAGTGCTGTTTGGCTCGAGTGACACTCGAACTCCCGGCTATAATTCAGGGAATCAAGTGTAGCAAATCAATATAATGCATTGCCCGCCTTTAGCGTGGTTATTCCAAGCTACCCGTGTCCATCATTATGACTTGGTGGATCATCTGATAGATGAGCCTGCTAGTCGAAAGTTCGAGTCTCGCTCTAGTCATTACTCATTGTCTTGACATAACTGTTTTATTTATTTATTTATTTATTTAATTTTATTTATTTGGAAAGTGTTTACGCCGTACTCAAGAATATTTCACTTATACGACGATGGCCAGCATTGTGGTGAAGACAGACCTGGGAGAGTCTCCTGTTTAATTGTTGGACATTAAATCGATACTGAGTGTATACAAAGAACTACTGCTCAGTAAATATTTTAAAACAAGGAATGACATTTATTACCAATTTATACAACGCTCACTCCCTAGCTATTTTACGGTTACATAGAGTCGACAAACCCACATGGTTACAAGAACTTGTAAACAAAACAAAACAACAAAAAATTGAAACGTAAATATCTAAAAATAATGTGTGTAGAGAATTCCAATCTATTTTGAGGGCTTAACTGCGAGTAGAAAATTATCGACATGTTGCAGTTGTGTGCATCAGCAAGTTAGCTCGAGCACTTAATCTATCATAGCACATTGGTCGATAATAATTACGCTAGAGCAAAAGACTGATAGTTTGTTCTGTAAATTAAACACTGTATGCACCACGGTGTGCTTATGAAGCTGGTGTGAAAGATAGAAGGAAGAATGAAAAGAGAGGAGATGAGGAGAGGATAGAATTAGGGTGATTGGAGCGTTTGGGGGTGGAGGGGGGCAGCGGTTGTGGAGGGGTAGGCGTTGAGGATAGTGGGGTAGAGGGGGTAGCGTGAGTGTTGGGGGATAGGAGGTAGGGGGATAGGGGAAAACGAGGTGGCGTTAGGGGGTATGGGGAAGGAAGTAGGGTGGAGGCTATGGGCTGATCCACATAGGCAAATGTTGTAACAGTAACAGCGAATTGATGAAACACCTCATGCACATTTCTAAATTCACCCGGCCATGCATAATGGATGTGGAGGCCTGTATTGCTATATACAATTCTTACATTGTATGAAACTATGTATGTATAATTCCTACCTTGCAGTCTTGTGATCTCTACCCTGGACGATCGCCTATAGCACGCTGCTCCTCGGCCGTCGTCTTGCTCCACATCAGAGCGTTGACGCTTCAGGTGCTGATTTAGCCCTAGCGAGGATCGCGTGTAGCATGAGCAGACGAAGGTCACGCGGCCCGTCTGCGTGGATCAGGCGATCGAGGCTCGACCAACAATCGGTGGATGCCGGGAGATCCGTGCGATGGTTGCCCGATCACGTCATGGAAAAATATCGCTGGCTGAGATACGTGGAGGTGAGCCGCTTGTGCTGCAACCGTATGTTTTTGTATTCAGGGACGAATGAGGAAAAACTAGTCCATTCAGCGCTGTGATGCTGATTTGTTATTGACAGATTGCGTGTACATATAGCATACTTCCTTTTATACAACAGGATGTGCAATAATATTACAATACAGAGTGGGTACAGTATGCGTGCATTCATAGTATAGGCCCTAGGCATATTTATATGTATGCTTCGTGCACTTTAGGCCTACACGTCTACTTGTAATAGAAAATATACAAGCTGGCTGGAAAATACCAACCTGATTAGAAAATACACAACCTCACTAGAATACAGGGTTGCATTTACCATACAGAGATGAAATACAGGTAAAGTAGACATACATGTATATACAATCTAAACACCTAGAATATATATTTACCATAGAAGAAATACCGAGGTATGCTACATGTATACACATTCAGTATATAGGCATACGTATAGAAAATGTATACCGAGTCGGAGAATATATATTTATCATCTTGAGAAGAAATATTGAGTTTACGTGAGTAGACTAGGCAAATGGTCTGGAATAAATTCAACTATGTATGCATATTCATACCACGTAGACCGAGCAGTGAGTTTAGAAGGTAACTAACACACTATATAAGATTGAAAATGTGTATATATGTCTGTGTGTGTGTGTGTACACACGTTAAAGGCCTCCCTAGACATAACTTTACTGAAACCAGGTGTTTTTATCGAACGATAAGCTCTGGCATTATTTCTATAATGTTTAGACCAGAATCCCTGTCTAAGCAGCTAAGTCACCCACCGAACTTCGTTAGCGTTGGCTCTGTAGCTCTCCGTCTATCTTCATATTAAAAAAGGACAACTGCAGCTATGTAGCTAAGCCACCAAAGTGCTGCCGTTACTGGAACATCATCATGGTGACGAAAACAGCAGACTTGACACCCCATCCAGTTACATTACACCGACACCAGGGCGACCAATCCTGTTCCTAGCTGGATCAGTACTGCGGCTGTTGTTATGTTATTACGCTACGTACTATAAGTGAGCACGAAATCCCACGTCTATTTAGCCAATCAGAGTCCATCAAGTCAGGACTGGTTTGTCAGGCAACTGTATAATAGCGGTGATATATCCCCGGAAACTCCGGTTTTGTATCACCATGTCATGGCTCTGATCATCACCATATAAGAGAGACCTGGGCGAGTTATCACATTGGGTTACATATAGCCTATATGCTGTTCAGATCAAATAATGAACATAAGTTTGAGCTGTTATCTCCGCAATGTATATAATCTATACGTACAGTAGCCCTACTGGGGCTGAGCGATGAGGAAATCCACAATGAAGTTGAAGCCATAAGCTTAAGAACTAGGCTTGCTTTCTGACACTTATAATAATTTTCAACCTCGTTACAAGAACTTTCTTTAACAAATTATAGCCTACGCTTGGGAACACTTCTAATTGCAAAATGCTGAGAAAAAAATGTAGTATTGTTGTTTTGTCTGAGTGTTCATCTTAACAGACTCATGTCTTGGGATGGTCTGCCAGCAACCTGCTCATTGTCGTGGGATCCCTCGCTCTCTGCCCGGTTTCCTCCCACAATAAAGCTGACCGCCGTCGTGTAAGTGAAATATTCTTGAGTACGGCGCACTGTTATAACACCAATCAAATGAAATCATATCAAATCTGTGTGATTGACTCACCTATTTATCGATTTATCTTGACTCATCTTTCGGGATCTACAGTTATTACATGCTGTAACAATGTTCTCCGGATGCATTTTAAATGCCACATACATGTTCGACATTTCATTTGGTATCATGACACCATAGTTTTCAAAATGCTAAAGAAGGTCTGTGATCTGTCCTCGCATGGGGTTACCCACTCTTTCTGACAACACATCTCAACAGTGATGACTAATAGGCCTAGCTGTCAGTGAATTCAAAAGTAAACAACTTAACTATTTGTTCTAGTTTTTGATATGGTCGCTGTGAGTTCAGCACAGCTCATGCTGGCTTCCTCTCCGGTTGTACGTGGGAAGATCTGCCAGCAACCTTCGGATGGTCGTGGGTTTCCCCCGCACTCTGACCGGTTTCCTCCCGCCATATTGCGGATCGCCGTCGTATAAGTGAAATATTCTTGAATACATCTTTCAAAAAACAGTCAAGTCAAAGACTTTTTCAAAGAAGTTAATGTTTACCACACGTCTTTCATGTTGTGGATGAAGTTGGCCCAAATCAGCAGGTAGGTATTTTCATTATAATTACTAAGATTGTAGCTTGTACATTGGCAAATTGGATTTATGACACCAAGTTCTTCATATGTTTCATTTTGCTTGCATTGATGTTTTAGGTCCAGTGTGATGTATGGGAGTGCATGGAGCTATCTCAGATCAAGTGGCGTAGCCGAATTGCTAGCTTTCTGTGTGATCAACCTCAATCCATTCCGTATGCTGTTCCTGGTGTAACCGATAGAGATCGTATGTGGCTAGATAGAGATGCCATATAGATGATGATTTTGTCTAGGTTTCTCCGAACTGGAAGACAACAAGAATGCTACACGCTTTTGGAACGGGCTGAAAACGAATTACTACCACACATGGTTAAGTTAAGAAAACTACTCATGCATTCCGAAGCGTCAGACCTTTCGACCCACTTCATTCCCTCGGAAACTGTTACTACTGCACTGATGTCCTTTCCGATCCGAAGATAATTTGTCGAAGAGTGAAAGTTGTCCATAACTCATGTCCTCCCATCACTGGTAATTTTTTTGACAACAAACTTTACTAATTGGTTTACTATTCGCCTGTTACGAGTATCAGCGAGATCCCATGTGTGTGATGACTTTACTTGTGTTTATAGGTTATGCGGCTTACTGTAAGGAATGCCTGGATTGTCACAGACCTTACTGCTACCAAGACATCGGACATGGAATCTTCAACTTCGATGACGGAATTTTACTCTGCCCTAGTACGCTGATTGAGATCCGTGTCGGTATAGTGGTGCGTAGATGTTTTTCTGTAACTCTCGAAATTTTATTGTAATTTTCAAATTTAGGTCCCCAACCTTCCGAGGCAAACTTTATATTGTTGAATTAACCCATATTTTTACTTTTATTTTCCCAGAATCACACGGCTACAGACTGAACATTGACTTAAATTTGAAAGTCATGGAGAACGCATGCCTGGCATTTGAGGCACTGCATTCCCACGAATACGACTCCTTCTGTGTGCTTTGTGGTCACCACCCTAAGAATCTTGTTCATGGTCTCACCAAGAAAGCAGTTTTCGATTATAATGGTAAGTTATATAATAAACAAAGACATGTTTTATTTTTCACTTTATGGTAGTGTACAATTCAGCAAGGTGCAGTTATTAATATTATTATCATTGTATTTGTACTTAGTTCGGTAAAGCCGCCGAACGACCCCAAACCAGAGGTAGATGTTGTTGACTTTTGGAGCGCAGTGACGAAGGAAATAATTGCTAGGGTCATTGTTCGAAGTGATTGTTTTAAGTAGAGCGCATACTAGTCTGTTATATCTATTTACTAATTTTATATCAATCATAATAAAAATAATGAAACTATTAATATATACATATAATGTTTGTTCCTTGTAGATCAACCAAATCCCTTCAAGGTTCCACCAGCCTACCAGGACTGGGCACCTTATATCAGACCGCATACCAGAGCCAACAGGACAATGTGCAAAAGTGAATACGAGATAAACGCGATGAGTGCAGAAGTCCTTTGTGCCCTACCCGAAGAGCTAATCAACCGCGTACTGTAGGAAGAGATGGCGAATACGCTAAAACGGTTTTGTCAGATGTTGGATATAAGGCAGAAAAGGTCTAGACTAGATTTGTTGTGTAGTATCTTTGCCCAAGTCCGTATTTGACCATGCCTGCAGTGCATTGCATAGCAATTCAGGTAAATAGTTAAAATAGTAACGAATTTGAATATGAATGCAGTTTATGCTTAAATGTTGGTCCTTGATGTTAGTTTTGTTTTTTTAAATTTGTTGTTGATTCCATCTAATTATAGTTTTCGTAATCTTTGCAGGAAGCTGGCTGTCGTCGACGTGTCCACATAATGTGACGTACGCCATTAAATTCCTGCTGAGAGCGGAATCACCCGGGAATCAGCTATACATTGCGCTCCATGAAACATGTCCCGACTGTCAACATATGCTATGTAGCTCATATTATAGCTTCCAAGAAGGTCGCCTGGTTGAGATCTCCTGACTTCTTCCATTCCCATGCCGGAAGACTTGCCAAAGACACTTCTATGCCCATGTGGCCCAAACCAAACAGATTGAAATGGCAATGCCATTCCTTGCTGACGACAGACCAGTGTCATGCGGCGCGTCCTATCATCCAATAACTGGAATGCAGGAGAAGTATATGTATTCGATTGGTTTCATGTAACCAACACAAAAGACACAAAGGCAGTTATTAGTGCTTTGTATTTTCTGTTGCATCGAAATAGCAAGTATCTCAACATTTCCGTACAAAATAGAATTGTAAAGATTCAATTTTAGAAATACATGTTTTCCATTTCCAGGTATATCTGCGCCGCTCGAGCTTGGTGAAAGAGTTGAAAGGCATAGTGAATACTAAGGCCACCGAATAGCGCTACAGGGATAAAACCACAGACGTATATTTCCAGAACCAGATGGGCCCATCAAATCTTCACCTTCCGACTCATGACACACCAGAAAAATGAGACTGCAAACAGAGACGTGAAGAATCGGCAGAATCAATTTTCACAGTGCCTACCAGCTGGGCCGCGAACTGTGTACATAAGACCATTAAAGGACAACCCCCACACTACCCTGCAGGAGTCCTGATAATCTGATTGCTAGAGGAAGCATCATTTGGAACGGATATCCTGTTTCGCCACAAAATTGCTGGGAACAGAAACTGCTTTTTTCGTTCTGTTGGGTACACCATGGCAGGGTATACTGAGGATGACCATGCTATGTTGTGATAGATGGCCTATGACTGGTGCGCATGTAAGAGAACACGGTCAGACATCATACCTACAGAGATGACTGAGCGCCAGTCCTTCTGCCATCCAGTCGGAGATGACACCGCCACTACTCTTTGTCAACTGCCTAAGTTCCAGGATTGTTGTATTGTTTGCAACGTCCACAGCGATGGAGAAGAGGTTGTTTGAGCCCCTCCATGGCAAGTCGATCCATACAGTTCAGCTGTTTTTCCGCACGTATGGTCATTACGATGCCCTGACCCTCCACCAGGGATCGTCGACAACAGACCAATGGGTTATCTGTGACCAGCAACTATTTACCCTTGGCAAGGACCTCCCAAAACCAGAGAAGAGAAAAGACATCCCCAAGACAGCCCCCCACCCCACCCCCACCCCAAAATAAAAATCGTCGACGAAGAGTATGGCCGTACTCGGAGCCCTAAATAGAAACCATGCCCGAGTCGGTACCTAACAAAGAGAAGTGCGGCACTTTTTCACAGATGATGCCTGGACAGCCCTGGAACACCTGTTCCATGTTAAAAGAAATACAGCCAAATGGATATATAAATTGTGTAGCCAATGTGTTGAAGAATCTGTTCAATATATTGTCCCTGAATGTTGTCTGGAATGGTTTCTTGTAGAATGTTCTGGTTTCCGTCGGACACCAAGGCGACCTGAGTGGATTTGTGACGACTGTAAATGCATCATAGGTCTGGATTTATGCAATGATGTATACATATATGTCGTATATTGGTATTGTTAACCGGTAGTGGCACTTTTTTATGTAATAGTGACACTTTTTTTGCTGGTGTATTTAAATTCCATGGATATGTTATTTGCTGAACGTGTTATATATGCCCACGTTGTATGAGATCTTTGATAATTTAAATAAAGATATATTTTGTTATATGTGTATTCCATGCTTTTGTTTCTTCTTCACGGTCACTGTAGTATACAAATATACCTGAAAAATAAAACAAACACCTAAATTTACTTGAATGTAATCACTAATGGTTAACTTTGCACAAGCGCCTAATAAAATAAACACGTGTACGTCGTTTTACATATATAATATATACAGTAATACTGTAGGCCTACACGAGCAATGACAATGACTGAATAGCCCAGTGGGCATAACCGATTGTCCTGAGTGGCGGACTGTCCTGAATCAGCGGAGAATCACTTTACTCCAGCAACAAATTTATGATGGTTTTAGGCGATATCGTGGGCGCATGCTGTAGTTGTTGAGAGGTAAGTATTCTTCGCCAGCCTTCGAAACCATGAATATGACTCTTGAATCAGACCACAGAGTCATACTAGGAATAAGTTATATGGTGAATAAGGGGGTAATTTTTCTGTCTTCCATTGTATGTCTGCGGGCGTTTGCATTCAGCGAATTATCTCCCCTGGTTTCAAAACTTTTTTCTTTGTTTGCTACGTTGGGGTTTAACGTCGCTTTCAACACTATGTCAACGATTTTTCCAATGTTGACATATGCCGAAGACACCAGACACGTCGCCCTACCCAGTCACGTTATACTGACACCAGGCCGACCAACAGGCATACCTGTCTTATTCCTTTCATGCTAGGTGCCAATCGAGCTGGTGCCAAGATTACAGATGTTAATGACTTCGGAATATGACTCATTTCAGGATTGAACACCGAATATACCGTTTACGAGACAGGCGCTGTACCCACTGGGCCACCTCAGACACCGGTACGTTTAGAACGTACGGTACGTATCAGTATACACCTATGTCTATACAAGCTGCAATGTGTTGTTGTGGATTGGTGATTTATTTAGTTAGTTTGATTGGGTGTTTTACGTCATACAAGGAGGATATGTAATGGGTGAACCATTGTAGGCCTATCATATTTATTATTCGAGTAGTTTATTGTTCTCAGAGGTTCGGAATAAAGAATTCATCACGACGTAGGTCCATAATTTATTTTCAGCTGTTTTTGGCGGTGGAAAGGTAAATTTACAGATGTGATGAACATTTGCACCGTATCTTGTAATCCTACAGGAATAGAGTGTAAACACACACAAAAAATGCAGCATTATTTTTACCCTTGAATTCACAGTTCCAATTTACATCACTTTGTTCTGTAAAATGACATTCTTTTGGTAAATATTGGTATTGGTAAATGGTCACACGTCCGTTACCTGTGAAATGATCGGTGATTGGTAACGCAGCTTATACCTCCTATGGTAAACATTCTAATCATAAATTCTGGACCCTAATAAAGTATTCTTTTTAGCATAAATATGCTTGACGTGAACTAATCCTTTGTGTCTGCCGCACATTTAAATAAAATCACAAATCCCATGCAACACAAACATACACATACGCACACAAACTCTGATATCGGTGCAATAATTAATCCATTTATTAGAATCCAAATTTTTGACGGTTGTTCTTGAATTGGAAGGTAAATAGGTGCTCTTTGTATTGCTTTAGTTAAAATTCCAAATTGAATATGGAAGAATTTTAAAATTCGACAATTATACATGTAGTATATCGTTCACACAATGCGACTTGCTGTACAGATTTCGTAATTCAACGAGAACATGTGTGAGTCGTGTAGGCCTCCTAGTTTGCTGAGTTTGAAGTCGACTAATCGTATTCCATGAGTTCGTACAGGAAACCCCATCGTGTGAATCCGGCTAAAACAATATGAAAGTGGTAAATACAAGCATATATTTATGCAAACCATTCGTTGTAGAGAACAAACTCTGTGACAAATCTAATACTGATTCAACGGATACAACCGACCATACAATATAGGCCTACAAGCATCATTTATGTACACCAAATAAAACCCCAATAACTTATACATACACATTCGACACCTTATCTAGTCTTAGCGGCAGGTTTTATGCAGCCCTAAGGCTATCACTGAGTCACTTGATCCGATGTGTGGTTGCTTTGAAACACTATACAAGTCCCATACTACATGTATGGAAAAAATGGAAAACATTTCATATGACCTCTTTTAGAAGGAAACAAATTATGCTAAATAATCAAAACAATAACTCGATGATAAATATGCATCTGATTCCATCTGATTTTGGTCCCTTTAATTTTTTGGGAAGGGTCCTGTTTGAAAGACCTTCATAGAACACTTACAGTAAGTTACAACAGTCTAGCCCTTTAACGGTTTGGGATACTCAGGGTATTCCCTCTAAAACAAAGGACTTTGTCCACAAGGTACACAAACTGTAACAAAATGTTTATGTTAAAGGATATCATTTCGTTTAAAGTGTAAACCATGAATATAATATCTTTACGCTGAGCTCTTTTTTTTGTACTGTTGTTATATATATTACGGGTAACAATGGTTTCTCACTAAAACGCATCCCGTTTTCTACAAGAGAATACAACCTTTGATTTCCTTTGTACACTTGATATACCGATACAATCCAGGACCCACATGCAAGAAAACACCTGTAATATAGCGTTACCTTCTGCTTTAAGACTTCCATGGCAACCGTCACAACAGTAATGTGTGGCACATGAACACTTCTGGTCTTCCTTGAAAAAACATAATGTTTTGGCAGAATGGAGATAACATTCATATATTAACTCTGTGCACAAATATCTTTAGTTACAATAAAATATAAAGTAAGACTGAATTCCTATTGCCTAGAACAAATAAACTGTGTACCAGCAAACTGTTGGTTCAGAGTACATGGCTGAAGAATGTTGTCAAGGGACTCAACGACAGAGGCACAAACTGTCATAATCTATTAACCAGTTCCTGTATACTCACACTAACACAACTAACAGTAAATTTAGACCGCCTATAATTTGAAATCCAGCTTAACCTTGATTGTATAAGACTCCATATGCTAAATACATGCTTGTTGCAGAGAGATCAGGTTTATGTAGCAAAATATTACAACAGGGGTTTAAAATTTGGTCAGACCTACTTTGGTCATTCTTTAGACATTGATGTGTTTTATTAATACATGTACAATAAAAACTGAAATGAGAAGTGAGGAAAAATAACACCTTCAATGAAATATAATCACACGCTGACATACACAAGTTTCAAATAAGTTCATCACGTTTAAAGGTTAACCTGGTATTCTGATCCTGGATAAAAAGGAATAAAACAAATGTAAACATATGTAAACACTTTTTGTAAATCATAACAATTAATATCATTAGAACTATATCATCACCCATCACACACAACTATATAGTCACATACTATATCAAGTAAAGGCAATAAATATAACAATACATATACATCATGCCAGCCTGAGAATATGAGTTACAACAAACCAAACAAGATCCTGAATACAAAAACACACGATAAAACTTAACCATATGTCTATTTAGCCTTGAAATAAAAACATTGAGATCAAGACAAAACCAATGTTTTTCATGTTTGAACCAAATTATTGGTCTGGTCGTGTATTTTACAACGACAAGTAAACCGTGCCTCACTTCATAAATACAAAACAAGTTAAAGAGAGAACCTGACCAGTAGAAGACAAATTTATAACGCAAAGTAGAATGCAGAAAACTAACAAACAACTTGCAGGAATTTATACTGGAAAGGCGGGACTAGTAGTTCTTTCGCTAGGTACATGTACTTTTAAAACTAGAAGAGAAATGTGTAGAGGAACAAAATGAATCTGTAGTGTTTGATAGGGACTTTAGCCCTGAGTATTCAGCTCATATTTCTTTTTATTTCATATTTCTCGACAGCTTAAGATTTATGGGGAATGGCTAAATTGTGCAGAAATGTAACATGTTCACAATTAATGTCTCTGGAATGCTTTGATTACATTAATCATGATTGAAAAGAAATGAAGTCAAAAAAACTGATCCAAATTAAAAGTAGTAAAAATTATGGAATTTTAAATATTTTGTGGTTAACATACCTAGTTAATTTGTTGAAAAATAAATAAATAAATTATTGGTTCAAATAAATAAATAAATAAAACTAATCAAATACTATGCATACACAGAAATACCAACAATATTAAAGAAAACGATTAATGCTCTTGGAAATGTCTGTGCTAAAATTGAATTCAGATCCACCAGAGGCTATAATATAGACTGAGCTTGCATTGGTTAAGCCTGGTGTAAACACTACTCACAGGCCAAGCAGGAAAAAAGAAGACAGTCATGTACAAAAGTTATTCATGTAGAAGTCTGAAAGCTGGCTGAAGACTAGTGATCTATAGAAGGATATGCTACTGGCTTTTATTAGACCTAATCCCGAATAGGCACTTATCTTCACTGAACTTTGTTAAAAAACAGGTAGTTTTTGTAAATTTCAGTTGATCACCTCTGGTGTTACAACCAGAAGATCACAAATCATTCCATGTAAAATTTTGAACTTATGTTCTTACCAGTGGTACAGGGTGATTTGTTGGTGACAAATACACTGTTATTCACATACAATTTCCCATGATTTTTTCATTTACTCAATACAGCAAAGTGATAAGTTGGTGGAAAACATCATTGTAGGTGATTTACTGTTCACACTGACATTTTTGGAAAAAGGAAAAGTCAAATGACAATGGATTGACCAAGCCTGATAAAGTAGTCCTAGGATTATAAGGTTTATATTTTGATTTTGATACACCTTATGCATTAGCCTGAAAAGCCTGAAAGCAGCTGCTGCAGACCAGGTGTGCAATAACATATCACATCTACTGTACATACATACATGTATACAAGATACACAAACAAAATATCATGTGGTGCAAAATTAGCCACAAAAAATTTGTGACAAGTATAGGCTTTTAAATATTTGCCTAGACAGCAAAATTTTGAGTACCGGTATTTTAACACTTGATTCAATTTCTGAATTCTCAGTTACGTGGGTATACATGTAATTTGTACAAATGAAAAATTGTAAATGAAACAATTATACCCAAAATAACGCCAAAAATAAAGAAATAAACAAAATAGACCATACAATATATGTTATGTATTAACAAACAAAAGAAGTACATCCTTAAAGTCTATGTGCACAATTTTTATATTTCAGACTGTACTTCATTGTATATTTAAAACATCAAGAGAAAGACTATACAATATTATTGCTACTTGTGCATATAAACAGACTAGAAACTATGAAAATGGCAACTATTTCAATCCAGTACCGAGAAAATTGCAATTTCCAAAACTTTTCATGAAACACCCAACATGAACAATAATTAAACAGTAGACATTTTTCTTTTGGAAGTATTTAGTTAAAAAAAACTGAAATTTTAAAAGGAAATTAATTGTATGCCTAATCATGAATGTGTTGTGAAAGCTAAGAGATTAATATGCTATGAAAGACCTTACTATTAACATATGTATGATGCCAGAATGTTTTCTAGCCGAGTTCTCATTGCGCAAGCAAATATCGGAAAATTGAGTTTTAGACAACTATTTACAGAGATTTCATGAAATAAATGTTTTGATACATTGGTGATGACAAAATATTGAGATTTCTGATTTGTCCCAATTGAGTTTGTAAAAGAAAAGACAGTGGCTAGAAAAACCCCTGTGCACCACAGCTGAAAGCTTTCAAGAATTGAGGGACCAGCACAATATTCCACAGCAAGATATTGGAAGAATAAGGAAGCTACATGCAATTATACATACACATAAATACATGTACAACATACTTTTTTTCTTCCTTCTGTACATGCCAAGATAGCTTTGGGATTAATTGATAATAATTTGCAACGGTCATTATAACGTGAGAATTAATTTAAAACACGCACTCAACGTCGAAAAAATTCACAATTTACAAGGAAGGAGACAACTATGACAGAGATTAAAGCCTTAATTTGAAATGATCGAAGAGAATGATTCTGTCTGTTCAGCTTGGAGTAATTTTTTCACCTTGTCCTTTGTTGGAAAGATTTTACCCAAGCGCAAGGCTTGTGACAATACAATACAAAATAACATTTCTGTACTTAATTCACAGATACTTGAAAACAAAAACTGTGAAAGAGTCAGAATAAGGAGTTTAAAAATTGATGTCATTTTGCTTGTTATTCAACTTCTGCAAACATCTGTGAGACCCTAAATGTGACGTGACATGCTCACTATTTCATGGGAAGGCAACACTAATCTTTCAAAGAAAACACATCATCCTGGCTTGAAGGATTTAACTAACATGACACATCACTGACCATTGTAGGCATGAATTAAGAATGTCAGAAAGATACAAAGCATGCATGCCTACAAAGCAGAAATGAAAGATATAATGCAGCCTGAGAAAGATAATGATTCATCAATTTTGAAGCATTTACTTTTTTAACTTGTTACATTAAATTCCCATCTCTTATTTGGTTGACCTAAAAAACTCCCTTACATACAGTAAATGCATTCCATTCGTTCAACATAATACTGTACAGCTATTTTGTGCACAAATACCAACAGTGTACATGTCGATAACTGTACTCCACGAAAATTACCCTTCATGGGACAGTAAAGTAGTATAATACAATTGCATGTAGCATGTACCTGGATATACATGTAAGAAAAAGCGTACTCCTATTTCTAGTCACACTCATAAAAACTGTTGATCATTATCATGGAAACAGTACTGTTTCATTTGAACCAAGATCCTGTGGCACACGCAGATAGTAAGCATGTAGCCCTGGCCTAGCGAGTCTGTTATATGGCAGTCAATTTTGGCAAAAAATCCTCACTATCACATTTGCAAATTCCGTATGACACATAGTGTGCTAAGCAATCTGTTCATATATCATTTTCGTCATAAATTTAGAATACTTTAAATGTCCATTGTACAGGCCTCAAGCTCTGATATTAGGCACATGTAGCCGTTTATTGATCATGTATTTCAATTTTATTTGCATTTTTACAGAGCACAAATGTTTGACCTTGAACACAAAGACGGCACATTAAAGTTTATGCAAGACTAGATCATTCACATTTCTGGTTGTAACTGAATGCTATGTTTACCCTGAAGACTGGAGGGGGAATGTTTGTATTTGAAGGGAGGTAATTCATATACCTCTCTATTAATAGAAGCTAGCTTCTGCCAAACCTGACAAGCATATGTATATTTTTTCATTTTGGATATCTATCTGCATCCCATAACTTGCACAAAAATGGGGAAATTGTTAAATGCAGATGCAATATTAACTATAAAACTGAAGAGCAAATTTGCTACCAACTGGACACAAGAAATTGATACCTTACACATATATTAATAATATCAGATGATTTTACTAACAAAGTAATCAAAGTCAACACATTTTCATGGAGTTAAATTCCACCTTATCATCCATGTATCATGTAGTTTTGGAAGTTTTGACCGATTTCTGACTTTGGAATATTAATTGGCCACATTTGACACCATAATGGTGTCTTTGACCATGATTAAAAATATGTTCCTTGGAAGTTTAACCTGATCCACCTTCTAAAACAGGATCTGTCCTGAAGATTTGATATAACTTTTTTTTTCTTTAATTTTTGTTTGTTTCTTGCTCAGTGGTAATTTCTTTAAATTTCTCTCCCAATAATACTTTCCATACCTAACTTTTTAGGATAGGGTTAATTGAGCAATATCCAAGAAGCAAATTTTTAAGGATGGCCTCACAATTTGGAATCACATTTCAGCATGTCTCTAAAACTATAAATACCAACACACCACAGTGGGTCATGCTAGTGCAGCTGGACACTGGATTTTTACTATATTTACAAGCAACAGTTTTGATTTGGAAAGATAGCATCCTTTGCAAATACTGGTATTGTTTTGATTCATCACTGCATGCTACTGTATATCTTGCAATTGATTCTCAAAAGTACAAGCTTCTTTGAACAAACAGACCATAAGGCTTAAAGAAACAACTCAGTAAATTTATATCTTACCAGCTCAGTAGTGACAGCTAACTACTGGATTACATGTTGATAAACCATGTAGTTACGCACCCAATTTAAATACAAATTACATATACTCTATGCACATGTACATGTAACTGAAACATGAAGAGTAGATGTATGTACATATTCAGTATACATGTACCTGGTTTGGAGTCTTAAATTTTATACAGTAACTGATCAGAAGATTTACATGTATGCAATAACCCATGTATGTGATATATACATGATATGCAAATGATTCACCCATCTTTTGCCCTGTATTAACTGTATGCATATTATTATTTGTTTATTTACTTATTTACTTACTTGATTGGTGTTTTATGCTGTACTCCAGAATATTTCAATTGTATGATGACGACCAGCAATATGGTGGGAGGAAACTCGGCAGAGCCAAGGAAAAACCCACAACCATCTGCAGGTTATACATATACATTATTACCATCATAATATCATAATGCACTACATGTATAATCATGCTGAAGAATAAAGTGCTGTACACTCTATATATGCAGATATAGAATCATGGATATTAGTGAATCTCAGATAAATTTAAATATATAAAGATATGTATGTGCAGCTTAATTTTATAATGAAAAGTTTAAGAGAAGTAGTTCAGACTTAAAAAAGATGTATATAGACATTTTTAAGTTACAGGATAAAATAATTAACTAAGTAATTGGTATCAAAACTAAATTCAGGAGTGTTAAACTTCAGTGAAACCTTTGTTTTTATACTTGTACATGTAACCTACATCAGACAAAAGGTGCATAATGTAACCAAACTGTTCAGACAGAACTGTATCCTCCTGCCTTTGTATTTGATTTCATGTTATGTGTTAGGTTGCTACTTGCCATATCACAATTTAAAAAGACTCAGTCTTTCTATCAGATCATGTACACAGTTCAACAAATCACAATGCACCCTGCCTCTTTCATACACCTGGATAGGGTATGCATACATGTATTAACAAAGAAAACAAAAAATTTTTTTGCAAAGGACATACCCATGTTCGGTCAGAATTTAAAAGTGAGATGTAAACAGCTCCAGAGTTTTCTTTGCTACTTACACGTGTTAATAATTATCTTTGCATTGTTATGACAAAATAACAGATGACAATTAACCTTTTTGTTTGATAAAAATGGCTACTGTCTTATTATCTGGGGACAAGAATTTCGACTACCACACTTGTTACCAGTATCAAAATAGCCCTGGACCTTTCCCTGCTGCAGAGCTACTACTGCTAAACTCTTACATACCAAGCCTGCAAATAGGTGCTTGACACTTTTGAAAACACCCCTTTGGAGAACACACAGTAGACAACATGGTCATACCACTCTCTCCAAAGTTTTCGAAAATATCAGGCACCTATTTGCAGGTATTTAATACCCTGAACAAGAAATACTGGGTGATTACAGGTTCATGTTAAGTTTGATAGTACGATTAACACAGCCTTGCATTAATGATAAATGTGGACGTCCGCCTCGTCTGGTATAACAGACTGCCTCAGGTACTTCTTAAACATCCTGATAAAAGACGGGAGGATGGGGGAGTCGTCGTAGCGCACCAGGTGTGGGAAGGCCTTGCGGAAGTGGGCAGTAGCTTCATCCAGGTGGTAGTGTGGGATCATGGAGAACAGGTGGTGGATTTGATGTGTGCCGATAGTGTGGATGAAATAATGTGCCCAGCCATAGTCCCGATCCACAGAAGACAACTGGCCACGAACAAAGTCCCACTTGGCGTCAGAGTACCACGGCACATCCTCCTCGGTGTGGTGCAGGAATGTGAAGATGACAACCCAAGTGCCGAAGAGGAGTGCTGGGATGACATAGTGGCTGATCAATGCCCACACGCCCATCGTCTGAGCGTAAAAAGCTAGGGCCACACCCCAAACAGTAACCAGAGCGATCGATACGGCACAGTCCAGTGTATGATTGGCATACATTTTGTGGAATATGTTGAGATGGCATACTTGGCGAGGGCTGTAACCACGAATGATGTAAGCGTACCATCCGAACCCGAGTCCAAACCCCGGCAACATCCTACCGCCGGAATCGTTCTTCTTGCGCACTGGGTAGAACACTTCGTCCTTGTCAATGTTGCCCGTGTTCTTGTGGTGGTTTTTGTGAGAGAGCTTCCAGCAGAAGTAAGGTACCATGAGAAATGTGTGGAGGATGTTGCCCACAACATCGTTAAGCCACCTGTACTTGGAAAACGAGCCATGTCCACAATCATGGCCAAGCACAAAGATCCCTGCCAACAAGGTTCCCTGGAAAAACCAGTAGAGTGGGGTTGTTGCGTAAACAATATAGCCTGGCAGAAACCTCTCTGCATAAATCAAGCCAGCATAGAGCAGCCCCACGCCAATCACATTGAGGGCAACATAGTACAAAGATCTGGCAACTGAGGGTTCAAAGCAGTGTTTTGGCAGCACACGTCTGATTTCTACCAAAGATGGAAGCTCATCTGGCAGTGTTGAAATTCTCTGCTTCTTCTTCACAACAGTCCCTGAAGAACTGGAGATGGTGCTCTCGGATTGATCTTTTTTTGGCCAATCGTCGCGCAGCAAGGTGACAAGACAGGATTTCAAGAGGAACCAGAGCCCGGCACTCCATTTGCGTTGATCCGTACAAAACATACCTCGAGAAAAAATAGAGAGAGAGAATTCTAAGATGAGTATGCCAGATCAATCAACTCCCAACAGCTTAACACCACAATTCCAAATATCTACTGCAAGCTCTTCCCAGTGATAGGACCTTAACAAAAATGAAGTATGATTTAAAGGTGCAAAATGGTTTCATTTGATTTATGGAAATTGTAAAACAACAAGGAAGTGGATGAAATGCAACAAACACTTTGTTGCAGGTGTCTGAAATTATCAACATTTACATCACAGGAAGTTATATATACTGACCTAGAATCAATTTGAAGATGACATTTTTATTATAAACTCTTAAAAACCAGTCAACATTTTGAAACTGTTATACCTTTTATGCAAACAATATGTGTACAAAAGGCCCTAGAAGTATGTTCATTAGGCATAGCCTGAGCAAACCGTAAACAAAGGGCCCTATTTGAAAGTTTTTATTGGTATTCTCATAAGGTGGGTTTTTTTTCTCTCTTTGTCTGTTAATTTTTTTCAAATCTCAATCTTCTTCAAGAATCAGAAGAAAAAAAAAGAATTCCCTACCAATGGACCCTATTTTCTCTCATAGGGTCAGGTTACGCCTAACAAACAAGTTTTTTAAACATGGCCTGGTGTATATACAGTGCTGCCAGACAGTAAAAGTCATCTCCTTCGAACTTCTCATATAGGTATGGGCTTATGGCCTGTCACCAGTTCACATAAACAGGTGTATGATCACTGACAAAGCACTGGCACAATATTGTTATAATTACCATGGGCCTTGCTGGCTCATATGGTTAAAGTTATGGCTTACAGCAGCTATCATTTCAGCCCTTGAGCAATGAGGTTGCGTGTTCAAAGTCAGCTCATGCTTTTCCAGACTGTCAGCAGGTTTGCCAAAGGCAATGGTTTACTCCCGGGCCGTCCTTAAAAGTATGTTCATTGAGCGAAACCAGACAGACACTCCTGAAACGTGTTCTCACTATATGGTGGTAGGAAACCGGGCAGAGCTCGCAGCGGACACGCGCAAAGATTACATTTCGCATTTGTGCTTAATTCAGCATCTAGTAGGCCCCTGTTTGATAGACGCAGGTGGAAGAGATTCGTTACCATTGTATTGTCCGATTTTGCAAATTAATTCATAATTAATCAATTAACAA
This sequence comes from Acanthopleura granulata, assembly GCA_016165875.1. Lineage (NCBI taxonomy): Eukaryota > Metazoa > Mollusca > Polyplacophora > Chitonida > Chitonidae > Acanthopleura > Acanthopleura granulata. The sequence continues at coordinate 386,285 of JABBOT010000017.1, forward strand.
TCTCTTTTGTGGCATCATCGGATAGCCTAATCTCGTAGGGCGAATGCATCCTGTTGTGATGCTGGGGCGTCGAGGAGAAACATATGACGCTCAGCGCTTCAAAATAATCCATTCTCGTTATAAATCGTGAACAGTAACAGCTGCAGTTTTGTCATGAAGTTGTTTTATTATTATAAACTCCCTGCACCATTTGAAATCTATAGGTCTGCATGTGATATATATGTAGGGTGAAGGTATGCCACAGCATTGTGAATGGTTAGGCTCTTTGTTCAACATTTGTACACCATGTGTCCACCTTATAGAGTACTGTTCCATTACTTCCAGTGAAGCAGACAGTAGAGCGCTTTAATAAGTAGAGTTTATACGTTTCTAAATACACAGTACTGTTGATGCCACCACTGTGCAAATGAAAATGTTTTCTTTGAATGAATATTTCTTTTTTTGCTAGTTGATCATCAATTACTGA